>BPTQ01000006.1:118762512-119122062 GCA_019973895.1 Chrysanthemum seticuspe | reverse complement strand
TTGGGGTAAAACAAGTCCCCATATACCTCTACTCTTTAAAACTCTTTAAGGAAAAAGTAGTGTCTTTGAGAGTTCGAGAACTAAATACTTGAGTCATGGTAACAGTCAGGACTAAACAAATTGTCATTACAGTAAGACCAAAAGTTAGAAGGACTATTTACTGTAATAACATAGTCGACGGACTGAGAAAAAACTTTCTTTCATATGGGTTCACATAGAACTCTTGAGTAGTTGTTACTGTTCACATATGAAGAGTACGACCTAACTATACCCTGACTGTCCAGGTTTCTCTAGGTACACGTCCTCCACTTCCGTCGAAAACTACCTCTTTAAAACAAACCAAAACTTACTACGAGACACCACAAATGGAAAAAGTGTCCGTCTCGTACCAAATAGAAAAACTTAAACTTCAAAAACCTCAACAACTTGGCAAAACAAAACAAGGTCCTTGGCTTACCATCACTGGTTTTTGCAAAAGATAAACCATGCTCTGCCTGTGAAAAAGGTAAACACCACAGAGCATCATTCAAAACCAAACAAAATTTCTCCATCAAAAGCTGCCTTCACCTCCTGCACATGGATCTCTTTGGACCTGTCAGTCCCATATCAATCCAGCATGAGAAGTATACACTTGTCATTGTTGATGAGTTCTCAAGATACACTTGGGTATACTTTCTTTCAAAAAAGAGTCAGGCAGCTGATACAATAATGTCATTTATCAGGAAGATTGAAAACCAGAATGACATTACTGTTAAACAAATCAGGACTGACAATGGTACTGAGTTCATAAATCAAGAGCTTGAGAGTTTCTGTGATGAAAAAGGAATTTCTCAAAATTTCTCATCTCCATATACCCCTGAACAAAATGGGGTTGCTGAAAGGAAAAACAGAACCCTCATTGAGGCTGCTAGAACCATGTTAAATGGCTCAACCCTCTCAAAGCATTTCTGGACTGAAGCAGTCAAAACTGCCAGTTACACTCAAAATAGGTCAATCATTGTCAAAAGACATAATAAAACCCCATATGAGATCTTCAAAGGTAGACTTCCTAACATCAGCTATTTTCATGTGTTTGGATGTCCTGTGTTCATTCATAACCACAAGGATCATCTAGGCAAGTTTGATGCAAAAGCTGATGATGGATACTTCTTAGGCTACTCACTGATCTCCAAAGCCTTTAGGGTTTTTAACACAAGGAGACAACAAGTTGAGGAAACCTTTCATGTCACCTTTGATGAAAGTGTTGAAAGCATCAGGTTCACCAACACCTCAGTGGAGGAAATAGGAATTGATAACTCATCAAGATATCCTCCTGATGAGTACAACACTGAATTTAATTCCTCATATCAAGCTGATGCTGACATCTCATATTATGTCTTACCTCACAACCTACCCCAACCAACTATCAGTGAGTTCATTGATAATCAATCAGTCTCTGCTGGGATAGGAAACACTGATCCAAATAATTAGGAACCTGTAACTCATGAACCTCAACCTTAACTAAACATCTCTACAGATGATCTAAATGATTATGTGACTCTTGCACCTGAACTCACATCTGAACACCCAGTGACATCATCAAGCTTAGATCCCAGACCACAAAGTAAGTAGACAAGAACTCAGGATATTGAGCTTGTAAACATCATTGGTGAACCCACTGAGGGCATGCTTACTAGAAGCATGGCTGCTATTCTAACTGCAGCTTCAGCCAATGAATGTCTATATGCTGATTACCTATCAGATATAGAACCCAAAAGTGTCACTGAGGCTCTAAAATACCCAAGCTGGGTTCAGGCTATGCAAGAAGAACTGCAACAGTTTGATAAAAACAAGGTCATGACCTTGATCAAATGTCCTCAGGATGTAGTAGTCATAGGAATGAAGTAGGTTTTCATAAACAAAACTGATGAAAACGGCACAGTCATTAAAAACAAAGCCAGACTTGTAGCCACAGGTTACAGTCAACAAGAAGGCATTGACTATGATGAGACATTTGCTCCTGTTGCAAGAATGGAAGCCATCAGGATCTTCCTTGCATATGCAACATACATGAACTTCAGGGTCTACCAAATGGATGTTAAAAGTGCATTCTTAAATGGTGATCTCAAGGAAGATGTGTATGTTCAGCAACCTCTAGGCTTTGAGAGTAGTGAATTCCCTGACTATGTCTGCAAGCTTGACAAAGCCCTTTATGGACTTAAACAAGCTCCTAGGGCTTGGTATGAAACTGTCTCAGCCTTCCTGATACAAAACAAGTTTGTAAGAGGAAAGATAGACAACACACTGTTTGTCTATAGAACTCAACAGGATGTCATTCTAGTCCAAGTGTATGTTGATGATATCATCTTTGGCTCAACAAACTACAAACTTTGCAAACAGTTTGAAAAACTGATGACAAAGAAGTTTGAAATGAGCATCATGGAGGAACTCACATACTTTCTTGGACTACAAATCAGGCAAACTGATAAAGGAATATCCATCAGTCAAGAGAAATACACCAGAAATCTCTTGAAGAAATATGAGATATCTGACTATGCCTCAGTAAAGACACCAATGGTCCCACCTAACAACCTTGGACCTGATCTCACTGGCAAATCAGTCAATCAAACCTATTTCAGAGGGATTGTTGGCTCACTGATGTATCTAACCGCTACTAGACCAGACATACAATTTTCAGTCTGTTTAATAGCAAGATATCAGTCCAATCCCAAAGAATCTCACCTCACTGCAGCCAAAAGAATACTCACGTACCTGAAGGGAACCCCAAACCTTGGACTCTATTATCCAAAATGCTCAGGGTTTGATCTTAAGGGTTACTCTAATTCTGATTATACTGGCTGCAACATGGACAGAAAAAGTACCTCAGGGTCCTGTCAATTTCTTGGAGGAAAACTGGTTTGTTGGAGTGCAAAAAAGCAACAATCTGTGGCTATGTCCTCAGCTAAAGCTGAATATATAGCTGCAGCAGGATGTTGTGCCAATGTATTGTGGATGAAAAGTCAATTCAGTGACTATGACATCCATTACAAAATGGTGCCCATCTTCTGTGATAACACCAGTGCTATTGCAATCTCCAACAACCCTGTCCTCCACCAAAGAACCAAACACATTGATATCAGATATCACTTCATCAGGGATCAGATAATGAAAGGAGACATTGAACTTCATTTCATCCCTACTGAATATCAACTGGCTGATATCTTCACCAAACCCTTGGATGAACCTACCTTCAGGAGACTAAAAGCTGAATTTGGAATGCTTGACATTGAAAGCTAAGTATCTGAAAACCAATCTCAGTAAGTTCTCTAAAATGGTTCATCCTCCCTGAACATCCAAAACCAACCTCTCACTGAATGAGTAAGACTCATTCAGGGTCCCTGACACTTGACAAATAGCATTGAATGAGTAACTAAATGATCCAAGTATCAGTTACTTAAATGTCCTAGGTTGGTAAATATGCCAATTTAATATAGGAATATATGTCTCTTTGTCTTACTGTCATCCCACTTGGCATTTAATGCCTCTCACAAAAATATCAAATTGATATTTTATCCCTGCAAAAGTGCACTTTTACTGTGCACTGCAACTGTTCCCTTGAAAAACGGGATTTTACTGCGGGTAATGGAGTGGTAGCATTAAATGAGGAAATTCAAACGTTCTTCAAAAAACGACTCCTAATATTCCCATTTGTGCACAAATCACCCCTCTAATCACTCTATAAATACCCTCTTCCAACACAAACAGACACACACAAATTATTTTCTGCAACAAAACTCTGTCAAAATCATTTCTAAAACTCAGAAATATTTGTGTGTGCTCAAAAACTCTTCAAACCTCTTTTGGAAAACCCTTCTTGTAAACATTTACAAAAAATTTTCATCACAAACTTGAGAGATCAAAAATAAAAACTTTGATTATTCTAGTCAAAATATTTTCAAAACCCTAAAATCTTTTAAATGGAAATGGCTAGAACTCAATCTATCCAGTTTGCTTCTCAGTGGGTAGGGGATCTTACAAACATTGAATTTAAAATTAATAATGTCATAGGCAATTTTGAATACCCTGAAACTGTCCCAGCCTACAAAGACATTATGAAATTTTTGTTTAATTGCCCACTGAAAACGGCCTTTATTCAGTGTCCCTCCATTGTTTACCAAAATCTCCTCAGGGAGTTTTGGGCAACAGCCAAGGCCTATGACCCGACACCCTCCACTGATGAGAACAACCTCAGACCTCTCAGGGAATATCTCATCAGATTCAGTCTTCACGAGGGGCAACAACGATTCACCCTGGATTACAAAACGTTTTGCACTTCAATAGGGTTGGATTACAACAAAGGAGTTTATGTAGCCCATCCTGAACCCTCCACAGTGAAGGATGGGTTAAAACAAATCGTTTTAGATCAAACGTTTTTGGACAGAACCCCAGTCACCAAGAGTTCATTTCCCGTGGCTTGGAGGATCCTATTCACATTTGTGATTCAGGTCCTCGGCGGGAATCACTCATCAACTGAACAAGTTAACTCTATTCAGTTGATGATGGCATACTGCCTGATGAATGGGGTCACTGTCGACATAAGGGAGATCATTTACAGTGATCTCGTAACCAAGCTACAGAGCAAAACTAGGACGAAATACGTTTCGTATCCTAGGTTTGTCTCTTGTGCTTTGCAAGTGTTACTGGGTACAAACTATCCTCAGGAAGAAAATTTTGGTGCTTTACCTGGCATCCTGAGCCAATCCAATTTTCAAAAAGACCCATCCTTTGTTACTCCTATTGAATTGACGGCCCATATGGTTGCTGTAAACAACTAGGAGGGATCAGTGTCTCCAAACCCTGCTCCTAAAAAGAGAAAGGGGAAGTCTCAGACTGGGACTAAGACTAAACCCAAGTCCCAGGGCCCTGAGGCTTCAGGAACACAGCCTAAAAGGCACAAAAGGCCCGAGACTAAAAAGACACCCACTGATGACCAGGCAACATCCACCCCCGTGACAACGAAGGACACTGATACATCACAGTCAGTGCCCTTGGTCACAACCACTACTCCCCAAGATCCAGAGGGAAACAAACAACCCGCTGGTAGGGGAGCGCCTTCCACTATGCCCAGTGATGACATTAGCAAATCAAAGCCTTTGTCTGAGGGCACACTGATCGATCCCAAAGACTCAGAGGGAATAATACAACCCGCTGATAGGGATACAACTATCACTGACTCCGCCAAAGGCACTAGAAAACTCCCACTAGTGTCTCAGGGGTCACTGGGGGACAAAGACTCGGAGGGAAAGAAACAACCCGCCGATACGGAACCCACAACCAATCCTGACTCCAGCGAAGGCACTGGGAAACGCCCACCAGTGTCCGAGGGGTCAACAGGGGACAAAGACTCAGAGGGAAACATACCACCCGCTGATATAGAACCCATCACCAACCCCCTGTTAACTGTTGTTGATGTAACTGGAATACTCTTTTCGGAAGATGAGCTTGCTGAGACTGATGATGAAATTTTATCAGCTGGGGAAGAAGTGGACGTTGAGGTTCAAGCTGAACAAGAGCCTCAGCCTGATCCACAGGAACATACTGAATCACTATTCCAGCATGAAAATGATGACTCCTCTTCCTCCACTGATGAATTTGAAAGATTTGATAATGTTCTCCCACTTACTGAAAGGCAGCTTGTTCAGTGGATCACCAAAGCTTCAAGAAGGTTATACTCTGGGGTCACTGAAACACTATGGGAACAACACACTGAGGCTGCTGCCAGTTACGCTGATCTTAAATCCGATGTGCTCACCTTCAATGAAAATGTTCACGAACACAGGGATCTTATGTATCAACAGATTGACGAACATAATACAAACTTGGGTAAGATTCGAGAGTATCTTCAGAAGTGTGGCTCATCAATTGATGATATCAAAGAGACTGTCAAGGAGGACCCAACACTCAACTCTAAAGTAATGGAAGCCACTGAAGTTTATATGAAGAATTCCTCCCGTCTCACTGACCTGGTTGATATGCTTCTGTCTGCCAATGTTCAGGGCCTACAGAGTTCTGTTCAGTATCTACAATCTACATTGGGCTCTCTTGATACTCAGGTGGATAATTTGGCTAAGGCACCATCCTCCATGGCTTGGAATCTTGGGCCTCGGATGACCGCCTTAGAATTATCTCATGCTAACTTGGAAGCAAAGGTCACTGGTATTCAAACCGACACATCAGACATCAATGCAATGATCTCTGAAATTTATCAGGCCTTCAAGGGTCAAGCGGCTCCGTCCCCTTCAGCACCAACTCCAACTCTTGCCCTCACTGACGCTCCGGCAACAGTTGAGGGGGAGAATATTGCTGAAGAAACTCCTTCTCACACTGAGGGGGAGCCAACACCAACAACATCAGTGGCTCAAATCTCATCATCACCACCAGTCTCAGCAACACCTATCTCATCAATCCCACCAACAACATCAACAACAACAACACAGACAACAATCACACCAATAACAACAACACCACCACCCCTGGTAGCAACTTCATCTTCCTCAGGCCAGGACAAAGGAAAAGGCAAAATGACAACTTCTGAGCCTGAGAAGATTCCCTTCAAAATCGGCAACACCATGTATCTGCTCACACCACTACAGCTAAGTGCTCACCTTGCTAAGGAGGAAAGAAAAAAGAAACTTGCTGAAGAAGAAAGAAAGAGCAGAGAAGCACTGGTACAAGTAGTTGCTGAGGAAGCTGAAAATATTGGGATAGATGCAAAGAATCTCGAAAAGGGTCAGGCAGGACAAAAGTTCAAGGAAGCTCAGGCTACTCAGATGGCTGAAATGAGAAAACAATTGGAAGAAAAGAAGAAGAAAACTGAAGCCATCAGGCAAAACAGAATTGAGCATTACAACTGGACAATGACAAGCCGAAGGCTTCCTGAAAAGATCACAGATGTCAGAATCATCCCCAATACCAAACCACTGGCCATGAACGTTTATAGAGGGGTTGATAAAAGACACGTCGAGGTTCATGATCCCCTTAAATTCACTGACTTTGGGATCACTGAACTTGATGAGCTTGGTCCAATTATTGAAAAGAAGAAGAATGCGGTGGTTAAGGACCTGATGAAGATGCTCAGTAAAAGATATGAAAGACTGAGAGATTGTCTAGCCCAACTGGGAATTCAGCCTGCCTTAACTGCACTTCAAGGATCTCAACCACAATCATCCACTGGCAAAAGGAAGAGAGTTGAGTTCTAACCTGAAATAAAAGTGCCTGGACTGGAATGCAACAGGGAGCTACCTGAAGGTGTTAAGTTTGTGAACTGTCTAGTGATCGAGAAGCCTGAAAGAGGGCTATTCCACATAGATGTCTATGGAAACCCTGCTTTTCAAAGATGGAGTGATATTGATCAGGTTGGTGTAGCTGCAATGCTGAGCTACATACCAGTGGCCTCTCAGATCCAAACCCCAACGAACATCAGGTTCTGCCAAGACCTGAATGCCAAGATAAGAGACCATCCTGACAGAGAAACACTCATTACCAAGAAAGTCAAGCTTGAAGCTTTAGGAATCCATCTGGATTGACATCATTTTGTTTTATCTTTTGTACTAGTGATAGGAACTATGTAATCTGATCAATAAAATATGTATGTTTTATTCATTTACTCAGTGTTCCTTATTGTATTCATTAGTACATTCAGCGTAAGAAGAAGCCATTTGCTCACTTACACTGATCAACCACTTAGGCTATTTGTATATCCAAATAGGGGGAGACTGTTGGGTTCAGTAAATACCCAAACCCCTTTAATCTAGGATTTGAATAGAAAATAGCCCAAGTGTTTAATCCGTTAACACTAACAGGTCACTGAGTGCATAGTCTCTCAGTGAGTCATCTTCAGGATACTCAGTATGAGGCGAAGAAGAAGTCTCTCCACTCAGTAAGGCGGAACTTAAAGGGTGAAGACTGAGTCAAGAAGAAGATGATGGATTCAGTGAGTGATGACAATAACTCACTGAATCCCTAAGACTCCTCTCCAACTACTTACACTGAAGACAAACTGAAGTAGAAGACTGAAGGATGTAAAGACTGAAGAAAGAGCGGGACAAGGCGGGAAAAGGTTGAATCAGATAAGACGAAGTACTTATCAACCAAAGTCAACTTTCCCTGAATGGCAAAAGATCGGGCTCAGTGTCATCACTGAACTTAGGAAAGTAGTCTTGTCTCTTACCTAGAATAGTCTTTGTAAATAGAGACAAAATACATCAGTATTTTGTCCTCTGTATGATGTTTGTTTGTCACTTAGGAAAGAGTCAAATATCATACATGTATAAATAACATAAGAGATGGAGTGAAAAGGTTAGGCTTGTGAGTTGTAAAAACACACATACACGCAAGCCATCTTTTCACTCCTCCAAATACAACTTAATTCCTGAGATAGCTCAGTTAAGAGTTGTGCTCAGTCTTAGCCTGAGCTTAGAGAGGAGTCACTCAACTTTGTCATTTCAATCCCAAGTACTATTCCGCAAGTACTTGGGTAACGTATTCTTTGTTGATTTATTTCTAATAAGAATATGATGTTGAAAATTACTTAGTGTGTTTTACTTATATTAATTTCAGTCATAGTTCACTATTAACTTGTTTTATATACTTAAACTGTTTTAAACGATAGTGAACGGGGAACAACAGTTTTTACCCATTACTTACCCATTACAACATATACAAAGTACATATACATTTCTATAAAATGTAAACACTATTACTTGTTATACATATACATTTCTATAAGATGTAAACAATATTACTTGTTAGTGTTTTATAAAAATATCTTTGGTTTTATATAACTTATTTAGTAAACATGTTTTGATGGTTGTAATATGTTTAGTAAAGTGTGTTAGTAAACTATTGGCTCAAAGATTTTACGTATTTTATTTATTTCGTTAAAATGATTTTACGTTTGTTATCGACAAAACATTAGAAGATAGTAAAATATGTTAATACAAATAAACCGTAAAAACGTTTATTAATATTTTGCGATCTCTTTGTGTTTTGTTGATATCAAATATAATGTTTTCTTAAGTTTAATTAAGGATACATGTTATTTTTGTAAAGCATTTACATATAGCCATTTAAATACAAAAATGTAGTAATTAAGCTTTTGTTGTAATAGTTTATTTCGATGGGTAAAAACCATAACCCATGGATCTTAACCCATACCCAAGAAGACTAGATACAATATATACTTAGATACATTGAATCTAAAGAAAACCCATGGACCAACCCATAACCCATGACCCATAACCAAAAAACCCATGGGCAAATAGGAGCGTTCCACGGATCCCTAGACGGATCCCAAGTGGAAGGGATCCGTGGGATCCGGGGAACAGTGAGAAATTTTGCCTATAAATAGAGAGCCATTTCTTCATTCTAACTTACCCCTCTTCTTACTAAATCTCTCATACACTCTCATTCTCTTCTAACATATAGATCACTTGATCTAGAGAGTTGTTCTTCTTTCTTTCTATTTGTGATCCTCATATAGGTCCTTCTCTAAGGCGAGATCACGAGCATTCTACAAGTCATCCAAGCAAGGGGTCCTTGATTGATTTGTCACTCTGCAAGATTTCTGTAGCGAAGATCTTGTATTTGATATTTCACATATTTGTTGTGTAATAGTTGTGTTGGTTTGGTCCACCGTGCTACGGACTCGGTATCTAGCTTTGTACCGGAAAAAGTGTAAGCAACGTTGTGAAGGCTTCTCCGCCAAGTGAAGGAGTTTGTTGACATAGTGCTTGAACTCTCGAGTAGGTGACTCGGGGAGTGGAGTAGGGCAAAGAAGGTGTCCTTGTAGCCGAACCACTATAAATCGGTTGTGTCTTTTCCATCCCTTAACTTTATTTATTTGCTTGCATTATCATTAGATCTATACGTTCTCAACATCCATACGATTTCACATAATATCGAATCTAAAGTTTTTGAAATCAACTTAAAATCGGCAAAACTATTCAACCCCCCCTTCTAGTTTTTCACAATTGGCATCAAGAGCTAAGTTTATAAAAGTTTTAAAATAAAATTGTATTTTAAAAACTTTTCAATCACTATGGGTTCTGAAAATTATAAGGAAGGGCAATCTATGCAACGACCACCACTACTTGAAACTAATGGTTTTATATATTGGAAAAATAGATTCGAAACATATGTGAAGTCTAAAGATATTGATCTTTGGTACATTATTGTTGAAGGTGATTTTGAGGCTACCTCAAATGATGATAAAGGAAATTTAGTTCACATATGAAATGAAGAAAAAGCTTTCTAAAAATAGTGAAGCAAAAATGGTTTTATATAATGCTTTACCGAAAAAGGAATTCGAAAGAATTTCTATGCTTAAAACCTCTAAAGAAATTTGGAATTCTTTAGTTGTAACTCATCAAGGCAACCAACAAGTTAAAAATAATAAAATTGATTTATTTGTTCAACAATATGAACAATTTTTAATATCGGATGAGGAAACTATAGATCATTCATTTGCTAACTTTAATACTATTATTACATCTTTACAAGCACTTGATGAATCTTTTTCTAGCCGTAATCATGTTAGGAGATATCTAAGGGCACTTCCATCGAAGTGGAGATCCAAGGTGACGGCGATCGAAGAGTCAAAAGATTTGACAATTCTCACCCTCGATGAACTTATAGGCAACCTGAAAGTCTACGAGCTTGTCCTTGCTAAAGATTCCGAAGCTTCAAAAGTGAAAGAGAAAGACAAATCTCTTGCGCTTAAAGCCAAAAAGTCTACGAGCGATGAGGAGAACTCCTCTTCGAGTAGTGACGATGAAGAGTACGCGATGGCGGTAAGGGACTTTAAAAAGTTCTTTAGAAGAAAGGGAAGGTACGTCAAACAACCGTACGACGACAAGAAAGGCTTTCGGAAAAGCAAAGAGGACGAGAAGCCAAAGGATGATCGTACTTGCTTTAAATGTGGGGACCCAAACCACTTTATTAGTAAGTGTCCCAAACGGGATGATCAAAAGGCGTTCGTGAGCGGCACATGGGAAATGAGCGACGAGGAGGACGAAGAAATTTGTCTCATGGCAAATGACGAGGTATGTAACGAATATTATAGTAGCTCATCACTTGATGACGACTCATTGCATAATGAATATGATAAACTATGCAATATTAGCTTAAAACTAGTTAACAAAAACAAGCTTTTAAGGAGTCAAAATCAACGTTTAGATAAAGAAGTCATAGAATTAAAAGCAAAACTAAAACGTTTAGAGAAGGGTAAAATAGCAAGTGGTGAATGTGAACTTTGCGTTCAACTTCAAACACTAGTGGATCACTTAGATTCTAAAATTGCTAGAATGAGCACGAACACTTTAGATACAATACTCGATGGCGTTAAAACCGGTAACAATCAAAAGGGTATAGGCAGTCAACAACTTGATCCATCAACTAGTGAAAGTAAAGAAACAAAATTTGTTAAGGAACTAGAAAAACCAGCCACTGTTGTGGCGGATCCCACGGATCCTCTAAAAAGGGAACCGGCTAGAGTACAGAAAGGGATCAGTGGATCTGCTATAGCAAACAGTAGCAATAACGTAGCTTCTTCATCTAGAACTGAGTTTGTCATAGTTAATAGGAAGAAACCAAATCATATCACCACTAGACAACCACCTCCAAAATATAATCCTACTTTTGCAAGAAACAAAGCTCCATCCTTTTCAAAACCTAATTCATTTAGGAGACCTAATAACGTTTACCCGAAAAGTAACCATCAAATGGGAAGGAATCCAAACATGCAAAACGGTTTTCATTTTCAAAACTTTGCTCCATGGAATGCATACTCATCTTATCCATACATGTCTAACATGAATGGAATGTTTAACACTAATGGACCCATGAACAAATGGGGACCAAACTTTTGAGTTTATTATTGTTTTAGGTGTGCTTAAAGGTCGACCTATACCCCGATGAATGGGTCAAGGATAGCGGGTGCACGAGGCACATGACCGGCAATAGGGATCTATTCTCCACATATGAATCCTTCAATGGAGGTAATGTGGTGTTTGGAAATAGCAAAAGTAGAATCATCGGTAAAGGTACGATTTCTAACAAATCTCTAACCATTAACGATGTGTGTCACGTAGAAAACCTAAACTTTAACCTCTTAAGTATAAGACAAATATGTGACAAAAAGTGCAATGTACTTTTTACTGAAACTGGTAGTAAGATACTTAAAAATGGCATAACCATAGGAAGAGGAATTAGGAAACATGGAGTCTATGTCATTAAAATCGGTAATGAACCTAAAGACAAACTATGTCTTACCTCTATGGATGATACTTCGACCTTATGGCATCGAAGATTGGGTCACGCCAACATGCGACTTCTTCAATCGCTATCATCCAAAGATCTAGTAAGAGACCTACCTAAGTTAAAATATGAACATCATTTTTGTGATGCTTGTAATGTAGGAAAACAAGCTCATTCGAGTCATAAAGCTAAAAACATGGTGTCCACAACTAGGTGTCTAGAATTACTACATATGGATTTATTTGGTCCATCCGCTATCCAAAGTTATGGAGGCAACTACTACACTTTGGTAATAGTGGATGACTACTCTAGGTATACATGGACAAAATTTTTAAAGAACAAAACGGAAACCTTTAACTATTTTGAAATATTAAGCAAAAAGATCCAAAGACAACTAGGAAGTCCCATAGTGTCTATTAGGAAGGATCATGGTAGGGAATTCGATAATGAAGTGTGTTAATACAAATAAGCCGTAAAAACGTTTATTTATATTTTACGATCTTCTAATGTTTTGTCGATAACAAAAGTAAAATCATATTAACGAAACAAATAAAATACGTAAATGGTTTGAACTAATAGTTTTCTAACACACTTACGCTTTCACATAAAACACTAAAACAAGTATAAGTGATTTTATGATCTAGATATATATATATATATATATATATGTACAACAACTAGTGTTTACATATTGGCTTAACAAGTATAAGTGACTCTATGATTTAGATACATATGTACAACAACTAGTGTTTACATATTGGGTTAATACATACTTATATTAAGTATACTAAAATGGGTAAAAACAAGTATATACTAAAATGGGCAAAAACAAGTATATACTAAATAGATAAAAACTAGCAAATGGTTTTGACCCATAACCTATGGTTTTATATATACCACTTACACAAGTTCAATGTATCCTTAAGGTACATTGTATCTAGATAGAAAACCATGGATCAACCCATAACCCATGACCCATGACCCATAACCCAAAATACCCATGGGCAAAGAGGAGCGGACCACGGATCCCTAGCTTTGTGCTAGCCGGATCCCAAGTGGAAGGGATCCGTGGGATCCGGGTAAACAGTAGGTTTTTTCTCTATAAATAGTGAGCCATTTCTTCATTATATCTCACCCCTCTCCAACATACTTTCTCCCCTGAGTTAAATCTCACTAACCATAGATCCAAGAGATCTATGTTTGTAGTTTTGTTTTTGTGTGATCTTTTAGGTTCCTCTTAAAGGGAAGATCACCACCTTTGAAGTCGAGCAAGCTCAAGTCCATGAGTTGCCAAGCTTCCTCATCATCAAGGCTATTGAAGTCCTCTTGTTAATGATCCATTTCTTTCTTCAAAGAAGCGCAGTGTTAAAGACATTAGTGAAAGATGTCTCAAGTGTCAAGACGAAGATAATAGTGAAAGGTATCTATCGTCTATAGGATAAGCACTTGTGGTAGGTGCTTAGAAGTCAAGACAAGAAGCATTAGTGAAAGGTTCTTAGAAGTAAAGACACAAGACATTAGTGAAAGGTGTCTTGTAGATCTAATCAAAGACATTAGTGAAAGGTGTCTTGTAGATCTAATCAAAGGCATTAGTGAAAGATGCCTTAGATGTACATTCGATATGGTGTGTTTCGATGTACTAGATAGACTAGCATTAGATCCAAGGATATTGATGTCCTTGATGATGTTGTAAAGGAGTAGATCTCCTTTGGGATTAGTCGTTGGTGTAGTGTGGTAGTAGTTCCTCCATTGCAATGGAACTAGGTGTTTAGCCTAGTACCTAATAAAGGGTAGGCGACGTTGTGAAGGTGTAGTTCAGCTAAGGTGTGAAAGAACTCGGTGGTTAGCCTAGCACCGTATAAAGGGTAGGCGACGTTGTGTTAGGTGTGGTTCGCCTTGGTGTGAAAGAACTCGGTATTTAGCTTTGTACCGGAAAAAGATTAAGCGACGTTGTGAAGGCTTCTCCGCCATAAGGAGATTGGTGTAGTGATTACAAACTCTCGAGTAGGTGACTCGGGGAGTGGAGTAGGGCAAGGAAGGTGTCCTTGTAGCCGAACCACTATAAATACTTGCGTTGTGGTTTTGTGCTTCTTACTCTTATCTTTTCATTACATATCTTTATATGCTTGTTTATCAACATCCAACACACACAACCAAATAGATTGACATAAGTCGATCTAAATAGTTTAAAAGGAAGTTTTAATTGGTAAAACTATTCAACCCCCCCCCCCTTCTAGTTTTCCACAAAGTGCAATTTGGAGCTTGTTGTGACGCTAATGATATTACTCACAACTTCTCGACTCCACGCACTCCACAATCGAACGGGGTAGGAGAAAGAAAGAATAGAACTCTACAAGAAATGACTCGAACCATGCTTAATGAACAATCCATACCTCAAAAGTTTTGGTGTAATGCCGTTGATACTTCAACGTATATACTCAATCGAGTCTTAATTAGACCAATCTTAGAAAAAACTCCATATGAGTTACTTCGAGGCAAAAAGCCTACGTTAAATCACTTTAGAGTCTTTGGTAGTAAATGTTTTATTCTTAACACTAAAGATTACCTTACAAAATTTGATCCTAAATCAACCGAAGGTATCTTTTTAGGTTACTCGCCAAATAGCAAAGCTTACGTCATATTAAACAAAGAAACAATGAAGGTAGAAGAGTCATTAAATATAAAATTTGATGAAAGTCCACCCAAACCCTCTGCACCTCTTGTCGATGACGAGATTATAAAAAGTGAAGCTATAGTAATAAAGAAAAAGATAAGTGAAGAAGAAGAACTTCTAAGTGATGAAATAATAAACATTAAAGAGTCCAAAGATCACCCCGTAGATAAAGTCATAGAAAAACTAAACGAACGAACATTAAGATCTCAAGTTCAAAACCAAAGTAGCTTGTTTTGTTTCGTTTCAACCTTAGAACCTAAGAATACACAAGAAGCCATAAAAGATGAAAGTTGGGTAATGGCTATGCAAGAAGAACTAAATCAATTTGTTTCTAATGATGTTTGGACACTTGTCCCTCCACCTAGTAATCAAACCATAATAGGAACCAAATGGGTTTATAAAAACAAATTAGATGCAAACGGAATAGTGTCTAGGAACAAGGCTAGACTCGTTGCTCAAGGGTATAACCAACAAGAGGGAATAGAATTTGATGAGACCTACGCCCCCGTGGCTAGATTAGAGTCTATAAGAATACTTCTTGCGTATGCTTGTGCTAATGATATAAAGCTTTATCAAATGGATGTCAAAAGCGCTTTTTTAAATGGTTTCATAAATGAAGAAGTATATGTAGCTCAACCTCCGGGCTTCATTGATTTTGAAACACCCAAACATGTGTATAAATTAAAGAAAGCCCTTTACGGTCTTAAACAAGCTCCAAAAGCTTGGTATGATAGACTCAAGTCATTTCTAGTTAAACACAACTACACCATGGGGTTAGTTGACAACACACTTTTTACTAAGAAAAGAGAGTCACATATAATCATAGTACAAATATATGTAGATGATATTATATTCGGATCCACTTGTCAAGACATGTGTGATGATTTTTCTAAAATCATGCATGACGAGTTCGAGATGAGTATGATGGGAGAACTTAGTTTCTTTCTTGGTCTACAAATAAAACAAGTAGAAGATGGTATCTTCTTCAATCAATCTAAATACATCAAGGAGATGTTAAAGAAATTCGGTCTAGAAGAGTCAAAACCAATTAGGACTCCAATGTCATCCGACACCAAACTCACAAAAGATGAAGACGGAGAATCCGTAGATAATACTAAATATCGTGGCATGATAGGTAGCCTTCTCTACCTCACGGCAAGTAGGCCGGATATCATGTTTAGTGTTTTCTTATGTGCTAGGTTTCAAGAAGACCCTAAAACATCACACCTAGAAGCCGTAAAAAGGATATTTAGATATATTAAGGGTACAACACAATTAGGATTATGGTATCCTAAGGGCACGGGAGTAGAAATAATTATATATGCAGATTCTGACCATGCAGGTGATTACGTTGATAGAAAAAGTACAAGTGGGGTATGCACTTTTATAGGATGTTGTTTAACATCTTGGTTTTCTAAGAAACAAACGGCACTTGCAATTTCAACAACCGAAGTCGAGTACGTCTCCGCCGGCAAAGCATGCCAACAAGCACTATGGATGAAACAAGCGTTAGTAGACTACGAAATTCATCTAAGTGACATAGCCATCCTATGTAACAACAAAGGTGCCATCGACTTAAGCAAGAATCTGGTATTGCATTCTCGCACAAAACATATAGAGATTCGTCACCACTTCTTAAGAGACAATGTTCAAAAGGGGAACATTTCTATTGAGAAGGTAGCATCCAAAGACAACATAGCCGACGTCCTCACCAAACCGTTGAAACAGGAACAATTCAACCTACTTCGTCTTGGTCTTGGTCTAATGGAACAAACGTCGTAACTTATTTGACTCTACAAGGTATGTAAACACTAGCCTTCTTCTTTCTGAGTCTAGGATCTCTATTTCACGCACAACTCACAAACAATACGGGAATTTTCAAAACCCAAGATAAGTTTTCCACTTATAGTTTTTTTTTGTTTTTTTTTTGTTGCAAACACATAACTACATAGACATTTTCAAAGAAAATCTCTTTTCAAAATGTTTTCTAAAAGAATGATACCTTCCCGTATCAATTTCACAAAAGAAATTTCTCACGTCTAGGACAAATCGCTTTTTCATTATTAATACAAAGTAAAAACCCGTTTTCATTGCATCTCATGTCTTTTGAATGCTAAAGGGGACACATAACTAATATGTGTTTTCGGGTACATTCATTTAAGCAACAATGAATTAAGGAGCATTGATAACACAAAATTACATACTCATGTACTAAATATGTGTTTTCGGGTTATCTCAATAGGATGTTTTTATACCTCTAGTTTATTTTCTATTTCTTTTTAGGGGTCGAGATAACCGCAACTCCAAATAGTTTACATATAGGCACACAATAGTCAAAAATGTTTCCAAATGAAAAATTTTGTGCTGCCTGAATCACCAGACCCACGGATCCCAGCCTTCATGCTGGACGGATCCCTCAAGGGAAGGATCCGTGGGAACCGTGGAACAGAAGCTGATTTTACCTTCTTATTTTTTCACTTTGGATAAAAAATCCAAATTTGTTTTATTTTTGGGAGTATGCTCTTTAATGCTTGTGTTCTCATGATCACATGCATTGAATTCATATCTAATCATTAGATTGTAATCCACATTTTGGGTCAAGCATTCATTACAATGCTTTGTTTTTCTCTATATATAGAACTCCCAAAATGCTTGCATAATCCATCTCATCCTCACATACACAATACATCATGTCATCCAAAAACCATTTAGATGAATCACCAAGTACAAACAATCATCTTCATGATACCCAAACCTTTGTACTACCACCATCCAAAATACCATAATCCAACTCTAGGATATCCGCACGGATTAGTATCCGATCTTGTTGTTTAGCAAAACCAACCTCAAATGATTCATCCTTAACAAATAACTCACCACAAGATGCTTCCATTATAGCACCTCACTCATCACCAACAAGTACACCAACTTCATCACCACCTAAAATCACTCTTTTGGAACTCCTTAAGAATCCAACAAGATCTACCCAACCTAAAGAAAAAGAAATAGTCTTTTCAACACCCCCCACATCACCAAATACTATTTTTCAAGATCTTGAAACATCACCACCATTAGCTCCCATCACATTACAAGAACATCTAAGTTCTTTTCCACCACCATTTACAAACATTCCGGATATTGATCCATATTTTCCTATTTTTCCACCACAACTTCCGCACAACTCAAATCAAAACAACCCGGAAAACTTCCGCACTCATTATCCACATCATTTACATTGTGAACATTGCCAATCCACTAGGTAAATTGCAATAGAAGTTAGGGAAGAAATGCGTTTCATACTCAACCTCATCCTTGATCGCATCAATACAATTACTTATCAAAACGTCCATCCTTAACCATATGCAAGCATGGAAGGAATCACTACTAATATTTTCTACTTCTAGTATTATTTTTCTTTTGAAGACATTTTCAAGAACAAGTCTTGTTCTTATTTTTACATGCTTGTAAGTGGCATAAATACCACTATAATTTGTCGTTTTATTACAAGGCCTTGTTTACATACCTTGGCTCCCATTCTTGATTCTCGGAAACCAAGATTATTTAAGCATGTTACTAACCTTTCTTTTTGTAGGATTTTTATTTTTCTTCACTTGACGCCCCAAACAAGGGGGAGCTACCGTCAAGGGGGAGTAAGAAATACGTAGACTACTTTTTCCTCCAAGGGTTAACTTTTTGTTTCGACAAAAAGGGGGAGAAGAAGTAAAACTTAGGGGCTTTCAAAACTTACATCTATTCTTAAGTTTTACTCATCATAACATTATGTTTTGTCATCAACAAAAAGGGGGAGATTGTTAATACAAATAAACCGTAAAAACGTTTATTAATATTTTGCGATCTCTTTGTGTTTTGTTGATAACAAATATAATGTTGTCTTAAGTTTAATTAAGGATACATGTTATTTTTGTAAAGCATTTACATATAGCCATTTAAATATAAAAATGTAGTAATTAAGCTTTTGTTGTAATAGTTTATTAGGATGGGTAAAAACCATAACCCACGGACCATAACCCATGGATCTTAACCCATACCCAAGAAGACTAGATACAATATATACTTAGATACATTGAATCTAAAGAAAACCCATGGACCAACCCATGACCCATAACCAAAAAACCCATGGGCAAAGAGGAGCGTTCCACGGATCCCTAGGTTTTCACTAGACGGATCCCAAGTGGAAGGGATCCGTGGGATCCGGGGAACAGTGAGGAATTTTGCCTATAAATAGAGAGCCATTTCTTCATTCTAACTTACCCCTCTTCTTACTAAATCTCTCATACACTCTCATTCTCTTCTAACATATAGATCACTTGATCTAGAGAGTTGTTCTTCTTTCTTTCTATTTGTGATCCTCATATAGGTCCTTCTCTTAGGGGAGATCACGAGCATTCTACAAGTCATCCAAGCAAGGGGTCCTTGATTGATTTGTCACTCCGCAAGATTTCTGTAGCGAAGATCTTGTATTTGATATTTCACATATTTGTTGTGTAATAGTTGTGTTGGTTTGGTCCACCGTGCTACGGACTCGGTATCTAGCTTTGTACCGGAAAAAGTGTAAGCAACGTTGTGAAGGCTTCTCCGCCAAGTGAAGGAGTTTGTTGACATAGTGCTTGAAATCTCGAGTAGGTGACTCGGGGAGTGGAGTAGGGCAAGGAAGGTGTCCTTGTAGCCGAACCACTATAAATCGGTTGTGTCTTTTCCATCCCTTAACTTTATTTATTTGCTTGCATTATCATTAGATCTATACGTTCTCAACATCCATACGATTTCACATAATATCGAATCTAAAGTTTTTGAAATCAACTTAAAATCGGCAAAACTATTCAACCCCCCCTTCTAGTTTTCCACAAAATATAAATAAACTTTTTTATGGTTTATTTGTATTAACAGACTAGACAAATTGACCCAAGGAGTCTAGTGACTTTAACCCCTACTTAAGGCGTTAGAAGCTTAAATAGGAAAACCGGATTAAGACATAACAATACTAGTAACTAGGCTAGCACATTTCTCTATACTGATTGTCTTTCATCTTAATTTCACATTTCATTTCATCTCATTAGTTTAATAATAAATCAATCAAAACTCCCTTTATAATTGTGACATTGGAATTTAGAATTAATCTGCACACATAGATCTTGGGACGACCTCGGCTTTACCGATTACTACACTACACACGACCGAGTTCTCTGCCCGTCAGTGCATTAGGTAGATGATACGTAGATGAGTACTTATAAATATTAAAACCTGGTCTGAAATCCAGCATCAAGTTTTTGGCGCTGCTGCCGGGGAGCTATTTTAGGACTTTTAATTTTAAGTTCTTTTAAAATTTTCAGTTTCATTGATAGTTTTAATTAAATCTGTGATTATGTCAGGATACAAAACTCGGAGCTCCAAGCCTTCCCTAGCCACACCTTACGACAATCCGGAAAAAAAATCGGGTTAAAAGGAGCAACACTCCCATCACTGTCCACAACATTTTTTCCTTCTACGAATCTGAGCATTCAGACTCTAAATATGAAGTAAGTGAAAAATTAAACATCAATGTGCTCACCATGGAGCAATACTTGGGTAAGACAAATGAAAATTCCACTAGTAGATTAGCCAAGCAAACTATACCAGAAACTGAAAGGTTTAAAATGAGTAGCCAATTCATTCAAGAGTTGGAAAACAAAAAGTTTTCGAGGGACAAGAATGAAGATGTCTTGGATCATGTAGAAGAAGTGTTATACGTAGTCAGCCTCTTCCATATTCCAAATATATTGCATGACACTCTCATGATTACGATCTTTCCAATGACCCTTACTGGAACAACAAAGAAATGGCTTGATAGACTCCCTTCTGAGTCTAAAACAACGTGGGATCTTATCAGGAAATCATTCGTACAAAGATTCTGCCCACCATCCAGAATAGCTAACCTACTTAGAGAAATCCATCTGTTTAGGTAGAAAGAGGAAGAGACGCTTTACCAAGTTTGGGAAAGATTCAATGAGCTCCTCTACAGGTGTCCCACGCATGATATTAACAAAAACCAAAAGATATACATCTTTTACAAAGGATTAGACACCACCACTCGCCGAATTCTAGATTTTCACGGACCAGTTCCAGGAATGACACTCGATCAAGCCATACAATCCATCCAAAGGACAGCCGACCACTGTCATAAGTGGCATCTAGAGACAAGATATGGATCTAGGGATGATTTCAAACATAAGGTTATGAAAACCATGACTATAAGGTCAATGATTATGCCTTTGAATTTGAGAAACAAAGAAGGAAAGAGAACAAGCACAAAAGATTCCTATAAAAGAAGAAGTAAAGAGTATGAGTGGCACAAGAGAGGGAAGAAGCTTAGATGAATTAGTCTACAAATACATTGATGAATAAAAAAAAGACAAGCACGATAGGAAGAAATGTTGAAGAAGTTTGTTCAAAGCACCTACTCAACCCTCAAAGCTCATGACATCGGGATTAGAAATCTCGAATTGAAAGTAGAACAATTCACCGACACTATAAAAAAATGTCTAGAAGTAAAGAATAAATCGGTGGAACCTGTTTGGGTGGTTAATGAAGAAGAAGGAGATCATGTGAGAATGGGTGAGACAATCGCAGTTGGTGAAAAAAAATTATCAACTAATGAGGCATCGAAAGAACCGACAACCTGTTTCGAGAAGGTCAAAAGGAGGGTTGAGAAAGAACAACTCCTACTTGAGAGTTTAGAAACCTTAACCTACCATTGTTAAACACTATTAAAAATAAAACTAATGATATTCTATGTTTTCAGGTATTGATTAATACAAAGGGTAGTTGGGAAGAAGTAGCATCAGTAAGGCTCAATGCTAGAAGTAAGGCTCAATGCTAGGTGCTCTGCTATATTGCGCAATGAGTTACCTCCTAAGGAAAAAGACCCATGGACTTTCACTATTCCATGTTTAATTGATAATCTTAAAATAAGCAATGCATTAGCATATTTAGGGGCTATTTCAGCATTATGCCATATTATATGTTTATGCGATTAGGAGTTGGGAATTTGAAACCAATAAAAAAGGAAAATAGAAATGGCTTACAAATCCATGCAAACCCCTAAAGGAATCGTGGAAAATGTTTTAGTTAAACTAAATAGGTTTGTCTTCCCTGTTGATTTTGTTTATTTAGAAATCGCTGAGGATGAGAAAATCCTGATCATACTAGGAAGACCAATGCTTGCCAATGCCCATGCTAAAGTAGATGTTCATGGGAAGCGAATGACCTTAGAGGTAGGAGGGGAGGAAATTACTTTTAAAGTTAATGAAATTGTATCCATCCCCTAGAATGGAAATGTTTGTGTGATTAATCAGGTACATGAATTAGAGTAATTACTTATAAGTAATGATGAGGGTCAAGAAGATTTTGTGGGATCTAACAAGCTCTCATCGGGTGAAGACTTTGACGTCTTTATAGACTTCGAAGACAATGAGGAAAGAATGGGGATTGGGATTGAAGATTTAGACAATGAGCTGAACTATATGGATATGGTTCCATCCCTTGACATCAGCAATTTTGTCAGGTCTAATTACCTACGGCGTAACTCAGTTTTTGAGTCTACGCCGTAACTTTTTCCTGTAGCTAAAATTATTTTTAAAATAACTTACATTCCATAACTGTTAGAAATTAGAAATTCCTTAGTGAAGAGTCGGTCACGCCAAATATTATCTAGCATAAGTTAGCTCGTAGACGTGTCGTTATTTATGTTATTCAGTAGTTAATTAGTTATTTTGTAGCGTAGTTTAGTTTATTATAACACCGTGGAGGAAGGACGGGTCTTTACCTACTGTATGCCTGATCCACAGGCCGATAGGAGGTCGTGTAGTCTGTAAGTATAAATACCCCTTCCATGGATGGAAGGGGTGTGGCTTCTTTGAATCTAACCTTTCATTTTCTATAGCAACTCTCTTTCAAGGAACCTCCTCCCAACTCTCTTCATCTATCTAAAATGGCTTTCTTGTTTAATCATTGTCCTAGACCACCCGAATCATCAAACAACATAATATTCACGATCCTACAAAGTATGAATCCGTCAGGAGGTGATTCTTACTCGCTTAACCCACAACGTAACTATCACTTCGGTGTCTCACGCAGTTGAGAATACGTCAGGAGGTTTTGTACATTGGGTACACCGTTTCTTCTTCACAAGGATTAGTACAAGTTTAAGTAACAAATCAGGGGAAGTTCACTTCATGATCAAGTTTGACATATCGGGTTTACTTCACCAAGTGGTCACAACAACAGCCGACAGAATGCGTGAATGATGTGTTTACCAAAGTACTTATTGGATGGTTGATAATGTTGATGATATTGGATAATGAACCGTTGATGAACCGCTGCATATTCCCCTAAAACAGATATTCACATAAACCAATGTTGTCACAACTCATTCAAGCTGATATTGTTTACGGTTTTGTCTTGATTTTGTAAAATCCCGCGAAAGAACCTATTTCTCGGTTTAAATCATAGACTTGTAAAATCCCGTGACAATGGAAACATCCTGGAGTAAGTAAAGTGCATTTCCGGATCTATCTTACAGTTTATTCTTGGTTTTGTAAAATCCCGCGAAAGAAACTATTTCTCGATTTAAACCATAGAATTGTAAAATCTCGTGATGATAAATCCATCCTGGATAGACGAAAAGTGTATTTCGGGATCTTTTCTGATGTTGGTGCTACGGTTTCTACTTCGAAGAATGGATAAAAGGGTGTACTTCATGAATTGGATGTGTGTTTGGATATTCGTCATGGCAGTTTGGTTATTACATGGTTTTACTGGGTTACGAGCTTTTAACCATGGTCGGGATGAAACCATTATCATAGTTCACTTAAAACGTCAAAGAAGGCTAGATTTGAGCTTTTAATCAGAAGATGGGACAACGGGGTTAATTCACTATTATTTATTTGAGGTTGAAGTGAAATATCACGGGCGAGTGTACTTAGTATCTAAAGGTATCGGGGATGGTTGGATGAAGATTCTTCATGATCCTTGTTCAAGCTTATTTTCAAAAACGAAGACTTGGAAATCTAGTTATTGTTGGGTGTCTTTTACCTTTTCTTTTACCACTTGGAGGAATTGGGCTCTTACCACTACAAAATGACTATCACTTTAAGGAGTTACGTTGTAGTGCTCAGTGTCACATTCAATTGTGGATTTTCAAGAGGTAATGTACGTCTTATACTTGATGGTTGGTTGGTTGAAGAGTATAGAGTACATAGAGAGTACTTAGAGATGCTAATGGAAATCGGCACCGCTCTTTGTTACATATGTGCAAGTATAAGTCACGAGTTCAGGTTAGTTTACTTCAGGGTCAAATTCATCATATTGGGTTTTCTCCATCAGCTGTCTCGACAAAGAGCCTACTGAATGATAATAGAGTTGATTACAAGCTTGCCAAGAGTAAATGAAAATAGAGATATTTATGACGTATGAACACTACAGTTCATGCCTCGTTCTCTAAAGAAAGAAAAGTGTACGTTTCAGTGTGCTTTATCTTCAAGAAGAAGAGAAATCTTCTTATGACGTATGAACATCATGCCTCGTTCCTCAAAGAAAAGAAAAGTGTACGTGTCAGTGCGCTTTATCTTCTGAAGAAGAGAAATCTTCTCTATTATGACCATTCTCATCAACATGCTTCATGCTTTTTCCATGCGCTTCAGTATCAAGTGAACCGGACTACTGATAATTACTCTTATTCCACTTGCTTAATAAAATGAAGATGGCAACATCATGTGCTAATTTTGCGGGGGAGAAGTGTGAATAGAATACATTTGGATGATAATCACTTGTTTAATCAAGAATGGCATCTTCGTATGCAATTCTTGAGGGGGAGAAGAAGTGTGAATTTTTTGCATTGTTGATTGATATTTGAGAATATATGGTCAAACGGCTCCTAACTCATGTAAGAACCGAGACTCTTCTTATCGGATCATCTTTACATGTAGTTTCTTCTAAGAGCCGTTGGTTGACATCTTCACTCGGATTGATGAGTTTATCGACAAAGTGCTTCCGGTTAATGCTTCACGTATACATCAACATGATGATTCCGAACAATCTCTCTGTTCTTGTTTGATGTGATTGGTAGTTTGGTGTTACCATCTTGTGTATTTGTTGCGGCCTGATTGCTGATTTCCTTGATGAACATCTTTCTGTTCTTGTTTGATTGGGAGGGATTTTAGTTAAGGGGATTTGCAAGATGTAAGTTAATTGGGATGCTCTTTGGTGGGATGCTTTTTGGTGTGAGTTGAAGATGTTAACTATCTATTCCCCAACTGCACAATCTTGAAGAAGGTCGAGTCTACAGTCTGTTCTACATTTTCTGCTACATGTTAGAAGACTAAAGACGAGTTGCATTTAACGATCTAAAGACTTCTTCTTAATCTGGGCATTTATCAAACAAATTGTCGGTTTAGGGGAGAGCACTAATTGGGAGAGAGTTATAAGTCAGATTCAATCCCCAATTAGACTTGCTCATATTCTTTAGCAGTGACTCCTCGAGACGTTGATATTGACTAGTGTAATATTGCAGTTGCACTATTGAATAATAATCCGCTCTTTGGTATTCCTTTGCCAAATCTTCACGGATTATTGTTCATGAAAAATGATCCGCTCTTTGGTATTCCTTTACCAAATCTTCACGGATTATTGTGCACTCTGTAAATCAACCACATGAACATTAAGGAAAATGACTTCCTCATCCGCTTGAAGACATTATTGGTGAATCTTCCAGATCAGTCTCTATATGTATATCTTTAGGAAGATGGAATTGATGTTGAGGAATCATTTGTTCCGGTTCATTAAGTGGGTCAATGTACATCCGGTTGTACATTTATTCACGTGTTGGACATTTGACACAAGTTGATTACTTAGGAGTTAATCATTTATCACTTATTTGAGATTGAAGTTGACTTTCACAAAGGCGTGTTCTTATTTGATAACTTGCTCGGGCTTAAGAATTTGAGTTGAAGACTTGGTTTATCTAGTTACCAGCAGTCGAGGTGGATGGTTGAAGACCTAGTTAACTATCACTATTAGGAGTTACTTTGTTTTACTCAGTGTCACACGCATATGACGGTGTGGATAATCGCAAGAGGTGTTGATGTCTCATACTTTGTTTGGGTAGTGAGTACTTCCATCATTCTCTACACCGTTCTTCCATCATTAGGTGCAAGCTTAAGATACAAATGTGGGGATGTTGACTTCAGTTTCAAGTATGTTATATCGGGTGTTCTTCTTCAGTGGTCACTTCAAATTGTCTACATAAGGGTTGATAAAAATAGTCATAGAGAGTCTTCAACAAGTTGATTCTCACAAGAGTTCAAGTGTTCTTCTTATAAAGATTTCAAGTATTTGGGCTTATTATGTGTTGCTGATTCTGAATCATCAAAACCAGAAAGGGGGAAGGAGACACGCATCTAAACGCGAGTAAACTTGATGAACTTAATACTTCTAAGTGATTGAAGATATCCTCGGAAGACAAATGTCATTACCGCAGAGAAACTCAAGGTTTGACTCATGGCGAGTAAACTTGATGAACTTAATACTTCTAAGTGATTGAAGATATCCCGGGAAGACAAATGTCATTACCGCAGAGAAACTCAAGGTTTGACTCATGGCTTTTAGTGTTTATTCCAACTATGTAGGGGAAGAGAGGTTAGAGAAAGTTTCTGAAGATAAAAGAGCTATACTAGTGTGTGGTGATTTCGATGGTATCGCAATGATCAGGGGAGAGAGATTGTGTACATTAGGGATGCTCAGCCGTTTCACTTGAGTGCTTAATCAGTGATTCAGAGATATAATCACGTATTCCGGAGTTGACATCCGCATAGATTGTCACCCGCAGAGATAATCAGTGACTTGGCCTGCTTCTTCAATGTTATCAGTTATTCATTCCTTGTGTATTGGTATACTTCGGATACTTGAGCTTCATACACGATCATCAGGGAAGAAAAATGTGAACATGGGGAGGTGTTTTCATTCCCCTCATGATGTGTATTCGGGAGAGCTCTTGGGTATTGGTGTACTTCGGGTTCTTGAGCTTCATACATGATCATCCGGGAAGAAAAATGTGAACATGGGAAGGTGTTTTCATTCCCCTCATGATGTGTATTCAAGAGAGTTCTTGAGCATTATACAAAGAGGCTGACTGCATCAATTCAACTACTTGGGGGAATTGTTCTCTTGACACCTTTTGGAATGGATCGCTTCAGACTTCAGTGGGTATGGAAATTGAGAAGATTATTTAAAGGTGGGATGATACGTTGCTGTTCTTCTTCTTGATGATATAACCCCGAATGGAGATCCTCGATTATCGTTCTTAAAAGGAGCAGCGGGATTTAAGATAATGGTGTGCTTATCTGTGCACCTGGCTAAGGCAAGCTTGAAATAAAGCTTCGTATCTGCTCATCTAATGGATTTTCGATTTGGGGGGAAGCTGCCAAAGTCTCACTTTCAGATGGTTCATTTTCTCTCTTCGATTCAAGAGCCTTGGAAGGTTTGGTGGTGAATGTTTAAGAGATGATGACCTCTATCTTCTTCAACGGGGCTGTTCGATATCCTTATCTCGGTACTCGTATCATCATCTTTCTTAAACCATATAATCTATTCTATCTGTAAATATTTATCAAAAAACAAAATACAAAAATATAAAACCAACAAAAAGAAAATAGAAAAATATAAAACCTTCAAAACCCATAAAAAATCAGAAAATTTGAAAATTCCAAAAATATTGTTTTCTCTTGACATGTCTTCTGGTATCGATAACATCTACGGTCTTAGAAATGTCATTCAATAATGGCACGGGACCATATATGAAGTTCGAGCAGGAGGTGTAAATATTCTTTTCTAAACATGTCTCAAAATATGGCTTGCATTTACTTCAGACTGTAACCCGTGCTTAAAACCATGGCTTGCTATTATTTCTGATAGCAACCCGCTCTTTAAAGAGGAAAGTGTTGCGCTAAACCAATTTTCAAATACACAATGCACATGTTGAGGAGGAGGATTTATCCAAAAACCAGATGAGTATTTAAACAAGGCCACATTTTCTCCCATGTTTTCTAAATCTAATTAAATCACCTGGGATCCAAAATATCAAAGGGTTTGATATTTTTGATCGGGGGAGAATTTGTGATTTAATAATGAAATTTGATAAAATGATGATCGTTTTGATTCAATTGTGCAGGCTGCTCTCTCATATGTGCTAAACGCTTTCGAATCTCGAAGCATATATTGAGGGGGTGCATTTTAAAAGAAAAGAAACTATCAAGGTGCAAATACTTTTATGTTTTAACATAAAGTACCTTGATTGAGTTTTAAATGGTTTCTTAATGGCTTGTGTGATCGTAAATGTGCTTCAAAAGAACTCTTGCCTCTATGTGATAAAATGATTTCAAATATCCTACGCACATATTGAGGGGGAGAATTTACCAAGAAAATCAAATGGCTTTTTCTATGAAAATTGTGATCATGAAATTATTTCAAAGAAATTATTTCAAAGAACTCTTGCCTCCATGTGCTCAACAATTTCAAATCATATGCACATGTTGAGGGGGAGCATTTCTAAATGATCAAAACAATTAAAGTACAAAATGCTTTGATTTTATATCACAAGTACCTTGATTGATTTTTTCAAATGATTTTTCAATTGGTTTCGAGAAATAATGAACAATACCAAAAGACCGACCAATTTACTTTATGCATGGTGTTATAAGGATGGTTAGGTTAGGTATTCGTTCCCACGATCCCGCCAGAGCCGGAGGGATCTACCCAGGGACAATCCACTAGATAGTGTAGAGTCCTCAGGTATGTTGAAAAAAGGAGAAAAATGAGAAATGGGAAGAGTGCGGACTGAGACAGAGCTAGTACTGGAATAAACCCAACAAGGTTCTAGTTATGAAGTCTCGGTAAGCACTGAAGGTGTAAAACCTGAAAATCTAAAACATGAATAAAGACTAAAATACCCTTGGAATCGAAACTTATAAAATACGTAAAAGACATTTATATTCATTCAACGAAATTAAAACCTAACTTACGAATAACTAAAACTTAACAAATATGTGTATGTGATCGACTTTGTATGACGAAGGTTAAACGTCTCGCGTAAATAGTTAGGCCATTCGTTTGGGCCTTGTTTTCGTTTAATGGTGAACCAAGTTGGGCCGTTTGTTTTGTTGGATTGGACTCACGCCGAGAGCCCAAGATGGGCGTGTTGTTTGTGTTCGGTTGGATCAAGAAGCCGAGAGCCCAAAAGGGGTGTTTGTTTTGTTCGGTTGGACCCAAGCCAAAGCCCACACCCCCTCAAGCCTAACCAAATTTGTACCACTATAAATACAACACATTAACACAATTTGGAAACCCTAGTTTTGCCTCTTTTCTTTTCTTTTTCATTCGGCCGAAGCCCTAACTCCCTTGGTGTCGAGACTTTGTTTCCAACGAGCTAAGGTATAACATGTTTTCTCGTCTTCCTTTGATAACACCTAACGTATAATATATTGTATCATGTTTTGTTTTAGTCGAGCTTGTGTTCTTTTTTTTTGGCCGAACCATACGAAACCAACAAACAAATATGAATTGAACCTTATAATATTAAAGAGCATGTATGTAATACGTATTGTATGAATCAGATCTTAAATAAGTCGAGCCACATAGAACCGAACCACATATGTAAATGAATCGGACCTTATATAACATGCAAACGTGAATGTGTAAAGTACGTAGAAGAGTTAGAATTTGCGTAAAACATATTAGCCGAAACCTATGTATTAACCAAAACATGTAAGAGTTTGTGGAAGTGTATTAAATGAGTAAAGATCATGCAAAACCTAAACCCTAAGTGATGTGTGAACCGAACCCTAAATGGTTTGTGAACCGTGTACCATGTGCGTATGTTGTGAGTCAAGTGAGCTTGTTGATGTGTAAACGTAGTACGTGTTCATATCTAGTCGAAGCTATTGTGCATGTGTGTGTAGATGTATATCTAATCCGGATAATAAGTAACTTGTGTAGTCACATGAAATCATAGACGTGCATGGGTATAAAAGTTGACGTATAATATGTGTATAAGTAACGTATGGTTAAGACATGAATGTGTTGAGTAAATAAACAAGAGTAATGAGTCATTAAATGACGTAATATGTAAAGTAAATGCACATTGATATGATATTAAAAGATTGAGAAAACCCTAGAACATAAATGAGAGTCGATTAGGGTTTGAAGCTAATTATATTAATTCGTTATTTCATGTGTAAGTTATGACTTTTAAACTATTTTCATATTTAACCCTAAACTTTAATAAATGACATAATGAACCTTAATCTACAATATTTGTTATAAAACACTTAAGTCTCATTTAATCATAAATCTCTAAAGTATTAAGATCACTGAATACATTAAGTATGAACACCAAATATTAAAAGATCATTTTGACAATTATGGAATCATAAATAACATGTACGACCGTTAATGTGTATAGGTTCTGTGAAGAAGGAGTAATCCTTTGCTTTCCGTATTTCTGCTTTTTGGTCATTTGCTTTGGAATAAGGTACAAATATTCTGACCTTTTCAGTAAAGGTTCCTTATAACGTTTTCTTTTCGTTAGCTTTTATATTAGGGTTTCCTAAGCCTTTGCTATGAACCCCATTCTGTTTGTTTGAGCTGTTGCTTATCTGAACTCTGATTTCTGAATTATAAAACATCTGATTTTGAACTATATGATATGAAAACTCTGATTTTGGAAATATGATTAATCTTCTGATAAAGTATGATCTGTGTCAGTTTTGACATTCTGATTTGACCTAAGATAGTTTGACACCCGAGCCAAATATTTCACTAGTCATGGGGGTTCCATGTCCGTGTCAGTGATGCACCTCTGACATGACTCTAGGGCAGTAGAGTGATGTTCTGCCACGTCCCTTATCTGTTATCTGTTATGAGCTCAAGTTATGTTATATGACCAATATCTGTCTGTGGGGCGTATGGATGCATCATAGATCTGTTATCTGTTATCTGTTATCTGTTATCTGTTATATGTTATCTGTTATCTAATGATTGATGCTGCGTGCATGCACGTCCTTCATAACTCTGGTAGGTCTCCCCTACAAATGTTGCCTTATGTGAATATGATTTTGATCTGATATTTGTTTCTGGGCTCGAGGTAGTTAACTATAAAACTTATTCGATAATTCTGATTTATACTCTGAAAATGATTATGATTTTGCTATCTTTCGTTCACTATATTTCGTATTCGATATCGTTTCGTATTCGCTTTGCTTTTATATCTGTTCACTGAGCTTTTAAAGCTCAGCCGCATTTCTTTTCTTCCGCGGCAGGTATCTAAGCATTGGAGCTGGGTTTTGCTTTGGGATGAGTGCTGAGTGGACTTACCTTAGAGATATTTAGCTTTGATCTTATGAGGCCATTTAAGACTTTACTATTTCAGATATTTTATTGGAGTTTATTTTTCCGCTGGGACCTATGTATTGAAGTCATGTTGACTTGAATTATTTCCGCATTTATGTTAAGACTTCTTTTGGATATTTATGTTTGCTTTGATATGACACCATTATTTGTGATTCCTTTACCCTTGTCGGGTCGGGGCGTTACAATTTATGGTATCAGAGCCCTAGGTTTTGAGACCCTTAGAGCTTAGGCTATGACCTGTGAGGATTGGGTAGACTTTAGGATTCCTTCTGCGAACTTCCATTTCATATCTCACCTTTGTTCATTTTGCTAATCGTTTGAATATCGTTCAGATGGTTCAAACTCGTCGTAACGGTAACTCGGAAGGGGACGATGATGCTCCTAACATGGATGCTGCGATTGCTAATGCTCTCAACACTCTTTTCCCTGGTCTCACCACACCTGAGATGATGACACAGGTGATCAACAACATTCGTAATCAGACTGGTGCTTCGGGTAGTGGTGGAGGTAATCAACCCACCGGCATTCACACTTGGCTCGAGCGTTTCGGTAAGCTCAAGCCTGAGGCCGAGGACTGGATCACTCATATTGAGAAGCTGTTTGAAGTATTGGGTTGTGGAGACGAGTTTAAGACTCGTTTGGCTACATTTAAGTTGGAAGGTGATGCATTGAATTGGTGGAAGGCACTCAAACAGGCAAGAGGAGGAGATGCTTTTGCTATTACTTGTACCTGGACTGAATTTCGTACTATCTTCTATAACCGTTACTTCCCTGATGCTGAGCAGCAAAGGTATGAGAGGGATTATCAGGCAATCTACCAGTTTGATCATGAGAACTCCAATGAGTACATGGGCAGGTTTATGAGACTGGTAAGTTTTGTGGGAACGATTGCTGGAGATGGTAAGCGTCAAGCTAAGCACTTCAAGTGGGGACTGAAGAAGTGGGTGTTGGACCGACTGCTTAATATTGAGTATGAGGATGTGTCGGCCTGCAATGACGCAGCTCGTAACATTGAGATCTTTCATGAGGTTTCGGGTTCCAACAAGCGTAACCGCGATGGTGATCGGATTTAAGGCAGGACTCAAAGTAATGATTATAAGGGAAATTCTGGCAGGAGTTATAATTCGAGGGGTCAAGTGGATAGGAGTTATGATCAGCGGGGTCAGTCAGGAAGGAATGTGGACTCTAGGCGCCCTGAGGCGAGGAGTCAGGATAGCAGAGCTGCTGGTAGGAATGGAAATGATCGTCAGAATCAAGGTAACAATAACCAGCGTTACAACAAGGATCAGTCATCTCGAGGATCATATCAGGGTCGTGCTTCAGGATCTTCTGGTCAGCAAAGGACAGCTGAGGTTTTGCCTCCCCCACCTATCTATACTACTTGTGGAAAGGCTCATCCGGGGCCGTGTTTCAAGGCCACTGGTGGATGTTTCTCTTGTGGTTCCACTACTCACAAGATCAAGGATTGCCCTAAGAAGAACCCGGTGATTCCTGGAAACTACATCAAGCCGCCACCTACTACTGGACGCTGATGAGTGTCTAAATACTCATCATTTTTGTACCAATTAAACTGCAAAAACATCTGAAAACACTCATAAATGCATCAAAATGATAAAAATATCACAAATAAGTGTTTTATGTGTTTTAAATGCAAAAATATCAAAATCTGGTGAAAACGTATCAAATTTGCATAATTGGCAGTTTTAGTCCCCCAAGTTTCAAAAGTTGTCAAAAACAGTCCCTGGTAAATCCAAATAAAGAAAAATATCATTTTAAGTCCCTAGGGATTCCTAAGTTGTCAAAATTGATCCTTGAGATTCAAATTTACAAAATTACAACTTTAGTCCCTGAACTTTGAAATTTGGCAAGTTTAGTTCCTGGAAAATTTGAAAATGACAAAACTGGTCCTTGTACTTTCAAAGCTTGTCAATTTTGGTCCCTTAAAACAAGTTTGGAAAATTACAATTTTGGTCCCTCTAGTTTGGCAGGTTTACAACATAGGTCCTTGTATTTATAAACCATTTGGACCTTATCAAAACACCTTATGACCCCTGCCATATACCCCTTTTGGACCCCCTTCCCTGTTTTGGACTACTTGGTCAAATCCAGTCAACCAACACCTTTTCCCTCCCTTATGGGTTTCTTCCCCAACTTGCTCTGCTAGCCTCTGCAACCTCTCACCATCACCTCTCCTTTTCCCCTTATCTCTTCCACACCTCAACCCCCTCATCATCACACCTCTCACCCCCCCTAGTTGCAGTCAGAAGGCCCAAAGGTCAAAATCCACCTTTCCCGCCAAAATTGAGAAAGTGGTTAAAATCCACAAAAGTTATCCCAAGGCTCTGAAACTAAGTGGGATCCACTCAGAGACACGTGGCAAGACCATTGGAGGTATAAAAAGAGGAAGAGAAGAAGAGAGGAACCAGTTAGTTAGTTTTAAATTTTCAATGTATGTCGTTTTTTTTATAAATGTCTTAGCTTAACTCTTAAAGTGTATTTTATCAGTTTCTATGTATTGGATTTAAGATAACTAAGTGTTTGTAATCAAGTTTCAATCCTAATTCAAAGTTCCTTTAAGCCTCATACTTTCAAGTTCACTGTTACAAATTCAATTTTCAAAATCTTATATGCAAATCTTTAACAGCTTGTTTTTAAGTTACATTAAGCTTACTTAAGCTTATTTAAGCTTTTGGAAAGCTTGGAAACCAGTTCCAATCAAATATGGTTCAAGGTCAACATAAGTCAACTATGAACTCAATTTGGAATGGAAGCAGGTTATGGTTGATGCAGAGGATGCTTTGGGGTTAGATTTAGTTAGGTTAGAGTAGGATTTGGGTTTGTTTTAGCCTGCATGACCAGCTGGGGTCTTGTAAGTTCAAATCTCATGTCCATCTTTTCTTTCAATATTACACATTATGCTTGTATTTGTTTCTATGTTACCATCAGTGAAAATTAGTTTATATAGTTGTAGTTAAGTCATGTAGACTCAATTTGATCTATAGCAGTGGCTAGTTTGGTGGTTGGTTAAGTTTTATTTGCAAAACAGTATTAAAAAGGTGTGTTTGGATTTGGTATTTAAGCTGAGCTTTAGGCTTGATCAGTAGTTAGAATCTGTTGTCTCATGCTTGTGTACATGTTTTATGCTCATTTGAGTTAGTCATTTGTGCCTGCACTTGTCCTAAGTCAAACTCACTTGTAATCTGTCTTAATATGTTTACTGTTGGAAGTTTTGCAAGCCAAAAGTTTATTTTGTGTTCAAATCTAATAGATATAGCTTGCATTGGTTTAATTTCATCATAATACTTCAATTTCAGTACATTAATCTAGGTCCAAAGTTGGAAAAAGTCAATTTCCATTTCTTTCAAAAAGTCAAAATATGCAAAAGCTTAGTTTTAGCCAAGTTAGAAAGATTTTTCATTGGCTCATTTTTGAGTCAAATTCAATGAAATTTGCAGTTTTAAAAATCCCTACTGGTCTAGTTTCTTTTTGTCTTTTTTGCAAAATTTTGTGAATTTTTCTTAAGCTTCTAACAAGCTTGTGAACATGGTGTCAAATCCCCTGTGCAGGGCACTGTTGACTGCACAGGGTTTATGCAGGTTTTGCAGACCTTGCACAAGTCTCATTTGAGCTTGTCTAGGTCTGTAATTTGGTTTAAACACTCTCACCCAGGTCTTCTCCAAGTTCCAATTTCTGTTTTCCTGTTTCCAGCTTATTTAGGTGCTTATATTCTAGCTTAAAGTAGACAACCCTTTTACTGTTTTGGCTTATCATCTCAATCACATCAAATCTGTTGAGCTTGTGATCCAGAGGGTTTAGCTTGTTGTTTCTTGGTTACTTTAGCATATTAGAGCTTCTGTTTTGGTTTGGTGGCTTTTGGACTCCATTTGCTTATTTAAGTGCTTATTTCAATAAGCACTTACTCATCAGTTTCATATTTCTCCACACAAGCCCTTGTTTTTCTATTTTTCCTAGCTTCTAAATATAATTTTAGACTTTTCCTGAAATTTTCAGATTTTTCCAAGTTGATTTGCTATTTTTCTTCATTTTATTTAGTTTTCAAGCATTTTTAATTAGCTTTAATTGCAAAAAATTAAGAAAAGGTTCAAAAAAAAATAATTTTTCATTTTTATTTAATTAAGATAAATATAAAAAGACAAAAAAGTATTTTTCCATATTTTTCTTAGTTAAATTTGTATTTTTAAATAATTTAATTAGTTTTTAATAGTTTAAAATTCCTAGAAAATAGAAAAATAATCAGAAAATTACAAAAATAGTTTTGAAAATTCTTTTTTGTTATTTTAGATTTTTCCAAGTCTTAATTTTATTTTTCTAGCTTTATTTCCTATTTTCTTGTAATTTAGGCTATTATTAAATAGTTAGAAATAGTTTTTAATTAATAATAATTAGATAATTAGTTATAAAAATAATTTTCTTTTTCTATAAATTTTCTTTTATCATTAGGATTGTAAAAATGTATTTTTCATATTTTTAGGATTAATATTGTGTAAGTTTCACGTTTTTATTTGTACGTCACGTAGTTTTTAATTTCAGTTTTATAAAAACATAAAAACAAAAACATCATTTTAAATATAGTGATAGCGTTTATTTAATAGATTTTATCTTTTTAATTTCCTTTAATTTGCATTTAAGCCCCTGTAGTTTATGGGCTTTTTCTGTAGTTATAATAAATCAAAAATCTTTTCCCGTTCAAATCCCTCGATCACTACACGTTTGACTATTCTCGCACAGCTCGTTGGGACTTAACGACCTGGGGAAACACTATACTCTCCTGATCTTCATTGCAATTGGTGTGTGAGCTGTTTTAAGTTCCTTACGGCTGGTCATTCACAAGTGATCAGCTCGCGTGAGAAAACTTGACTGTTCAGCACCGATCAAATTTTGGCGCCGCTGCCGGGGAGCAGTGCTAATAGTCTTACGTTTAGCAGATTAGTGATTTGACATCACTCCTTGTTTATATCATCTATAAAATCAAAAACCCAAAAAGATTTTCATTCTTTTTTTTTACATAATGTTTTTCAAAAATACCAAAAATATTCCTCTTTACCCTCTTACCCTTTTGATTCTTCATTTCTTACCCTCTGTAAACCTTTGATTCTTTCTATGTCTTATCCTCACCCTCTTGGATGTCAATGGTGTGGTGGTCCTTATAATGGTGGCAATTGCCCCAGTTGTAGTATGGTGGAATCAGGAAACGGGTCTGTCTATAACCAGGATCCCTATTCCTACCATAACACAACTGATTCATTCCATCAGCTACCACACTGTGAGACTCAGCAGTTTTACTGTTGTGAGTACTGTGGTGGTTCACATTCCAGTTCTGATTGTCAATCAGGAAACACGATTGTCTATGAGCAGGTTCCTGATAACAATTATGACTACAACACATACCACCAACAGCCACATCAGTTTTACTGTTGTGAATATTGTGGAGGTCCTCACTCTAGCTCTGATTGTCAAACAAGGAATCCATTTCCTTGTAACAATTACGACTCTTCGTATCATGACCAACCTCCACAATACCAAGTGAATCAGGCACCACCTCAGCCTGAGCCACTTCCTTAAAATCTTCTACTTGATCTTTTGGATTTAGTGAAAGATTTAAAGGAATGTAAACATCCCCAAGATAATCCAAATGAAAAATCCATGGAAGTTTTGTTAGCTGAAGAACGGACTGCTAAATTAGATTCCCAGATTGCCTTTGAAAAATCTATTAGGGAATCAATTGCAAAAGAAAAAGCAGCCAAATCTAGCTCTCGATTTCGTTTCATTCCTGATGACGATGATGATGAAGTTACCCTTGATATTAGTAAACTTTGTACAGATTCATCAAGTTCATCAGTTGAAATTCCTTCCATGAAAAGTCAGGGAGAAAAGACTATGATGGAATTACTAGCAGAAGAACAAATGGAAAGTATAAAACATATGTATGCTAGTCCTTCTAAACTCCCTCAGTCTGTTGTTATCACACCTGATATTCCCACTCACTCTCTGAACATGGGGGATGAGCATCTTGACACTGTTCCTGAAAAGGAATCGGACGAATTCATAAAGTCTAGTGTTGAGATCCTTGTCCCAATCCCGAGAGAGTCACAGGGAACTTCTGACCATATGTGTGATATCCCTTTCCCTCTTGAGTGTTCAAATGATCATTTGGAAACTTTCTCCGATTTTAGCGAAGATTGTGCTTCCTTTGGAAACATCGAGTATGTTGAGGCATCACTTCCACAATCTGATGCTGATCCCCTTCTTGAGGAGTTCACCGATGAACTCACTCACATCAATCCACTCTTTGATTTCGAAGCCGATCTGGGAGAGACTGAAAGTCTCCTTGATAATGATCGTTCACTCACTTCTTATCCCAACAGTCCAATAGAGAATGTTAATCACTTTGTTCCTGAAACATTCAAAACTACTTTCACTAATCCTCTATTTGAATTCGACTCTGAATTCACTTTAATTTCTGAGAATCCACTCTTTGATACTCAGATTGAGGATAGTGATGAATCTACAGTGGAACAAGAATCCACAGATTTACATCTTGTGATTGATTCTCTTCACGAGGAGTTCGCCGGTGAACTCACTAATATCATATCTCCGCTGGAGTATGATAACTCCCATTTTGATCATGACACACCCGAGATTTGTCTTGATCACATAATCTTAAATGATGAGATTCATAATCCTGAAATTATGGATCCTCCTATGGATGAAGATGAGTTAGTCATGATGTTTATCATGATTTTCTTTCTCTTCTTCACCTATCCCGTGGCTTCTCCTGTTCTTCACTCCTTCGGGAATGAAGACATTAGCTTTGACCCTGGCATTTCCATGCACCATTTGTGAGCCGGGTCTGTCTGTCTGTATATCTCATCGGTGTGGAACTTTCACGTACTTCAATGTTTATCCAAACATCTTGAATGAAAGTCCGATGGAGATTGTCTCTTCCACTTACTTCCCCATGAACCAATTAATTCGGGGTCGAGTCAAGCTAGCGACTCGGTAATCAAAAACAGTAGCTTAACATAGGTTTTCACCCGTGTGTACCACCCTAGTGTGGGGGAGATGCCCCACATGTTGTATATAGATCTAAAAAATGATGAAAATTGTAAATATTAAAAAGAGAATAATTGTTGTGTTTCCACACTTAGCTAGTAATGTTATCTTTTTACGTTCTAAGTTTCGGCATTACAGCCGGTACTTTGAATATTGAGGACAATATTCATTTCTAAGTGTGGGGGGGAAATTCTGGCGAATTTTGATCATAAATGTACCCTTTTAGTCCCTTTTTCCCCCAAAATGGCCAAATTTTAAAATTTTTTTTTAGTGGAAGTACTATGTACTAAACACAACAAATGGTAATCAGTCCACCATGTCTAACCCACATAAGGACTGGCTAATCCAGGAGCAAACGGCTCTTAGTAAAGATATCTCAAATCCGTTGACGGCTTACAATTTGCCCAAAATTGTATGGTATTCAGCTCACCATATCCTTAAAAGTGAAGAGTTGGCTAGCCCGCAAGTTTATGGCTTGTGGTAAAGGCAGTGGAAAAACCATAATTGGTAATCAGCTCACCAAAGATAATATTGATAATTTATCTAAGAGTTGGCTAGTCCAGAGCAAACGGCTTCTGGTAAAGACAAATCAAATCCGTTTACAGCTTATGATTTGCTCAAAATCATTTGGTTATCGGTGTACCAAGGTTCTTACTTGAACTGAAACATTTGGCTACTCCAGAAGTAATGGCTTTTGGTAAAGAGATAAAATACATTAATTTTTCTCAAAACATTGCTAGGGACTAGCAATATCTTAGTGTGGGGGATTGATGAGTGTCTAAATACTCATCATTTTTGTACCAATTAAACTGCAAAAACATCTGAAAACACTCAGAAATGCATCAAAATGATAAAAATATCACAAATAAGTGTTTTATGTGTTTTAAATGCAAAAATATCAAAATCTGGTGAAAAACGTATCAAATTTGCATAATTGGCAGTTTTAGTCCCCCAAGTTTCAAAAGTTGTCAAAAACAGTCCCTGGTAAATCCAAATAAAGAAAAATATCATTTTAAGTCCCTAGGGATTCCTAAGTTGTCAAAATTGATCCTTGAGATTCAAATTTACAAAATTACAACTTTAGTCCCTGAACTTTGAAATTTGGCAAGTTTAGTCCCTGGAAAATTTGAAAATGACAAAACTGGTCCTTGTACTTTCAAAGCTTGTCAATTTTGGTCCCTTAAAACAAGTTTGGAAAATTACAATTTTGGTCCCTCTAGTTTGGCAGGTTTACAACATAGGTCCTTGTATTTATAAACCATTTGGACCTTATCAAAACACCTTATGACCCCTGCCATATACCCCTTTTGGACCCCCTTCCCTGTTTTGGACTGCTTGGTCAAATCCAGTCAACCAACACCTTTTCCCTCCCTTATGGGTTTCTTCCCCAACTTGCTCTGCTAGCCTCTGCAACCTCTCACCATCACCTCTCCTTTTCCCCTTATCTCTTCCACACCTCAACCCCCTCATAATCACACCTCTCACCCCCCCTAGTTGCAGTCAGAAGGCCCAAAGGTCAAAATCCACCTTTCCCGCCAAAATTGAGAAAGTGGTTAAAATCCACAAAAGTTATCCCAAGGCTCTGAAACTAAGTGGGATCCACTCAGAGACACGTGGCAAGACCATTGGAGGTATAAAAAGAGGAAGAGAAGAAGAGAGGAACCAGTTAGTTAGTTTTAAATTTTCAATGTATGTCGTTTTTTTTATAAATGTCTTAGCTTAACTCTTAAAGTGTATTTTATCAGTTTCTATGTATTGGATTTAAGATAACTAAGTGTTTGTAATCAAGTTTCAATCCTAATTCAAAGTTCCTTTAAGCCTCATACTTTCAAGTTCACTGTTACAAATTCAATTTTCAAAATCTTATATGCAAATCTTTAACAGCTTGTTTTTAAGTTACATTAAGCTTACTTAAGCTTATTTAAGCTTTTGGAAAGCTTGGAAACCAGTTCCAATCAAATATGGTTCAAGGTCAACATAAGTCAACTATGAACTCAATTTGGAATGGAAGCAGGTTATGGTTGATGCAGAGGATGCTTTGGGGTTAGATTTAGTTAGGTTAGAGTAGGATTTGGGTTTGTTTTAGCCTGCATGACCAGCTGGGGTCTTGTAAGTTCAAATCTCATTTCCATCTTTTCTTTCAATATTACACATTATGCTTGTATTTGTTTCTATGTTACCATCAGTGAAAATTAGTTTATATAGTTGTAGTTAAGTCATGTAGACTCAATTTGATCTATAGCAGTGGCTAGTTTGGTGGTTGGTTAAGTTTTATTTGCAAAACAGTATTAAAAAGGTGTGTTTGGATTTGGTATTTAAGCTGAGCTTTAGGCTTGATCAGTAGTTAGAATCTGTTGTCTCATGCTTGTGTACATGTTTTATGCTCATTTGAGTTAGTCATTTGTGCCTGCACTTGTCCTAAGTCAAACTCACTTGTAATCTGTCTTCATATGTTTACTGTTGGAAGTTTTGCAAGCCAAAAGTTTATTTTGTGTTCAAATCTAATAGATATAGCTTGCATTGGTTTAATTTCATCATAATACTTCAATTTCAGTACATTAATCTAGGTCCAAAGTTGGAAAAAGTCAATTTCCATTTCTTTCAAAAAGTCAAAATATGCAAAAGCTTAGTATTAGCCAAGTTAGAAAGATTTTTCATTGGCTCATTTTTGAGTCAAATTCAATGAAATTTGCAGTTTTAAAAATCCCTACTGGTCTAGTTTCTTTTTGTCTTTTTTGCAAAATTTTGTGAATTTTTCTTAAGCTTCTAACAAGCTTGTGAACATGGTGTCAAATCCCCTGTGCAGGGCACTGTTGACTGCACAGGGTTTATGCAGGTTTTGCAGACCTTGCACAAGTCTCATTTGAGCTTGTCTAGGTCTGTAATTTGGTTTAAACACTCTCACCCAGGTCTTCTCCAAGTTCCAATTTCTGTTTTCCTGTTTCCAGCTTATTTAGGTGCTTATATTCTAGCTTAAAGTAGACAACCCTTTTACTGTTTTGGCTTATCATCTCAATCACATCAAATCTGTTGAGCTTGTGATCCAGAGGGTTTAGCTTGTTGTTTCTTGGTTACTTTAGCATATTAGAGCTTCTGTTTTGGTTTGGTGGCTTTTGGACTCCATTTGCTTATTTAAGTGCTTATTTCAATAAGCACTTACTCATCAGTTTCATATTTCTCCACACAAGCCCTTGTTTTTCTATTTTTCCTAGCTTCTAAATATAATTTTAGACTTTTCCTGAAATTTTCAGATTTTTCCAAGTTGATATGCTATTTTTCTTCATTTTATTTAGTTTTCAAGCATTTTTAATTAGCTTTAATTGCAAAAAATTAAGAAAAGGTTCAAAAAAAATAATTTTTCATTTTTATTTAATTAAGATAAATATAAAAAGACAAAAAAGTATTTTTCCATATTTTTCTTAGTTAAATTTGTATTTTTAAATAATTTAATTAGTTTTTAGTAGTTTAAAATTCCTAGAAAATAGAAAAATAATCAGAAAATTACAAAAATAGTTTTGAAAATTCTTTTTTGTTATTTTAGATTTTTCCAAGTCTTAATTTTATTTTTCTAGCTTTATTTCCTATTTTCTTGTAATTTAGGCTATTATTAAATAGTTAGAAATAGTTTTTAATTAATAATAATTAGATAATTAGTTATAAAAATAATTTTCTTTTTCTATAAATTTTATTTTATCATTAGGATTGTAAAAATGTATTTTTCATATTTTTAGGATTAATATTGTGTAAGTTTCACGTTTTTATTTGTACGTCACGTAGTTTTTAATTTCAGTTTTATAAAAACATAAAAACAAAAACATCATTTTAAATATAGTGATAGCGTTTATTTAATAGATTTTATCTTTTTAATTTCCTTTAATTTGCATTTAAGCCCCTGTAGTTTATGGGCTTTTTCTGTAGTTATAATAAATCAAAAATCCTTTCCCGTTCAAATCCCTCGATCACTACACGTTTGACTATTCTCGCACAGCTCGTTGGGACTTAACGACCTGGGGAAACACTATACTCTCCTGATCTTCATTGCAATTGGTGTGTGAGCTGTTTTAAGTTCCTTACGGCTGGTCATTCACAAGTGATCAGCTCGCGTGAGAAAACTTGACTGTTTAGCACCGATCAGACGAGTTTATGCTACTACTCAGAATCAGGCGGAGCGCAATTCAGGTACCATTACGGGCACTCTTTTCATTGATGATTATTATGTCTTCGCTTTATTTGATACCGGTGCCACACACTCCATTATATCTGTCACATTTGCTAAGAAACTTAATATGAAGCCCAAACCATTAACAAATCACTTATCGATTTCTACGCCTATGAAAAACCACATGATCATTGATCATAAATACGTTAAGTGCCCTCTTCGTTTTGATGATCGTATTCGCCCTGCAAATCTGTATCCTCTCGATATGGTCGACTTTGATATCATTCTAGGCATGGATTGGTTGGCTTATCATAGAGCTTCCATCGACTGCTATGCTAGAACTGTGATCTTTGGAGACATAAAATATCCTGAATTTGTTTATTATGGTTCTCAACCTCTCAAATCTGTTAAGCTCATTTCTGCTATGAAGGCACGGACCATGATTGCTCATGGGTGCCAAGGTTTTCTGGCATCTGTTAAGGACACATCTTTGGAGAGTCCTAACATTGAAAATCTTTCTGTTGTTTGTGAATTCACCGACGTTTTTCTCGATGACCTTCCCGGTCTTCCCCCAGCTAGAGAAGTTGAGTTTAGCATTGAGTTAATTCCTGGTGTTGAACCGATTTCGAAGGCTCCGTATCGCATGGCACCTGTAGAACTAAAGGAGTTGAAGGAACAGCTGCAAGAGATGATAGAAAATGGATTTATTCGACCCAGTGTTTCTCCATGGGGTGCACCTGTTTTGTTTGTGAAGAAGAAGGATGGAAACATGCGTCTATGTATCGACTACCGTGAACTCAACCGTATTACCATTCGAAACCGTTATCCTCTGCCACGTATTGATGATTTGTTTGATCAACTGCAAGGAGCGAAGTTCTTTTCTAAGATTGATCTGAGATCTGGTTATCACCAGCTACGTGTGAGGGAGCAAGATGTTCCTAAGACCGCGTTTCATACCAGATATGGTCATTATGAATTCCTCGTTATGCCTTTTGGTTTGACAAATGCGCCTGCTGTGTTTATGGACCTAATGAATCGTGTTTTCCATGAGTTCCTCGACAAGTTCGTTATCGTTTTCATCGACGACATTTTAGTTTACTCCAAGTCTGAAGAAGAGCACGAGCAACATCTCCGGATAGTTTTGGAGATTCTGAGGAAGAAGAAGTTGTACGCCAAATTTTCGAAGTGCGAGTTTTGGTTAAGACAAGTCGCTTTCCTTGGTCATATTGTATCTGCTGATGGTATCACCATGGATCCGTCTAAAGTTGAGGCTATCACTAAATGGCCAAGACCTACGACAGTGACTGAGGTTAGGAGTTTTCTAGTACTTGCTGGTTACTACCGACGTTTTGTTGAAGGTTTCTCTCGCTTAGCTTTGCCCCTAACCCAACTGATGAGAAAAGGTGAAAAGTTTGTATGGACGGATGAACGAGAGAAGAGTTTTGAAGAGTTGAAACGGAGATTGGTGTACGCTCCTATTTTGACTCTTCCATCTGGTTCTGGAGGATTTCAAATTTATAGTGATGCAACATGGAAAGGTAATAGCTTATGCTTCAAGGCAGCTAAAACCTTATGAGGAGAATTATCCAACTCATGACCTTGAGTTAGCTGCGGTGGTGTTCGCGTTGAAGATCTGGAGGCATTACTTGTATGGAGAGACGTGTGATATATTCACTGACCATAAGAGTCTCAAGTATTTTTTCACTCAGAAAGAACTTAACATGAGACAAAGAAGATGGTTAGAACTTCTTAAGGATTATGACACCAACATTCAGTACCATCCAGGTAAGGCTAATGTAGTTGCTGACGCGCTTAGCCGGAAATCAGGCATTCTTGCAAGTATTGAGATTGAACCTAGGATTATTCGTGACTTAGAGCGTTTGGATGTTGAGTTGTGCGTACGAGGTTTTGATGGATATTGGGCTAGTATGAAGGTGGAATCGAACCTTATACTGCAAATTAAAGAAGCTCAGAAAGATGATGGCGAGCTGTGGGTCGTGGCGCAAAATGTTGAAGAAGGTAAGCAGACGGAGTTTAAGGTTGATGATGACGGAATTGTATGGTATGAAGATAGGCTTTGTGTTCCCAATGATCCGGTACTTCGTGAGAAAGTTATGACTGAAGCTCATAGTTCTCCTTTCACTATCCATCCTGGTTCTACCAAGATGTATAGGGATTTGAAACAGTACTTCTGGTGGAATGGCATGAAGCAAGATGTGGCGACGTTTGTGTCAAAGTGTATGATTTGTCAGCAGGTTAAGATTGAACATCAAAGGGCTAGTGGATTGTTACAGCCATTAGATATTCCAACATGGAAGTGGGATAAGATATCTATGGATTTTGTGACTGGGCTACCTCTTACTCGGAAAAAGCATGATGCGATTTGGGTAGTTGTTGATCGACTAACCAAATCTGCTCATTTCTTACCAATTAGAAAGGATTATGGTATTGGTAGATTGGCGGAAATTTTTCAGCAAGAGATAGTTAGACTTCATGGTACTCCGGCATCTATTGTGTCCGACAGAGATCCGCGTTTTACTTCTCGTTTCTGGAAAGGTTTGCAAAAAGCTTGGGGTACTCGACTTAATTTCAGTACAGCATTTCATCCTCAAACGGATGGTCAGTCAGAGAGGACTATTCAGACCTTAGAGGACATGCTAAGGGCTTGTGCTTTAGAATGGACGGGCAGCTGGGATGAATATTTGTGTTTAGTAGAGTTTGCATACAACAACAGTTGGCATGTGATCGGTGCAAAACCGTCAAGTTATCTCACGCAAGCTAGCCACTTGTGAATGACCAACCGTAAGAAACTCAAAACAGCTCACACACCAAATGCAATTAAGATCAGAGGAATGTAGGGAATTCCTGGGTCGTTAAGTCCCACGGAGGATGAATTGGTGTTTAAACAACTTCAGATGATAGAATGATCACTAAGGATAGTGATCAGTAAGGATTTCGATGGATAATTACCTAAAGAAAAGATCTACAAATTACAGCGACTTAAATGCAAATTAAAAGAAATTAAAAAGTTAAAATCTATTAAATAAATGCTATCACTATTTTTACAATGATGTTTTTATGATTTTATAAAATAAAATAACTTAAATAAACTATTTTAACTAAAACGTAAACTCAAATTATCTAAAAACGTTACTTAAAACTAAAACGAGCGTTATGTACGAAAATTACGTTGGAGCGCAAGACAAAACGTAAAATTTATGAAATAAAAGGCCTACGAGTGTAAAACTAATTTTCTTACGTACTATATGATAAAAGAAAATTTTAGAAAAAAGATTTATATTTTTTAGACTTTTATATTTTTTATTATGAATTAATTACTATAAAACACTAATTAAATGTTTAAAAATACTAAAACTAATTGGAAAAATCTGAAACTTTTTGTAAAAATACTTTATACTAATACAGATTTATGAAAAATAAAAAACTTGAAAAAGCTACTTAAAATAAGCTCGAAATAAGCTAACTACACTTAATAAGCTAAACGGACAACAAGGTGTTATGTATTAAATTGTGCAAACTATAACCAAGAAAGACCCAAGGGCGCAATGGTTACAGGTACACACTCTAACACTCTCCAAAAGGGGGAGGTCTCAGGTTCGAGCCTGCCTCCACCCTTTTTGCAAAAACATTTTATTTTTCAATTTTTATTTTACAAACTTATTAAACATACTTAAATAAGCAAATTTTATAACTAAGACTTTTTACCAAAACCACTATTAAGCTCAGTTTGAGCTTATTTTTACCAACAGTGGACACATAAAATGGATTAAGTACAAGTTTTAAGCTAAAAAGCTAATAAGCTACTCAATAAGCAAATGCAAACTGGAATAAGCTAAACTAATGTTTATAAGCTAACATGAATACTGAATAAGCACAATAACCACTAATAAGCACTGATTAAGCACAAATAAGCAAAAGCCTTATCTGTTTACACATGAACTGTTTGGTTTTGTAGGAAACTTTAAGCTATCTTTTAAACACTGCAATTTACTAGTTGACCAAAATGAAAACAAACACTGCAATTTACTAGTTGACCAAGTGATCTCTCTAAAAAGCTATTTTACAATGTTTAGCTTACACTAATAAGCTCTTAAGGGGCTTATGAAAAACTGTTGAACAATGACTTATTTGTTTACTGAGTAAAAATGGACAGAAATGAAAAGCTATTGCAGGCTAGGTAAATAAGCTCGGATTGGAAAATAAGCTCTTGAAACCTTGAGTTAGCTAGGTGAGCTTCTCAAAAAGCTAAGTTGTACAAGCTAATGATCACTATTAAGCTCTATAAGAGCTTATGAACTAAGCTACCACAACTGTGCACAGAGCACTTTCTCAGACTAGGTATCTCAAATAAGCTAACAAATAAGCACTTTATAAGCTGATAAAAAGCAAACTAATATTTTTATATTTTTCTTAAGCAACTAAATTTTAATAACCTAAAAGATTATAAGCTGAATCTTAATAGTAAACTCACAGTTAAATTCTAAGTTTTATTCAAAAATGGGTATTAAGAACTTTGACTTTTTTAATTACTCTAAGCAGTTGACTAATATGAACTTGTAATTGATCCTAAGCACTGATATTGATGTATTAGGGTGTATTGAGACTAAATTGAGCAAATATAACAACTTCTTAACACAAAATCATGATTATAAGATTTAGAAATCCAACAGTGAACAATCTAGGTGATATTAAGAGTGATTTTGACTTTTCACCAAATAAGGTCTGGTTTTTATTGTTTGTTTGAGTTCTTGAATACTAGTGTAACAGGAAACAAGTTCAAGCAATAACACAAACAACCATTAACACAGTAAACACAACAAATCCAAACAATACTGTGGAGACTGTTTTGAAGATTTTTCAAAGAGTTTCACAGATCAAGACCAAGAGATCTATTGCAGACCTTATATAATCAATTATTAGGACTAAATAAACATTAAACAACAATAATAACTCAATTAAACTAAGAAATGACAAGTATGCTCTAATGACTGTGAAAATAAGATTTAAAGACAACTATGAATTCCAAAGAACAAGCTACTGGTTTTAATGTTTAAATAAACTTAACTATAGCTAATAAACATAAAAACACAAAGATTCAAGGTAATGAACAATTTAAACAGTGAAACACCAAAATGGATCAAGAAGCTTACAAATGAGTTTCAAGCATAAACAGATAACCAAGGTCTGAGGATCAATCCTAATGCTTCCCAAGAAGCTCTATACCAGTAAGCAATCCAACATTAGCACTGCAACATTATCTTGATCATGTCTCCATGTGATTTTTATTTTTAACTAATTTATTGGTGATTTTTGGTATTTTTCTCTTTTGACTACTACACTGATTTTAAGGGTTCTAAAAGCTTTGATAAGCTTCCTAGGAGCTTATATGTGCTTAAGGATCCAAAACAACAGCTACAAACATCATTCACAACATATTAAAAATTTTGAACTTGAAATTTGCATCAACTGAAATTGAAACTGAAAACTTGAAATTGCTTATCAAAAAAGATTCACAATACATTAAGATTGATTAAAACAGTACTTGGAAGATTAAAATTACACTGGAATTTAAAAATTTATTAAAACGACATAAACTAAAACTAAGCTACACTACTTGGTCCTTTTCCTCTGCTTCTTTCCTTCTTTATAGACATTCAAAAGCATCCTCACACTTCTCTGATCATTTCCCACCATTGGATAGGCCAAAGTGATCACATCCTTTGATTTTCACTTTTTGGCGCCAAAAAAGTCATTAGCAGGTTCTTTTCAATTAATGCATTTTGGTTTATGTAGAGGTGGAGGGGACATGATATACAGCTGGGGTGATAAGTTTGGTGAGGTGGAAAGGTTGGGAGAGGTGGAAACCACCTGGTTTTGGCTTAAACAGGTGAGGTGAAGAAGATGAACAGGAAAAGTGGTATTTGGCGGGGTTTGACTTGGTTTGACCAAGTTTAATATTAACGGGGTAGGTTTTTGGGCTTGGGGAGATTGGGCCACAGCTGGGTTCATGGATTAGATTTGGGATTATTAATAACCAAGGGTCCATTTGTTATAGCTTATAAGTACAAGGACCATTTGTGTAAAAACATAAACTTTGAGGGACCAATCATGTGAACTTTCCAAACTTCCTTTGAAGGGCCAAACCTGCCTTTATATAAAAACACAAGGACCATAGTTGATAATTATTTCAATTTTAAACTTAAAAGGACCTTAATTGTCATTTTTGGATTTTGAGGGACTAAAAGTGTAATTTCCCAAAAGTTTATCATAAGGACCATTCTTGTCATTTATTAATAGTACAAGGTTTATTTTTGATAAATTTCACTTTTTAAATTAACCAAGGACTATATTTGACATTTTCCAAACTTGAGGGACTAAAGTTGTCATTTTGTGATTTTTGAACTTTAAAGGGTTTGTTTTGACAACTTTTGAATCTCATGGACCTTAAATGACTTTTTACAAGTTTTTGAATTACCAGGGACTAGTTTTGACAACTTTTGTAACTTGGGGGACTAAAACTGTCAATTATGCAAACTTGATACGTTTTTCATCAGATTTTGATGTTTTTGCATTTAAAACATATAAAACACTTGTTTGTGATATTTTTATCATTTTGATGTATTTCTGAGTGTTTTCAGATGTTTTTGGCATTCTAACAGTATAAAAATGATGAGTATTTAGACACTCATCAGCATGCTAGCATTAAGGCAACACCGTTTGAACTTCTTTATGGAAGGAAATGTAGAGCACCTACTTGTTGGGATGAAGTAGGTGAACGCTTAATTGAAGGTCCGGAAATGATTGAGATCACTAATGAGAAAGTAGTTGTTGCTAGAGAAAAGCTGAAGGAGGCTAGGTCTCGTCAGAAAAGTTATGCCGACAAGCATCGTCGTGATTTAGAATTTCGGGTCGGAGATCGTGTATTTTTTAAAGTTTCGCCGTTTAGAGGTGTGAAACGTTTTGGAATCAAGGGCAAGCTCAGTCCTCGATTCATCGGTCCGTTTGAAATTCTGGAGCGTATTGGAGAAGTTTCGTATCGGTTAGCACTTCCGCCTCAGTTATCGCATGTTCATGACGTTTTCCATGTATCACTCCTAAGGGGATACAACTATCATCCGTTACACGTTGCTTCTTATCCGTTTGATCAAATTCAGTCCGATATGTCTTTATCTGAAGAACCGGAAGCCATTTTAGAAAAACAAGAAAGAGTCATGAGAAATAAAGTCATTCCGTTCGTTAAGATTCTTTGGAAAAATCACCCGGAGCGTGAGGCTACTTGGGAAACCGAGGAGTCGATGCGAGCTAGTTATCCTCATTTCTTTGAATAGTTTGGTATGTTCTCGTTTCGTTTTTGTTTCGTTTCATTTCAATTTTCGAGGACGAAAATTCTTCTTTTAGAGGGGAAGAGTTGTAAAACCTGAAAATCTAAAACATGAATAAAGACTAAAATACCCTTGGAATCGAAATTTATAAAATACGTAAAAGACATTTATATTCATTCAACGAAATTAAAACCTAACTTACGAATAACTAAAACTTAACAAATATGTGTATGTGATCGACTTTGTATGACGAAGGTTAAACGTCTCGCGTAAATAGTTGGGCCATTCGTTTGGGCCTTGTTTTCGTTTAATGGTGAACCAAGTTGGGCCGTTTGTTTTGTTGGATTGGACTCACGCCGAGAGCCCAAGATGGGCATGTTGTTTGTGTTCGGTTGGATCAAGAAGCCGAGAGCCCAAAAGGGGTGTTTGTTTTGTTCGGTTGGACCCAAGCCGAAGCCCACACCCCCTCAAGCCTAACCAAATTTGTACCACTATAAATACAACACATTAACACAATTTGGAAACCCTAGTTTTGCCTCTTTTCTTTTCTTTTTCATTCGGCCGAAGCCCTAACTCCCTTGGTGTCGAGACTTTGTTTCCAACGAGCTAAGGTATAACATGTTTTCTCGTCTTCCTTTGATAACACCTAACGTATAATATATTGTATCATGTTTTGTTTTAGTCGAGCTTGTGTTCTTTTTTTTTGGTCGAACCATACGAAACCAACAAACAAATATGAATTGAACCTTATAATATTAAAGAGCACGTATGTAATACGTATTGTATGAATCGGATCTTAAATAAGTCGAGCCACATAGAACCGAACCACATATGTAAATGAATCGGACCTTATATAACATGCAAACGTGAATGTGTAAAGTACGTAGAAGAGTTAGGGTTTGCGTAAAACATATTAGCCGAAACCTATGTATTAACCGAAACATGTAAGAGTTTGTGGAAGTGTATTAAATGAGTAAAGATCATGCAAAACCTAAACCCTAAGTGATGTGTGAACCGAACCCTAAATGGTTTGTGAACCGTGTACCATGCGCGTGTGTTGTGAGTCAAGTGAGCTTGTCGATGTGTAAACGTAGTACGTGTTCATATCTAGTCGAAGCTATTGTGCATATGTGTGTAGATGTATATCTAATCCGGATAATAAGTAACTTGTGTAGTCACATGAAATCATAGACGTGCATGGGTATAAAAGTTGACGTATAATATGTGTATAAGTAACGTATGGTTAAGACATGAATGTGTTGAGTAAATAAACAAGAGTAATGAGTCATTAAATGACGTAATATGTAAAGTAAATGCACATTGATATGATATTAAAAGATTGAGAAAACCCTAGAACATAAATGAGAGTCGATTAGGGTTTGAAGCTAATTATATCAATTCGTTATTTCATGTGTAAGTTATGACTTTTAAACTATTTTCATATTTAACCCTAAACTTTAATAAATGACATAATGAACCTTAATCTACAATATTTGTTATAAAACACTTAAGTCTCATTTAATCATAAATCTCTAAAGTATTAAGATCACTGAATACATTAAGTATGAACACCAAATATTAAAAGATCATTTCGACAATTATGGAATCATAAATAACATGTACGACCGTTAATGTGTATAGGTTCTGTGAAGAAGGAGTAATCCTTTGCTTTCCGTATTTCTGCTTTTTGGTCATTTGCTTTGGAATAAGGTACAGATATTCTGACCTTTTCAGTAAAGGTTCCTTATAACGTTTTCTTTTCGTTAGCTTTTATATTAGGGTTTCCTAAGCCTTTGCTATGAACCCCATTCTGTTTGTTTGAGCTGTTGCTTATCTGAACTCTGATTTCTGAATTATAAAACATCTGATTTTGAACTATATGATATGAAAACTCTGATTTTGGAAATATGATTAATCTTCTGATAAAGTATGATCTGTGTCAGTTTTGACATTCTGATTTGACCTAAGATAGTTTGACACCCGAGCCAAATATTTCACTAGTCATGGGGGTTCCATGTCCGTGTCAGTGATGCACCTCTGACATGACTCTAGGTCAGTAGAGTGATGTTCTGCCACGTCCCTTATCTGTTATCTGTTATGAGCTCAAGTTATGTTATATGACCAATATCTGTCTGTGGGGCGTATGGATGCATCCTAGATCTGTTATCTGTTATCTGTTATATGTTATCTGTTATCTGTTATCTAATGATTGATGCTGCGTGCATGCACGTCCTTCATAACTCTGGTAGGTCTCCCCTACAAATGTTGCCTTATGTGAATATGATTTTGATCTGATATTTGTTTCTGGGCTCGAGGTAGTTAACTATAAAACTTATTCGATAATTCTGATTTATACTCTGAAAATGATTATGATTTTGCTATCTTTCGTTCACTATATTTCGTATTCGATATCGTTTCGTATTCGCTTTGCTTTTATATCTGTTCACTGAGCTTTTGAAGCTCAGCCGCATTTCTTTTCTTTCGCGGCAGGTATCTAAGCATTGGAGCTGGGTTTTGCTTTGGGATGAGTGCTGAGTGGACTTACCTTAGAGATATTTAGCTTTGATCTTATGACGCCATTTAAGACTTTACTATTTCAGATATTTTATTGGAGTTTATTTTTCCGCTGGGACCTGTGTATTGAAGTCATGTTGACTTGAATTATTTTCGCATTTATGTTAAGACTTCTTTTGGATATTTATGTTTGCTTTGATATGACACCATTATTTGTGATTCCTTTACCCTTGTCGGGTCGGGGCGTTACAGAAGGGGTTGAAGAATGAAAAAGAAATGAATGTGAAAAGGGTGAAAAGAAATAGCCCTCCAGTAATTCAACCTTAGGGCAGTAACCGGGTTCAATACATATGCTACTGGTGGTTACTAAGGTAACACTAGTATTGAAGACAAGACGTCATGGACCCAGTGACACATTGCACTACAACTTCCCAAACCACTCAAGTTCCTCTTAAAAGGGCTTGTTTCATTCTCACGGGGAACCTACATAATCTATCGACTTTCTCTTAGAGATTGTTGATATTGAAGAATGAGACCCTCTCCATAGTCTCCGGCACAGGAACCAAATATGCACAATTGAGTCTAGAGCCAAGAGATCATCCACAATATCTCGTTAGGACACTAAATTCTTGAAGACTTGCTTTTTCACACAATGTGGAAAGTAATTATATATTAAGAATCCTACGCATTATCCTTGTGGTATTGCCAGAACATCCGAGTGATATGTAAAAATATTCACAATGAAGATGGAAATCCTTCTAGAGCCAACATCAAACAAGCTCTTGGTGGGTGACATGTGAAATCTTGCAAAAGATCAAGCTTGTGACAACTGGATTGAAACGATGGGGCGATTCAATCTTGAATCAACCTTGGTCCAGAAAATGAATTGACGAATACTTTTGGAAAAACCGTTCGATGTGTAAACCTTCTTTTCTCTAGCACGTCGAATGTGTATTCATATTTCAAATTCAAAAAGTATCTCTAATTGAAAAAATGCTTTTGGAAAAACCGTTCGATGTGCGAATCTCTTCTTTTATATAGCACATCGAATGTGTACTCTTTTCAAATACAAAAAGTATTTTTGATTGAAAATTGATCTTTCTCATAAAACCTTCGTCGTATTGCAAAACTCTTTCTTCAAGCAATACGCGATTGTTTTTCAAATCATTTTTCATCAATCAGTGAATCTCAATTCGTTGGTTCACTCACTCCGTGTTGTCTTCTTTGAGACGTTCCGGTTTGAGAACAGCTAAAACAGCTGCGAAACCCTGTCAAGGAGATTCTTAGGAATCCTACCTGATCACAGGCAGTACTTGTACTGATCAACGGGGAACCGTGGGCCGTGTACCTCAATTCAACGAAAGTGTTCAAAGACACTTTCGTGCGATTTATTGCTAACTGTTGTATGCAGGTACACCCGATGGTTGCAGCTGATCAGAATTGAGGAGTCAATCTAAAGCCGCATGCTCACAGCATCCACACTTAATTGAAGAAATCATGACTGGTGCATATCTACATAACCTGGCTCTGATATTTCATACTATGTTTCTGCTTCGCTGCTGCAAATATCATGAACCAGTAAGGCTTCCGCTACTCTGATGGAAAGATGTCATGATTCAAAAGTGTGAGCATGTCGGTTCGAAAGTCACAACTTCACATGATGGCAACACAATAAAGGGTGATCCAGAGATTTACTGTGGCTGATGATCTCAATGAAAGCGCGAAGATCATCAAAGATGTGGATCAGACCAAAGACCTCCACTAAAAGTACAAATCTTTGCGGACTTTGAAGAATCGCTGCTAAAGCACAAAGATTGCGGAAATGAAGAATTCAAGTCTACGAGCTCAAGACTGAAGTTAAAATAGAATGCTAGGATTCGAAATGTAAAACATGGGGTGACCTCCCTTAGGGGGAGATTGTTAGGAATTAGAAATTCCTTAGTGAAGAGTCGGTCACCCCAAATATTATCTAGCATAAGTTAGCTCGTAGACGTGTCATTATTTATGTTATTCAGTAGTTAATTAGTTAGTTTGTAGCGTAGTTTAGTTTATTGTAACACCGTGGAGGAAGGACGGGTCTTTACCCACTGTATGCCTGATCCACAGGCCGATAGGAGGTCGTGTAGTCTGTAAGTATAAATACCCCTTCCATGGATGGAAGGGGTGTGGCTTCTTTGAATCTAACCTTTCATTTTCTATAGCAACTCTCTTTCAAGGAACCTCCTCTCAACTCTCTTCATCTATCTAAAATGGCTTTCTTGTTTAATCATTGTCCTAGACCACCCGAATCATCAAACAACATAATATTCACGATCCTACAATAACCTTGTAATAGTAACTAAATAAACTTTGTGGGTGTGTTCTCTGTAAACCCTCACGAGCCTTCACTCGTCTATTCGGGACACCAAATGGTTTAAAAGGCTTGTTGCATACGCTAAATGCAACCGTGATTCCTACGAAAGTGAATTAGATTTTTATTTGTTTTATTTTTGTTTTTAGATTTATGCTTGCCGGTAGTAATGTGATTTCAGGGAATTGAAGTTTGCTCACGAAGGTGAAGTCAAGGCACGTCTTTTCAACGTGATCCTTCTACCATTTTTTGAGCAAATTTCAGGGAAGTTCTCATTCTAATTCTACTTTCCTCCTTCTAATCTCTATATTTGTGTACAATAGGGACATTGTACATTTCAAGTGGGGGACGAGAGTAGAATTATAACTTGAACTTTATTTGCCCACGTTTTTCTAGTTTATTTTCAAAAATTATGCCATTTAAAAAAAAATGACATGTTTTTCTTAACCTAACTAGAATAGACCTTTGCCGAGCACACTATAACCCTTGATTCCATTTGTGAGGATTTGCCTATCTGTTTTCTCATATAACATTAATCCACCAAATATTGAGTGTGCGGGTAGTGTTGTAAACTTTAGAACTTGGTATTTACATTATTTCAAGACCATAGACGAGTAGTGTGCTAATCCATAGGTAGACATTTAAGACCTGGTCACGCATATTAGCAAGTTTTTAGACATTTAGACATAAGTGGTCGAAATACACAAAAAACACGCCATAACACTCGTTTTCTAAATGAAGCATATCATACTGATATCTCCAATGTAATTGCGTGCGCCACTCGACATTGCACACACATATGACTCATCATAAGTAATTTCATTTAAATATCAATTGCATTTATTGACATCTTAATTTTCAATGTAACTGCGCGCATCACACAACATGGCACACGCCTATGGCTCATCATAAGTCAATTTCATTTAGATATTAATCGCATTTATTGACATCTCAATTCTTTGGGTCATCTAATGCATGCAAGATCTAATTTTTCTCTTCTTGTTAGGGGTGAGCGAAAAAACCGTAAAGACCGAATAAACCGAAAACCAAAACCGAACCGAACCGAAAATAACCGAACCGAACTAATAACCGAACAGAATTTGCTAAAACCGAACCGAACCGAACTACTAATTCGGTTCTCGGTTTGGTTATGGGTTTGGCAGTTTAAACCGAAAACCAAACCGAAAACTGAATTCATATAAATATATATATATTTTTTATATTTATATATATAGTTATATAGTTTTATGTATATTTATATATAAATAAATACTATTAAAAGGTTATCATAATATAATAAAACACTTTTTATACTTAAAATACGTATAATTTTTTGCTAAATATCTATGTAATTATTAATTATTATTTTTTAAAATAGTGAAATTCGGGTTATTTGGGTCAACTCAAGAACCGAACCGAATTAGAATTCAACCGAACCAAACCGAAAACCGAATTTGAATTTGGTTTAGTTCGGTTCTCGGATTGACCTAAATTTTTTTTTAACCAAACTAACCGAACAAGCCGATGACCGAACCGATCAACAACCCTACTTCTTGTCGTAACATAAAATTTTCAACAAACCACTAAAATAAAATCCACCACCCTCTAGTACAAAATAAAGTCAAAACAAAAAGTCCAAGTCAACCTAAACACAAAACACCAGAAGATAAAAGTCAAAGAACATAAAGCAAGATCTGCCAAATACATCGTTGTTTATATGAGATGATGCATTAGAACAAAATGCTGTATATTAGTATGTATATTTTTTTATAAAAGAAACTTGCTTTGATCATACGTTTCTTGTCGTAGCCGCTAGCGGCTCACTCGAGGCGCTTATCTTGTCTTCAACTTTATTTTTTTCATAAAGATTTGCAGATACATTTTTTTATATATACCCATTTCAAATTTAGTTATTTTGTTTCATTTTCAGGTTACCCATTTGCAAATTTTCTTGTTTTAGTAAAAAAGTCTGTTAAATTTAGTTATAAAGGTGAATTTCAAGATACCCATCTGAAAATTTTCTTGTTTTAGTTAAAAAGTTGTATTTCAAGATACCCATTTGAAAATTTTCTTGTTTTAGTAAAAAAGTGTGTTAATTTAGTTATAGTGTTTGTATTTCAAGATACCCTTTTGAAAATTTTCTTGTTTTAGTTAAAAGTTTGTTAATTTAGTTAAATTTCAAGATACCCTTTTGGAAATTTTCTTGTTTTGGTTATAAAGTTGTTGTGAAAGATGGATCTGAATAAAGGTGGATTTGTTTTAGTTATTGTTGTTGTTGTGTTTAGTGAATTGTGTTTGTTGGGATCAGCAAATGTGGTTTTTCATGTGCAACATAAGTTTGGTGGTAGTAAAAGGTCTTTGAGTGAATTTAAGGTTCATGATTCTGATAGACATAGGAGGTTTTTGTCTGCGGTTGACCTTCCTATTGGCGGTGATGGGAGTCCTACATCTGCAGCGTTAGTTCTTTCTTTCTTTCTTTTTTTATCTCGGAATATGTAGTTTGGTAGAAGAATGATCATTTGTAGAGTTTGATATTTTGTGTAGATTGCATAGTGTCACACTTTTATATTGATGATTCTGTTTGCGATTCATCCTTTGGAACAGATTTTGGTTCTTGTCTCTACATTGGTGACCGTGTGCTTTTTCCACCTTGAAATCTGTATATTGTTACTTCTGGGAATTGGTTATATACTTATATCAAATCTAGTTGGTGTAAGGTTTACATGAAACTGATCATTAAATTGCTATGAAACTGAACTTTTTTTTTTTTTTTTTTGCATCCAAAGAGGTACCTAATCTGACAAGCGTAGACTTGAATTACATGTTATGTGCTAATACTTGTCTTTGGTATGTGTTTACATTAGTAAAGATAGAGTTAGGATCAAATGAGAAAAAAATATAAAATGAGAAGGGTGAGAAAAAACCACAACCACACATTTTCAGATGCACATGCAAAATTAGATGCATCTCCCCTTAAAATTCTCCTTCTTACTTGAAATGTATGGCTAAAAATCCTTTTTATTCTTCTCATTTTAGTTTTTCTTCTCACCGCATCTCTTCTCAGTAAAGATATTATTTGAACTAATAATGATGGTGATTACGTTACTAAGATTTTAACCATATTAATAAGGCGGCAATATTACAGATAATGTGCATGTGGTAATAACTCCTGAAACATTGTGTCCATATACCCCATTAATAGATTATGAATCATTAGTGTGAATGAATTAACGGAATTTGCAGTGTGCGCGATGGTAAGCTATTTAATTGTACATCACATATTCGAGATTAGAAAGATCGATATTTGAGTGCAGCCATGGACATAGCTCACTTCTTGACCGTATCTCATATTCTCATAGATACTTGTTTTTTTATATTTTGTGATTTATTTTACTTTCCATAGCCAAAGTTCTGTTCCTTGTTGCGTATCCTGTGTCATTTGTGATCTTATAACAATGAGAAACAACCCTTAGTTCCAAAAGGCGAGATATTTATGATTTATTTATGTTAGACGGTATATATATCTACACATATGTACAGATAAATGTTGCGCCGTGAAAGTTTATATTATTTATATGATGTTTTATATAGGCTGTATTTCACTAAGATTCAGATTGGGACTCCACCAAAGGATTATCACGTGCAGGTTGATACAGGGAGTGACCTTCTATGGGTGAATTGTGCTGGATGTTCAAAATGTCCTAAGAAAAGCGATCTTGGAGTATGTTCTAAATCCTACTTGTAAACTTCATAAACTTCTCTACGCGACACATATACTTACTCTAGATATTAGACTACGTACTATTGTAAATATGTAAATTCTCTAATAATATGTGGCACACTAATTATTTTTTATATAGCTCGAAACTTTCCGAGAATTGTGTTTCAGTTCGAACCCATTCAGCCGATAACAAAAACATACTCATTTTTACTCGATACCCAACCCGTTACCACCTCTAACTTTGCAATATTTATTATACTAGAAGGGTACCCGCGCAATGCGGCGGTAGGTACCCGATAACTATTTTTGTGGCGAGCAAATGTTTTTTATTTTAAACTTCCTTATTATAAAGTAGTAGATAAATGTTTTTCAAAAGTAGATAGTCCAAATTATTAATAGTGTAAATGGTAAACATTTTTATTTTCCAAATTTTAGCATTAAATTGGTGGGTTAACTATAGTGAGCTTTTCTTATAAAGAATTCCATTAAAATGTATCATTATTGAAGGTCGGTTACATATGGTTTTAATGAGACTTAAATTTTCAGATTTTACATTCATTTTCTACTTTTCCTTTTATAGTAATGTTTTTGGTCTTAAAATTTTAAGACTTCCTTTAATAGAAAGTCCCAAATGCTTTATAATGTAGTATAGATTTGTTCCTGTTTAAGTTGACATTTCTTTCTATTGGATTTTCTTTTCACTAGATATCACTTGCTCTATACAATCCAGAGGGATCCTCAACTGCAAAAATGGTTACTTGCGATCAAGATATTTGTACATCTACACTTGGAGCTCCAAGTAATGATTGCAAGGTCGGTATGGAGTGTTCCTACTCAGTTACATATGGCGATGGGAGCAACACCATGGGATATTTTGTACGAGATACTCTACAACTTGACCGAGTTTCTGGAAACCTTCAGACTACATTTATGAATGGGAGTATAGCATTCGGGCAAGTTTACTATTTCTTCTTGAATCAGAAATGTAAAGGTTTGATGTAGAGGTGGAAAAATAGGCTGGTCAGGTGGGTTGGGTAGCATACGAATGTTGGGTTACGTTGACTTGGAACAATATTTGTCCAATTTTTTCCAAACATGGTTTTTGTGTTCCATGTGATTACTGCAGAATAAAACAATTTAGGAGGACTTCTGCATTAAAAATTACACTTTGGTTGACTTTGGGCCTGTTTGATTTTTTTTTAAAGCAAAATTTTTCTTATGACCCAGTTGACCGTTTGAGATAAATGAAACCAACCTGACACATTCGTGTGTAAACTGATCAAATTTGGTACATTTAGTTTAAAAATAAGAGCTATATAATCGATGTTAACATATGATCTTATAATGATTTATTCTGTTATCCATTATAGGTGTGGATCTCAACAGTCTGGGGAGTTGGGTTCATCACAACAAGCTCTAGACGGAATACTTGGGTTTGGGCAGGCAAATTCTTCTGTGCTTTCACAGCTTGCATCAGAGAAAAAGGTAAGAAAGATATTTTCTCATTGCTTGGATGGGTCTCAAGGAGGAGGCATATTCGCTATCGGAGAAGTTGTGCAGCCGAAAGTACAAACAACACCAATGATTCCCGAGTAAGTTCTATTGTTTAAATTTTCATCAAATCTCGTAATAGCTTTAACAATTGAATAAATAGAGTTAAGTTCATTGCTTGTGAACCGAACCATAATCATATAGGCTTGTGAGTCGCACCTTTCTTTAACTAAAATGTTGTACTGGATATGTTTGGAATAAAGGATAGTTTAAAGTATGCGATTAAGTATGGTAGTGAAAAAACCATACAAATTAAGTGACCATTTTGTCTATCTTTCCGTTCTTTATATAGTATATTTATGTTATTATAAATGAAAACACAAAAAAGAGGTTCTAGTGGTAGTTAAGCTGATCGAATATAAGAAGCCTTTAAGATTGGCAAGAATCTCCATATTTTACTATATTAGATAGAAAAATGCTTCAAATAAATAATTTAAAAAAAAAAAAGATCTTGTTCATTACAATATCTCAGAAAACATCATGTATAAAGAATGTAAATAGATTTTATTTTATTTTTTATTTTTTGCAAAATATAATATTTTAATATCGACTTGAAGCCAGTGTGCTGAGAATTTCCAGAAACTTTGGTATGGTTTCCATCTGGTAGAAAACGAGCTTAGGGAAAATTCATGTCAGAGTGATTGTAGAGTACATTTCAGTGAGTTCGGGAAGGTATAACAAGTTCATATCAGTGAACAAGTGACCTTCTGTATACTTGACATGTAGGGAAGCTTTTGGGTGTGTTTAGTCGCAGAATTTTTTCTAGATCTCTAGTTTTCTTGAAAATGGGAAGGGTCTTTGTTCTCCCGATTAGGAAGTTTCAGTCTTCAATTATCTATATACCATTGCTTATTTACTCCCCTACAAGATAGAACCTATCTCAAAATGATCTTAGTGATTCTCATAATCTCTAGTAAATAGAAATTGTACAGGACTTACGGGGGTTTCGGAAGATCTAAATTGTTATAAAAACATGAAATAAAATTGTTAGGATCAGGAGAGAATAATCAGGAATAATCAGTAGCAAAACAAATGGAGATCAGACAAAAGTTTCTTGTATTACAAATCAAAGGATACAAGATGAGTAGTAGTGTACAAAATAGATGATTACAAATGGGGGGATAAGCCCTTATTTATACTAGGGCTTATTGGATTCTAGAAGATTCTAATACAAATATCTTAGATTTTCCTATAAGCTAATATCTAGCTTATTCTAGCTTATTCTACTTAAGTATCTCCTTTTCTAGATTCTTCCAAAATACCCTTTAGACCAAAATTACTAAACTACCCTTAGGAGGTGAAGTCACAATATCTAACAATCTCCACCTTGAGTTCAACTCCTAAGTAACACCATATCTAATTCAAAGTTCCAAAGGCTAGAGATACTAGCCAACTTCAAATCAAACGATCGATTCCCAAAAGCTATCCGAAACAAAATCGATCCAGAACAAATGCCGATAACTTCAAAACGAACAATCAAATGTTAGCCGACAAATTCAAAACGGCTAACCGAACAAACAAATCGGCTCAAACGATCTTCACCAGCGACAATCAAATTCAGGCAACAAACTTCAAAAGCCCAACAAACGAAGATCCAAATTTCCAAACTGACAAATTCCAAATGATTAAACAAAATTCAAACGACTTGAATTAAGTCTTCAAACACCAAATCGATCTTCAAATGCTAATACCAAATTCAAATTCTAACGACCCACTTATTGGTAAGTATTATGGTCCAACTTCAAACTTATTATCCGTAACAAACAAATTCAAGTTAATAAATAACTTGACGAACGGCCTTTGATAATTCAAACGCCCCAAATATGATACGGATAATAATACCAACGACCCACTTATCCAATAAGAATTACAGTCTAAATTCAAATACAAATACCCAAATAACCTAATCATGGGCTAGTCTTCAAACAAACGATCACATCAAAAGAAATCCAAATAGTGACCAATCACAAAAAAACTATCCATACATTCAAATCATCAAATAGCTCCACCATCACTGATTATTCCAAAACTCAAAACAAAAATCAACGAGCAAACCCGAAATCCAAAATTCAGCCGCCAACTACCAAATGAAATCAAAGAACTAACAAATATTGGCACAATATTCCAAAATCCCATTTTCTGTTTCAAAGCCCTCTTAGGCAAAGCCCCAAATTCTAACCCAATAACTAATGGATCCACAAAGATGAGATTTTTAAAATACATCCCTACAGAAATTGATCCAACACAAGTTCTAACTATCCCTAATCCCAATCAACAAACACCTTCAACATATCAAACTAGCAGAAGCAACAAAAGATTGAAACAAACCTGATGTTTTCAAAACTGACCGACAACAACCACCAAACACCAAACAAATTCAGACTTGGTGTCTTCAACTAATCGAATCAGCAGCCACCAAACACAAACGAAAAAGACAATCAAATGGTTTCAAGAAATTAATTCTTGAAATCAACCAAAAGCTGATGTCAATCACAAGAAACCCAAAATAGTTGCAGCTTGCTTCAATCGATCGAGTGGCTCTGATACCAATTTGTTAGGATCAGGAGAGAATAATCAGGAATAATCAGTAGCAAAACAAATGGAGATCAGACAAAAGTTTCTTGTATTACAAATCAAAGGATACAAGATGAGTAGTAGTGTACAAAATAGATGATTACAAATGGGGGGATAAGCCCTTATTTATACTAGGGCTTATTGGATTCTAGAAGATTCTAATACAAATATCTTAGATTTTCCTATAAGCTAATATCTAGCTTATTCTAGCTTATTCTACTTAAGTATCTCCTTTTCTAGATTCTTCCAAAATACCCTTTAGACCAAAATTACTAAACTACCCTTAGGAGGTGAAGTCACAATATCTAACAAAAATCATAAAAGATTTTCATACAATAAGTTATAAACTGAACCTAGCAACTACCAATTAGACAAAATGTGTCTCAAAAAGAAAGTCTAGGCTGCCTCACGGAAGCTGTTTTTGAACTTAAAGAGTATCAAAGTACCCTTTTCAACTTTATTTCATGTTCCTAGCCTTTTACTCTAGACAGTCTTTGAGGCAATAATGAGCACGTTCTCTATTCGCACACTAGATTAGTCATTTTAGGCTGATACTTTGCTTAAAATTAAGCAACTGTAAGGGAACTGGATGGAGTGGGCAGCTACCTGACGATCCAGGAAATCTAAAGTTACCACCAAACTATCTAACATACACACATTCTTAAAATTAAGTGCTTAATCCATGATCACTGATCAAATTAAGCATTTTGAAAACAGTATCTTTTAATCTTTATATAGAAAGTTATCTAATAACAAAATTTATCAACATTTAGTGAAAGAGTTACCAATTATGGAGTCAATATAATGACCTACTTTATCTAGATGCAATCTCTAGGTTGTATCTTCATGAATTTCAACTTTCTATCATTGACTCCAGCACACAAACATTCCATCTACACCTTGCTTCACTTTTAAACTTAAAGAATGATCCTAGTAATGCCATATCTTCCATCTCAAAGTTTCTCATCATGTTAGATTGAAATCCAACGTCAAATTTTCCGAGGAATCCATGTAAATCATTATCACTCACGCACAAAACAGCAATGGAAAATTCTACATTGCCCTTGCTGCCATAAAGAAGGACTCAATTTTTCACTCTTTGTAAAATAGAATCAATCGTTCTATACTATGCTCATGGAGCTTGGTTCACCCTGTATACATCTTTTCTCAACCAGCGACTATTTTCACTACCATTGATTGCAAAGCCCCTTGATTTTATTGACAAAAATTTCTTCTTCTAGTTCTCCACTATAAGCAGGCTTCATAATAGATTCATAGAGTAGCCCATGGCAATAAAAATCTGTCATACTTTTTGTTTGCTACTCAGTTGTATTTGTGAAATGTCTATCTATGATCAGTATACAGCAGCTTAAACCTTTCTTCCTTCATTTCACATAATCAGTATATGTTATTTACAATTTTTTATTTGCATCATAGGGCACATTATAATGTTGAGTTGAAGGCGATCGAGGTAGACGGCGATGTTCTACAACTTCCAACAGATATATTTGATGTTGGAGAAAAGCGAGGAACAATCATTGACAGTGGTACAACCCTAGCGTATTTACCTGACCTGGTTTACAAGCAAGTATTAGCAAAGGTATGTGAGATAGTTTAAGCCATGTCTGCATTCATCAGTGTCCTATAGTTCAGCCTTAGTCTAATTGGACTTGTTCTAACCCTAACAAGAATAACAAAAAGTTCCAAATTGCCCCTAATAATTATTTCTATGGCATTACTTATTTTGCAAGTCTTTTTGTCTTATGTTTCTCAATTCTCATACATATCTTTCGGACCTAGATTGATGCTGCACAACCTAATTTAAGAAGTCACATCGTTGAGCAGCAGTTTACGTGCTACAAGTACTCTGGAAAGTAAGTGTTCTTTTACTGGTCGTATTTTCTATCTTCTACCAAGTTATAGAACTTCTCCTGATAGTTATGATAGTGTTAGGTTCTCAGTTGGTTTCTTGATTTTGCATTGAACTTTAACTAGAGATCTTGATTAGGAACTAGGATCTGTAGATTCACATGTACTTTTGGGTTGTATTCCATTTTAACAATGGGTCTATTTGGGTTGTGTTTCATCTCAAATGGGACAAATATAAAAGTTGAGCTAAAAGGGGAACATGGGCGTACTAATATATTTTTTCATTATTATCTTTATCAAATGATCGTATACAAAAAAAGTGACCATTTTAAACCGAAAATGTTACCCTAAATCCTGATGCGCCCATCTTTCAACCTCTATTCCTGGTAGAAATGTTATTCTTTTTTATATCTATAGAATTTACTTTTGACCAGCTATGTGTCCAAGATAAATTTTCTGCTCATAACATTGTCTTAATTTTCTGATAATTCAGTGTTGATAGAGGGTTTCCGGATGTCATTTTCCACTTTGAAAACTCACTTCCTTTGAAAGTTCGTCCTAGTCAATACCTCTTTGAAGTTGAGGTACGTATTAGAGATATTCCTCTTCCTTACCTTTTTTGGTTGCTTAAGGCACATTTTAAATTGGTTTACTACATATTTATTTTTCAGGATCAAGACTGGTGTGTCGGTTTTCAGGACAGCGAGTTGCAATCACAGGGAAAAGAAATAACTTTGCTGGGAGGTGAGCCATGAGTCTTGTTTCTATGTTTCTTCTACTCATGATTTAGAGTGTGTTTGGATGTGCCCCTTGAAAGTGATTGTGTGATCTTGAATATAGAAAATCAGTTAATCAGCTCTAGTTAAGTGGTATGTTCATAACAGAACAATGTAATAATTCAGTGGTATTATTTTTTTTTAAATGGTCAAGTAATTACATCTTGTTTGTAGCCATTGAATACCTGTTGCGCCAACTGTATGTGGTTAATTATAAGCTAGTTCTATGTTCTTTTATGTTGGCTTGCTCCTAGTCTACATGCAAAAAAGAGCTATTTACGACTATTATATATGCAAGTTATTACACAAATATTACTTTTACCCAAATATTACTTTTTAAATTTAGCCTCGAAAGGATTTGATGAAACTTTGCGTACTTTGTGGTGCAGATCTTGTATTGACAGATAAATTGGTGACATACGATTTGGAAAAGAAGACAATCGGATGGACTGACTACAATTGTAAGGACACTCTTCATTATCGCTCTTTTACTTCTTACAGCAGTGTGACGCATGCCATATTTGAATAAATTGCATCTAGAGGTGGCAAATTGGTTGGGTTGGGTATTCTATGAGTCACATGAACAGATAAAAAATTAGCAATAATGTGAACGAAAAGATCTTGATTACTATTGTGATAATATTTTGTTTGTAATTATAATTAACCAATTATATCATTATAAATTATATATATATTTTCAAAATACAAGCTGGTCAAGAGCCCGTATTGTGTTAATACTGACCTTTTTTAGTTAAAATTTGTTATGACACATCACTAATCGTGCCCCGCAACCTGTCTTGCTTCTATAAATGGATTAGAAGCGCGCAAATGATGAATCTTGAGTTTTTATTGATCAGTTTTTTTTTTTTCTTTATTTCAATTTTAGGCTCTTCAAGCATCAAAGTGAAAGACGAGGAATCTGGGAACGTGTATTCGGTTAGTGCTCATAATCTCTCTCCTGCTGATCACATCAGTACGTCTACTGGGATTGCTGTATCTTGCTTCATGTTTCTTCTAATGGCCAACTTCATTAACCCAAGGATCAATTAATTTCTTACGTTTTACCCATTGATTTTGTATGTTGTAAGTTATAACATTGATTGAATACGAACATCGAGAATTTTTTTGTTAAATTTGTTTTTTCTGTGAGTATAGTGATTATAGTGATCAAGTATAGATTTTACTGTATTTTTTTAAACATTATTGTCATTTTATTTATAGCATTTGGGTTGTTATTTATAGCATTTGGGTTGTTATTTTTCAAAGTAAAAAAAGTAACTCCCAATGCCGTCTTCCACGGGTTATGGGTATCCAACACCGTTTCCGGTCTTTTGGGGAGGTTAAGATGTAGACAGCCTTACCCCTACCTAAGGTAGAGAGGCTGCTTCCAGTTCTACCGAAGGTAGAATGGACCTCCGGCCTTGTAGGGAGTGAGGATCGAACCCCTGACCTCTCGGTTGAGTTATTTTTCAAAGTCCTAATCTTAAATCCAGACCTACATTTGAACGACTGGGATGATCTTCTCGAGGCGCAGGCACATTCAGATCCAACCTACACAATAAATCGAGATTACACCGACCCTGCGAGACTGGTGATGTTGAAGCAGCTTGTACAACGTAATCTTCTTTCTCCCAGTGGCACCTCTTATGCCCGCCAAGCGCTTGCCGCTTGAAAACACTTTTGAGCAAATACTACACTTGTGTTCACTACTACTACTACCTGTAATCGTCATCATCATATTGCTGTTTTCTCCTTTACAGTTTATATCTGAATCACCCTCGAACTCTCCTTCCTTTCTCGTTATCACAAAACACCCCTTTACATTCTTGTGACTCGCCTGTGACCCCCTAAAGCCTGGTGGAACACCAAACACCTTCTTGCAACTTGTGAACTCGAAAACCCCTGGTTGACCCATCTCTTCATAACTACCTATTCGCGTTGGACCGTTGGCCAGCATCAACAAGAACGACACCACATACCGCTCTTCATTAGTAATCACCACCATGATCCACCACAATAAGCATCGGGGATTGGGTGTACGCATTGGATGGATGATTAATCCCACGCCACTTCCTCTCAGCGTGGCCACGCATGTGACCAGAAGGACCTTCCATGACCAAAACACCTTTCCACATTCAATACAGGGGAGTAGTGATCTTTGGAGCATTAGGGTCTGGTTTGTTTGTATACTTGGGCTTGCTTGAAGCTAGTTGTGTGAACACCACCATCAACAACAGTCTTGTCCTTCTGGACTCTCATCATCTTTGTTCGTTTCTTTCTCGCGTTCTGTTGATGGGCGGGATGTATTGCGGTGACTGGACAAACTTCGGAAAAGTGGACACTCGAGGGGAAAATCTCGCGACCACCCACAGAAGAAGGCCAGAGTTGCAGATCTGATGAAGTGCTATCAGTACCACCCATGATCATATCTTGGCTCATCTTTATAACAGACACAGATTGAGAAACGAAAAAAGTTAAGAAATGAGAGATTGGTTGTTATATAGAGAGGTGGTTCGTTATTTACATTTTAAGGTTGATTGAACAAGAAAAAAGATAGTAACCATTGACAATTGCATTAAAGTAAAGAACATTAGCGAAGCTACACAAACAGAACTTTAACCGAAAGATTGGTCATGTGTGTCCGGTAAGGTAGGTATTGGTGTTGATCAGAAAGAGCTAACCAGAATATTACAATGACGATTGGTTACCATGCACAATTGACCTAAGACTATATGGGCTTTGTTGGAAGTTTTAATCTGTTTAATCTTTGTTATACGTTTGTTAACTTGTTTAGTTTTTACTAAAGCCCATCTAGGCCAAACTTCTGTAAACCAAGTTGTATATGGGTTGGGTCAAATCATATTACAGTTATATAAACGGTTATTAGGTTTTAGGGAATCGACATGCCTTTTCCTGTTTTCTAACAGGCATGAAGAAACCGATTCAATAAGTATATATAGATTAGTTTTTTTAAACATTTGTCAACCCTTCTGTTTTATTTATATCAGATTTTTAAAGGGTTCAACCCATCTCTTCATTGTTTTCTTTTCTTTTGATTCTTGTTTGAATGTTGTCATGAATTATGTTTGATCATAAGATCCTGGAATATCAAGCCCAAAGATTATCTTTATGGTATGCTTATGTGGTAAGTATTGAAGGGGTGAAGAAAGGTTTTTTTTCACTGATCTTATGTACTAGGAAGACAACAAATATAAGAAATAAAACATTCAAACTACTACGTAGTAAACTATCAGAAAGTCATAACTGATTACCTAGAGCTACCAATTAATAAACATTTTCTTAAATTCATAAAAGCTTAATACACCAAAGTTATTATGCAATAAACTAACATCTACTAGAAAAAATAAATAAATACTAAGTCAACACATAACATCTTGTATTGGTTTTAGAAAATAACTACCCACGTCTTGTTACCACAATTTAGGATACCATAACACCAAAAATACTGCTTAAATCTTTACATCCATGAAAATCGCTAAATTGTGGGCCAAGTTCTAGGGGGCCAACACCCCTTCCTGCCCCTATTATCCTCCGTCAATGCGTCTTGTAATTAAAGCATTAGCATTGATATGTTTGATCGTTATGCTATCTTGTTGGTGGTTACTCACTTTCTAATTAGGTGTGTCAATAATTAAAGATCCAAGTAACTTTGCTTCTAAAACTATCTGCTAATCTCAAGGTTGTTACGATCCATTCCTACCCGAGTCTCCCGCCAAATCCAACCATTTCTCACTTAGTATAAATAGGACTAGCCTACTTTTAGAAATCAGTTTTAGACCTCATTTCTCTCAATTGTTCTTCCTCTCAAATTGTATTTACTTTGTGTGTAATAACAATATATCTGATTAGTTCATTTTGAACCATATTCTTGATCTTTGATTCGTGATAACTAATCAATCCTATCCATTTCTATCTTTCATTTCTATCGGCCGGTTTAGTTCGTTACATTTGATCAACTGGTATCAGAGCTAGCCTTACCTTTCAAGGTTCCAACACTTTGGAGTGGTGGTTTGGACCCGAAAGAAGGGTGCTAACCGTGACCAACATAGTCATGACCAACGAGCTCGGAGTGGTGGCTTGGACCCAAAGAGGGGTGCCAACCGTGACCAACATAGCCGTAACCAACGAGGACGTTGGTACTTCAAAGGGTGGGGTCAGTACAAAAATTTTGATGATTACCCATGAAAATAACACATGAATTTTGATTTGTGGGTACTTACCCACAAGTTAACCACAGGTTACCCACAGTTAGAGAACTACACGGTCGATAAAATTCCCCCATTAATTTCCCACATAAATACCCACATGCTTACCCATAAAATTTTTTTTCCTGTGTAAAGTGTGGTTAAAATATTTGCGGTAAATCTTTTGCCACAAATCACCCACATGTTTAGTTATGGTGGGTAAATATATTGGTAATATTGTGGGTAAATTTTGATCACACACGAACTACACACATTCATAGTGTTCGTGGGTAATTGTTAGTGGGTATATAAATACCCATGAATATGCCTAAACGCTTGGTATTTAAGAACCGGCAAACATGTTCGACTTGAAAAGTATTTAAGCCAAACCACCTAAAAATGTTTAAAAAAATTGGTATATACAATAATATTTTGTATCCAACTTTTTTTTAATGGGAGGTAGAGATCAACGCATTCATTATCTTTACTACTTATAATGAATGAACATGCGTTCTTTATACTTAAAATTTGAGTAATGTTGATTGACTATAATATCTCTTAAACTTAAATGCTTAAATGACAAGTTTTACTGTCTACTTTCCGTTTCAAAACAAGTTTAAGCTACACGATCTGCCCTATCAATACCAATCTCTACTACTTTTAAATTTTTAACTTTTTAAACGACAATTCTTAATATTGGTCAATCTCTACGTGTTTATCAATTTAAGGAAAAAAAAACTACACGGTTTCTCTATCAGTACCAACTTACAAGTTGCTCTTATAAAGAGTGAATGATATTTTATAAAACTTAAAAGGTTAAAATTAGGTACTGTTAGTGGACTATTATAACCTTGATTAAAAATGGTAACATCGTCTACAAGACTCAACTAAATTAATATTTTAATTATTGTTTAATCCTTAAACTTGTATCTTTTTTCGTTTGTAACATATGAACTTTTTTCTCTCAGGTGATTAAAAATTTAACCCCGTAAAGTTTGAATCAAGGGTTAATCAGAATAACGATTTCACAAGTATAATTATTTGCCGTTAACATAATCGCTTGCGTGGGTATTCATGTAGTCCTTTAATATATACCCTTAATACTCTAAGTTCGACAAGTAACCCGTATGATATTTTTTGATTCATAGAGTAATAAATAAAGTTAAGTGCTTAGATATAAAAAATTATTCAATAAATGAAGTTTTACATTATGCTATTATATTTATATGGAGGGAAAATTCCCGGTTATGCAATATGGAAATTTAGAGATTCACCTTAATTGTTAAACATTTCAAATTTAAACTTTTGAAACTGAAATTCCTCATATCACGCCATTACTTGTATACTAATGGGACCATGTTTTACACATTTCTAAGTTCTAATCAAATTGAAGTGCGGTTGATACAATGATTTATCAAACGCGTGAATAATGATTGACAGGTCACTAACCTCGAATTCCTTTATCGTCATCTTGAACATAAGAGGAATTGCATCTATCCTATCATTTTGGAATCAGCTTTATTGTTGGATCTATATCCCGCGCCGATCTCACTTATAATCAGACAATTTGTAAGTAAAATTTTGTCACGAACGTAATAATGATCTTGCAAATAAAAGATTTGATAATGTTACTTTTGTTTGTCTAATTCTTTCAGATATCGGTAATGGATGGAAAGCGGTTACCATGTTTCTCAATGATATTAATAGATTTGGCAAATCTCCATAACAATGTATCTTGGTATATTTATATTTCTTCATTCGAATAATCATTTTGGTTCAATATATTTTATTCTTGCAACATAGTATTCATTTCTCTTTACTTATGTTTAAGTATTGCAACTTTTATTTTTGAACCAAGTATTGTAATTCAACATCATTGATTATGATATACAAGAAATGAACTTGAATTATGTTATCTAGACCTTGATCTCTTTATTAATTTACAGGCTATAAGTTAAGGGGTCCAAAGTGTTGTGTCAATAGATCAAATACATAATAGGCGATGGAACGAGCAGCTTTGTTGGTAATGTCAACTACTTTGGTTTTCCGAATTTTAATTTTATATCATCGTGTTTGATTAATGGATATTTGAATGTGAAGTTAATTACGGCACTTATGATGTGTACATGTAGGTTTTGACAAAAAATGATGGCTCCAAATGAATACTAGCATGTGAGATGGTTCCGCGAATTGGCATGGCTCATGTACTGCTTTGGAACTGCCAAGTTATGGCTATAAATTTTTATTGTTTACTACTGTATTAAGCAGTGGCGGATCTAGGATTTTGTAATAGGGTATGCACTTGTTAACGATGTTATTTCTTAATAAAAAAATACTTATAAAAATATGGTTTTCTGGTCGGATTTTTTTTAAACCGGGTCATTAGAGAGTTTAACTGGATATATGGTTTATATACACATGAGTGTATTTTGTATTTTAGTCTAATGACTAAGTGACATAAATAACCTAGTGAATATCTCGGAGTAATGTAGATTCTTTTCTAGGTTCTTTTGAGTCGGCTTAGCTGTTGCATGTAAGGGAAAAGGGTTAGTGCACTAGATGGTTTACGTGAGAGTTACTGCACTAAATGATTTTACAAGGGTAATGGCCAAATATTTGTAAGCGTTTATGAACGTGGTCGTTATAGAATATAGATTGTTGTCGACAAATCTATTAAAAAAATGATTAAGATGCTTTAATATTCAAATGATCATGAAACATCATATTGACCGATAAAAAGTTGATAAATAAAAATAGATCCCCCTTCAAGTAAAGAAATATAAAATTCATTATTTTGTTTACTCAGGATAGTTAATAACATGACTTATTTTCATGACATTCGATGCTAACAAAACTTTTTTTTATTAATATAAATCAGATTAAAGTTGGGAAGTATACCATGCATGATGCTACAAATATTATGTGATATAAAACCAAAACTTATAAACCATGATATAAAATTGCAAAATGAAAATAACATGTCATCAAAGTACCTAAAATCGTATTTATAGAATTTTAAAAGCAAATAGACCAATTAAATATAGTTGAATTTATGTGGTAGTGGTGGTGGGACATAATGTAACATAGGGAGGTGAGAACTTCGGTTAGATTAGAGTGCATATTACAGTAACATTAATTTCACATATTACGAAGTAATATCTTCTCACTCACTAATCATTTCATCTTCTTTTACTCTCTTTTTACTCTCCTTCATCTTCATCAAAAGAAAATAAGGTGTGCACTCTATTTTTTCACTTGTTTTACAGGGTATGCACAACTAAGAAAACAACTAGAAAATTAAGAAATAGTTTTTTCGTTTACACTACGCCAAGAACTAACAGGGTATGCACGTGCATACCCACCCTTGTGTGTAGATCCGCCCCTGGTATTAAGATATACTGTATTAATTGAATATAATTTCATTCTAGTATTTATGTTCTGGATCTTCTTTGATTGTATATCTGAAATGCTTTTGCTTTATTAAAAATGTGTCATTAAGGTTATTTCCGATGGTTAAATAAGACTATTTACTCACAAATTAGCATTTTATATATGGCAATATATGTGGATCATTTCACACACGGATTACCCACAATTATATGTATGGGTACTTTCGTGGTACCTATGAAATTCCCATGAATTATTAACCCATGAAATTAACGTAATCACCCATTAAACACGTTATGGGTAAACTTAGCCACGCATTAGAAATTTGGTGGGTAAAAAATTAGCCTCGAAGGTTTTACCCATTCAAAGAGTTGTGAGGGTAATTCGTGGGAATTAGCCAATTACCCATGAATATAAGCCTTTTACCTACAAATCTGGTGCGTGGGTAATCGACATGATTCTTGTAGTGGGTATTGTTATGATCTCACATCAGCCAAGTATTGGGTTTGGCTGATGGTTTATAAAGTCTAGGTGTCCCCTCATCTTACAAGCTAGCTTTTTGAGTGAGTTCTACACTTGGACTTATGAACATCGATACGAGCCTAGTATGAGATAGGTTCGTGTCAAATGTGTAAAATGACAACATTGAATGAGGTGTAAAATGACAACCCTAACGGTTTTTATATATTAGGAATTTAACTTTGTTTTTATCAGTGAAAAGTGGTAGCTGATGGATTCCATTAATGATCTTTGCGGTGGTGATGTAAGAGAAAAAAGAAGAAGGTTATGCGAAACATTGTAATTTCGTAAGAAAAAGTTTAACCGAATCAAAATAAAACTAAACAATGTTACTATGTTATTTGTATATGTATTTCACGCTTTTTGATTTGCTATTTAGGATGTGTTTGGTTTATGGGTGTAGGGTCATAGATTCAGATTTCACTCAAAGTTAAATGTTTGGTTCATGGTTTGGTAGTTGGATTTGACATTGACAACAATGCATTTTTTAAAACCACTAAAGAGTTGAGATCAATATAGATTACATATTTGTCATAGATTCAATGAACTAATCTTAGCCATTCATTTTTCATCAAAATTAATAATTTTTTTTTTACTTTTTTTTAAACAAACATATCTTGCAAACGGTAAATCTTCAAGCTACGAAAAATACATCATTGCGAAGAGAATTAAATTATCTTACTATAGATATGCAGTTCTATATACTTTCGACGATTTTTTTTTCAAAATTTCCGACGAGAAAAATCATATGTGATTTCAGAAAATAACATGTGATTTTTTTAGGCGGAAATTTAAAAAAAAATAGTCGAAAGTATATAGAAGTGCATATCTATAGAAAGATAATTCTTGTCGTGATGGTATGATTTTGTTCGCGTAACGATTAACGGTTTGCGAGATATTTAAATTTTAAAAAAAAATGATTTTTTTTTTGCTTTGATCAAAAAATGAATGAACATGATTGATTCATTAGATCTATGGGAAATATGAAATCTATATTGATCTTTTTTCAACCACTGAAAATACGTAGGATTCGGTGGAATTGTGGGTCCAGGTTTTCAACGTGTTTTTCTCACTCTTATATTTTTATTATAAAATGATATTGTTTAATTTAATTATTTTCAATAATTTTTTAAAAATTATCTTATTAATAAATTATAATTTTTTCTCTCTACTTTTTTTCTTTCAAACCTTTCCCAAATTCGAATATAATTTCAATCGCACTTACAAACCAAATCTAATCCAATTCAAACGAACGGATTAGAAATAATGGTATTGAACATGGCTTGTAGAAGATACGTGTTCATGTGGTTTTCTAAAAAACTAAAGGGTTTTTTTTTTTTTTTTTTTTTTTTTTAGCTAAAGGATTGGGTCCACAAACTTATTTAATATTATTTCTTTTTTAAGTAGGACTCACTATTTCTCTTAGGCTTTGTTTACTAAAATAAGTGGTGTGGGTCATTTTCATATGAGCCACTTATTAGAGCACAAGGTATCGTGGATACCAATAACACGTTATTGGTATACCACCTCATCGCCACATCATACACCTCCTAATAACTCACCAATAACTCAAACACCCTCCCTCATAACACACCAATAAAATGTTATTGGGTCCACAAAATACCCCACTAAAAATATCCATCACTCACAATACACTAAAAAAAAATAGCAAAAAATTGTCCTCTTTATCCTTTGGCTTGAGCCACTCAACCAACTCAAACAATTTTTGGCTTGTGGTTGGCATGTTGCATGGTATGGTTTGGCATGCCAAAAATTCATATTTTTTAAATTTGGCATGTTGTTAACTATAACTCATACCCTCTGCTCTTAGTGTTGAGGGTGTGGTTGAGGTTTCTCTCGCCATATCAGTTCCACGTCATCAAAAGACACTCATTTTATTTTTTTCCTTCAACCATTGCAGCATCTCTCTCTCTTCTTTTGATTTTTTTTATATATTTCTTATTATTAAAAATACACTCAATACATATCCTCACACAATACACACCCATACAAAATTAAAAATTAGTTTCTCTCTCCCATAAAGCTTTCGGGACTGCAATGCCGAATGGGAAAAGAAAAGTTGTTTGCCGCTTTGAAAGGTGTGGCTTTTTTGTGTTTTCCCGAAAGGGAATATGGTTTCCCGTGTACCACACCCATCAACCTTATAAATAGAGCACTTTTTGTAACTCCCCCCATTAAGAGGGAATAAGGGTCGGGGCCACTCATTAAGTGGCTCATATGAAAAAAATAAACACCCTCTTAGTTGGTCTATATCTTCACGGCAAAAAATATTAACCCTTCCTCATTAAGTGACTCATATAGATGTATGTAACACCCCCAAATTTGGTTTAGCGGAAGCATACGTGTTATTGGGAGCGTTACGGAATTGGTGAATCATAACACAAGTAATAAAGAACGGAATACATACTCCGTTTAATTTCATAAAATATTTTAAAACATTATCTTACAACATTGTTTAGATAAATGAGCACATCCCATAATTTTAGTGGTCCCAATATTAGAACACCGTTTTTGTGTAAAAACACTTCTTTTGAAATTACTACGACCATTTATCCGCCTCTTGCCTTGCATCCATGATCACAACTAAGCACCTGAGAAAATATGCTAAAAAGGTCAGCTAAAAGCTGGTGAGTTCATAGGTTTAAGTTAAAATAGTAAGTTTGTACCATAAGCAGAGTCATATAATCATTACAACGAATATAATGATATATGGATGAATGTCTATTACATTAGCTCTAAGTTCATGCAACCGATACTACGACAGTTTCTGTATGCTAAAGGATGTCATACAATATAGGGGCCCATAGCGAGTGTTTTGTCCCCCAACACTCGATTCCGACATGGTATACGTTTCGCCTTGGCCTAAGCATGGCCAACCGAACGGAGGAGTCACCCTCAATAGATCTATTTATAACATTCGCGTTTCCCAATGGGGAATTGACGGTTCATGAAAAAGGGCATTCTCTAGGGACATAAGGGCTTAGGCTAAACCACATAATAGTAATCATGTATTAGTTTAGGTCCATAAAAAGGTTTTGCATATTTCTCACCCCAAAATGTATAAAACAGTTTATCAAGTAAAAGAGGGGCTATGAAAACTCACCTTAGCAAATGTAAAATCCAAATGTGGGATTAGTGATTGTTGTAAAGCGGCACCGACACGCGACCTAGATAAGGAGGGCAATGTTTTAATTCGTTGTTTAAGCATCGCTTGCTCAAAATAGTTTAATTGTATTGAAACTAAACTTTAGTTTGTAAAATTTATTAAAATGATTTTAATAGTAAGTATACGAAGTATATATACTTTTCGCGTTGACATTATTACAATGTTATAATCCAAGAGTTGGTTTGAAAACATTTACATTATTCTTTTAATGTGTATATACTTATTTAAGTTGACACAAAATGGTATTGTCAAAATTATATATATTTAATTGATTTATTTTCTAATTGTATTTAGAAAAAATATTTAAGTTAAATTTGAAGACTTTCAAATTTAATATATGATAAAATGATATAGTGGTCTTTAGTTCTTTATCAAAACTTGTTCTTAATATATATAGTTCTAAACGGGAAGTTTACTTGACATACATTTGTTTACACATTGATGTTAAATTTTGACGTAAACGTTATTAAGTGAATCATGTTTTAAAGCACTCGTTGTCGCATAAAATAAACTTTGCACTTGTTTACTTGTTAAGCTCGTATATGTATATTTTTAAGCAGGAGATTTCGGATACGTGGTAAATGAGTTTAGTTTTATAGTCGACTATAAACCAAGCGCCTCGGGTTTTATTTTATGACTCAATTTAATTGTTCAGCTGAAAAACTCATGTTGAGCGTATGGGCTGTGGCCCAATAGAAAAAATGATACATTGGACCCTAGCTTGACATGGTATACAATGAGAAATGGGTTTGTTCAAATAATAAGGTGGGGAATATATTTTTGTTTTGTTGGGACGTTTAAGCTGGGCTGCGGCCCAAGTAATACAGGAAGAAAGTTTTCCTTTGTTACAATTTTTGGTAGCAAAAGTATACTATCAAATTTTGAGTACCAGGGCACTAGTTTTGACACTAGGAAGGTAACTAAACACTTTTCGGAGTGACTCAAACGTGGTTTGTCTCGAATGAGATTTGGTTAACTTCGTTAACTAGGAAAATGCGAGCAAAAGTGTAATGATACCATGCATTAGTTGGGTACTACCTCAACTTGGTCTCATCTTGTCAACTATTTTACTCTTATGGAACTTGACAAGTATAAACTACTCGAAATGTTTATTGGCAAAGAGTACACTCGACATGGATTCCTCCCTAGATATACATGACAATTTAGACACAATGTTTACAACTGAAATTCGAGTCCTACAACTCTAAGGTAACACATTTGTTTCTTATGTTTAGGCGAGGCTATGACATGGTTTGACTCATTTACATGACTCGATCATTGGCTGAGAAAAGAATGTAGATGTTAGCTGGTGATCCTAGAACACTTGACTCATCTATATCATCTTGTTTCATACTCTCGACCTAAACTCAATATATCGTTACCAAGTCAATTCCCATGACTCACAAGATTTTCCAAATTTGATACCATTTGACCTTAGTAGGTTTTACAAACTTATCTCATTTATTTCTCATTCTCGACAGTAACCAAATCGACCCAAATCGGTAAGTGACATCTTGAGACTAAGGCAACTTAGGTTGTTTATCAACATAAAGATTTTAATCATTAAGTACTCTAGTTCTTAGTCTACTCGCAAAGCTAAACTCTCGTTTTCTTTGTTTCATGAGCTCGACAGAATCAACACAAGAGGACCCAACAACAAACAATTTTTTTTATATGACTTAACCTTTCCAACCTCTTGGTTTCGTGCACACAACAGAAAAACCCAAACACATAACCAAGAGACATCTTTAAGTTCAACATAACAACAAAGGAAGAATGAGATTAACATGACAAAGTGTATAACGAATTTTTGATACAAATCACCAAACTTGACATTATATTAACAACACATAAAGCATTACAACAAAGGAATAATTTATAACCTCAACTCGAGAGTGATGGGTGAAGGAACGAAGGTTGTTTCGTGGATTCGAACCAAACGACTCTTGATTTAGCCCCAAAACACTTCCAATTGCAAACCCCCAAATCGATTTTTGAAAACCCTAAGTTTCACAAACCCTAGTTTATGGTAAAATTGATGAGGAACTGAGTTTGGGGCGTTTGCATCTCTACTAGAGATAAAGGAAGTATCTTGGGAAGGAGCTTGACCATATCTCTCTTCTTGGTGTTTTGGATTGAAGCCGAATTTAGTTAACTTCCAAATCCTAGAATATCTTGGACTTTGGTTCAAGGTAGATACAATGGAAGATATGCTTCTCTTGGATGATTTTATCTTGATTCTTCTTGGATTCATACGAATAGTAGCAGGCGCCTCAAAGGAATGGATTTGTAGGACAAGATAATATATGGTTTTGGTGAGGGAAGATGGAGAATAATGAAAAGGAGTATGTTGGTTTACTTGTTTGGGAGATTCGACCTATAAGAGGCGCATGTCTAGATGTTGAAGATGAAGATTTGATATCTTCATTCTCTGCTTTTTGTTTTGTCGTGTATGGGAAGAGAAGACAAAGGGTGTATATCTCAAAGTTTTATAAAAGGTTTTCTTTTAAAAGTGATACAAATAAATGTGTGTGTATATGTAATTTATACTTATGATTTATTTGTGTACATGTATGTACTTGTGTTACACTTATATTTTAATTGTGTTTGAGTCTTATAGAAGTTTTTATTTAAGTGCAAGTGTGTTAAATACTTTGTGTCCCGCGATATTAAATTGTGACCGAAGTATCATTGTTTGATAACTTTTATAACGTAGTATCTTATAGTTACGCGTCAGAGATATTATTATCTTTGTAATATTTTTCCTTACGGAAGTTTGTCATTTGTTTTATCAAGCCCTTATCATAGTGTCGGTACGCGTGCAATGTCGGTCACTGGGGAAACGAGATAACCTCTCGTCTTACAAATTAAATCATAAGACAAAAATGAAATATTCATAAAATGATATGAAGGTAAAAGTGATGCAATAGTCTACTGTATGCGAGTTATCTACTCAAATGATCAGGCAAAGCTTATTCATGCTTAATGACTTATGCTTAATAATAATAAATTACTAATTATTAGTTAAATTTTAGTGAAAATTTACCGTGTGTCACAATGTAGGACCCACATGGTCCCTTAGCTAAGAAAATAAATAAACACCCACTAAAAATGAAAAGTGAAGAAACTCTTCAATTGAGTAACTAAACGCGACCGTAAATTATATTCCCAATGCGATACACATTTACATCCCACATTCACATCCCACATTCGTCCAAAGGTTATTTAGAAACGGATCATATACGTTAGATCGAAACGAATCATATGCGTTAGATCAAGAACATATGCAAATCAATAGTTTTGGAGCAAAAGTTTCAAAGCCTCCTAAAAACACTACCGGATGTGATAACAAACTAATTGAAAATATATGTGTTGTTGTGGGCATCAAAACGTTCGTATAAGGTAGGTTATCTAATTTGAAATGATGGTAACATTTTTTATTATACATGTAAGATGAGAATTACATAAAAGTTGGTAAATTATAATCGTGTTTGAGAAAACTATAGGAAGTGATGATTGACAGTTTATGAACATCGAATATTATCTTAACTAAAATGAGAAGAGTAATTATGTAATTAATTTTCCAAATAGCTTACATTCTTCTTAAAAAGGCATGTTTGACATTAAACATTAGTGTTTTGGAGCAATTAAACGATTTGTGGTTTGCGACTACAAACTACTATTCTACGTTTAGGGGCACATAAATGTTTATGATTTACAACGTCTACTCTTTTGAATTTTTGCTACTTATAACATCTCTTATACACTTTTCATCCAAACAAATGTTATTTTGATAATTAAAATCCCAATAAAAAATAAGTTTATAGTAAGACTAATTACAAGTCCAGTGCACTAATTACAAGTCCAGTGCACGAACAGGGTTTACACATAAATCAAATTTATTTTAAAATTTTAATTTAATATACGACCATATAAGAACTTGGCCGTGTTTGATGTTTTATAATTATGATATAAGTACAAACAATAATTATGCATTAGTTTTTTACATAAACTTTTTCATTATGTGTCAATATAGAATATATTGTATAGATTTTTGTTGTAACGATTTGACTTTGTTTACCTCACATTGTGTTGAGTAGGCACGAATATAAGCATGTGCAGGCTTTCCAACCGCACAGGGCCCAAAGATTATGAGGGGCCTCAAATTCTGAATAAGCCCAATATGTATATAACGAAATGAAGGCAAAGTTTAATTTGTAAAAAGCCCATTAAATCTTGCATGCAATCTATTATTCATTATTGCATTTATAGCTACGAAAAAGCATCTGAACTTCATATTATCACACGATGTGGGATCTATGAATTTTTTTTGCTTTCCTGTTTATCACATAGTACTTAACTTGAATTAAAAAAAATATACTTAAATCCTGATTACTATATTTTATTACATTTTTTTATTTGTACACTTGAAGTTTGTATTGAAAACAAAACCAACATAGTAAATGGTCTTAGTATAGTAACCGTAAAGGAGAAAACAACATTTTAAATTTTCGCTTTTAGAAGGCCTCTTTTACAATAATTCACAATAATGGCACGGGGCCCTCAAAATCTACGGGACGGCCATGGTGTTGAGGTTGGTGTTGTTATTTTGATTTAACTATTGATATCATGTTATACACAATATACATGTTTAACAATGCGGCAATAACCGTTGATTAATTTAAAACATAATCTTTAAAAATGTTTTTTTTGGATATCCTTAATTAAACATTAAATAGAAATTACATTAGTCGTTGTTATTGTACAATCTCGTTTATTTATTTTCATATCATGGTAACTTGTGCTTATATTTTGATATTTATAATCCCGTTAATAATAAATTTAGCCACATTTAATTTTCAAAGTTGTGTACGCACTGGTTAAACTTATGAAAAGGAATAACATGAGTCGTTATCAAAAGCATATTATAAAAAAAAAAAATAGTTCTTGATATCCTTACTTAAACTCCTATATTGGAACAACATGAGTTCTTCGTATATGTACAATCTCATGTATTAATTTACATATCACAATAACTTGTGCTGTCATTTTTATATTTATAATCTCGTGCATATACATAAATTTAATCTATACTGATAACAATATATATAAATAATCAATATTACAAAACATATATGTTTAATATATATAAATAATCAATATTACAAAAGGGCAAATGGCACAAAAAGGCATTAAAGTTAGGGTCCATTTCCAATTAAGGTATTCAACTTTTTTTCTTGCATAAAAAAGTACTCAACAAAAAATTTTGGCGGATTTGGGTTTTTTACTAACGTTCGTTAACTCACTTCGTTAGTGTATTACATGTTTAGTCCTCGAATTTGTATGATCATCTCATGCAACATCCAAACAAAATTTCGAATTGTTTTTTACATGTTTAGTCCTCGAATTCTTATAATATTTCATTTAACATCAAAAAAAAATTCAAAAAAAAAAAATTTTGAAAATTTTAAAATTTTTTGAAAAATCTTGAAAATTTTTTCCGAAAATTTTTGAAAATTATAAATTTTACCGAAAATTTTTGAAAATTTAGAAAATTTTTACCGAAAAAATTTTGAAAATTTTCAAAAATTTTCAATTTTTTTTTTCAAAATAATGAGAATTTTTTTTTTTTTTTCAAAATAATTTTAAAAAATTTTCGGTAAAAATTTTCAAATTTCTTTTTTCAAAATTTTCAAAATTTTTTTTTTCAAAATTTTCAAATTTTTCAATTTTTTTTTTTCATAATTTGCCAAAATTTTTTTCCAAAATTTTCTAAATTTTCAAAAAATTTCGGAAATTTTTTTTTTGATTTTCAAAATTTCAAAAATTTCGAAAATAATTTTCAAAAATTTTTGGTAAAAATTTTCAGGATTTTTCAAAAATTTTTAAAATTTTCAAAATTTTTCAAAATTTTTCGAAAAGAATTTTTCAATTTTTTTTTTTTTGAATTTTTTTTGGATGTTAAATGAAATATTATAAGAATTCGAGGACTAAACATGTAAAAAACAATTCGAAATTTTGTTTGGATGTTGCATGAGATGATCATACAAATTCGAGGACTAAACATGTAATATACTAACGAAGTGAGTTAACGAACGTTAATAAAAAACCCTAATCTGCCAAAATTTTTTGTTGAGTACCTTTTTATGCAAGAAAAAAGTTGAATACCTTAATTGGAAATGGACCCTAACTTTAATGCCTTTTTGTGCCATTTGCCCTATTACAAAACATATATGTTTTAATTTAAATATAAAATTTAGCGGGTATAAACTCTAGAGGATTTATTTATGAGGAGAGTTATGTTACATACAAAACTTTTCTCACATACCAAGGGACTCATCCTTACCATCCATCTAAAAAGAAATAAATGATTGAGATTAAAAGCATTTTATTATTTCACATATTTTTTATAATTTAAATATCTCTTAAACAGTTAATCGTTAAACGAAAATTACACCATTGCGACGAGCATTTAATTATCTTTATATAGCCGGGCACTTTGATATACTTTCGAAAAAATAAAAAAATCGTTTTTTCACGTTTTTTCGTATTTTTTTCAATCTGATATTTGCATGAAAAAATCACATGTGATATTTAGTGTTAAATCGCATATAATATGTAATATCACATGTGACATTAGTGTGAAGTCACATATGATATATTATAATATGTGATTTAACAGTAATATCACATTTGATATTCAAATTTATCATATGTAATTTAACACTAATATCACATGTGATATTTAAATTTATATGTGATTTAGCACTAATATCACATGTGATATTCAAATTAGTGTTTAATCACATATGATTTTTTCATGCAAATTTCAGTAACGAAAAAAACGAAAAAAATGTAAAAAAAAAGTGAAAAACATGATTTTTTTTTGTCAAAAGTATATCAAATTTTCTATCTATAGAAAGATAATTAAATGCTTGTCGTAAAGGTATATTTTTTCTCGCTTAACGATTAACGGTTTGAAAGATATTAATATTTGAAAAAAAAATGATGAAAATGAGTTTTTAAAATTGTTATGATTAATCTAATCTATTAAATCAAATAAAAATGAAAGGAAGATAGAGGGTAAAGATTGATCCCTTGATATGTAAAAGATCTTTTATCTTCAAATGTTCTTAAATCTTTGTTTATTTTATAAATTATTAAAAAACAAGTTTAACTAAATATAATTTATTTAAAATTTAACCACTAAAGTTTTATTAATTATTTTTTTTCAAAAAGTTTTCTTTACAAACTGATACATGTGTTTTTATAAATATTTGTTTGTCGGACGAAATTTAAAGTATTTCTATTATCTAAGGTATGGATTTTGCAATGGAGCTCTTTTTTTCATTTATACTATACTAGTAGGGTGGTTGCAGCAACGGATACCCTGTGATTAAAGTCCAGACACTAACAAAATAACAATGACGATTTTACTAACACTACAACATTCACTGGCTACCCCAGCGACATATGGGGACTTTCCCCAGCGACATGTCGCTGGGGAAAGTTATCCCCAGCGACATGTCGCTGGGGAAGTCTCGTAAGGGATTGTATCCCCAGCGACAATCCCCGGCGACGACGTGGGTCCCACTCAAATTTCAGTCAAAGAAGCAGTGCCACGGTGGCACATTATCCCCAGCGACATGTCGCTGGGGAATAATCGAATTAAGCAAAATGATTAAGACGCTTAATTATCGAGATTAACTATCCCCGGCGACATGTCGCTGGGGATACTATGGTTACTTGTTGACAAGTCAACGAGTTAGCTTACTATCCCCGGCGACATGTCGCTGGGGAAACTTCGTTTTCTCGTTGACTTGTCAACGTTTAGTGTGTGTTATCCCCGGCGACATGTCGCCGGGGAAAGGTCTGCATTTTTTTTTAATGCAGCCTGCACTGCAGGCGATTTCCAGATTTTTTCCGGAATTTTTCCGGAAAAAATCTACCAAATAAACCTGTACCAAAACCTGTATAGACTCGCCACAACTTGTACCAAAACACAAATACCATATAACGGATCAACGCAATACAAATAGATTACAACTTTTACATAAACACGACTCAAAAGTCAATATGTGCATTGATAGATAGGGAAACAAGTGTTTAAATGGCGCCAAGATGAACCTAATAATATATAACACAACTACCTAAAGTACCAATGTAGCATACTAATAATATATAACACAACTACCTAAAGCTAGTACCAATGTAACATACTAATAATATATAACACAACTACCTCTCGCCGTTGTTATCCTCATTACCGCCATTCTCCTCGTCATCACCACACCCACCACTCCCGCTAGCACCACCCGAGTCATACTCCCTAAACATATCCGCGTATATGTCGTCGCTTCTGAGGAGACTCATGATAAAGCCTACATCTTTGGTGACCGACTCGCCGGGGGCGGGCATACTTGGCCTGGATGTGGCCCGTGATGGCAATACGCGACCCACACCGGGAATATGCCCACGAAGCTTACCCCCTCTTGCCAACGCATTGATTTGATCCTCCGTGTATTGACCCGTAGCCTCAAGCTTTTTCATCTCGTCCTATGTAGTGACAAAAACACAAGATAGTAAATATATTAGTCGGGTTGCTACATTATTTCTCGATAATTCATTAAAGTGTGTTTTGAAACAAAACTTACATATATCCGGCGGTCCTCATCGTTAGGGAATACCCCATCAACAGTATGTGTTCGCCAAAAAGTGTCGATGAGTGACGGGTATTCCTGAGTCTCTGATGCCTGCATCTGTACATACACACGCATATAAGATGAATAATTTTAAAAACGACAAATCACAACACACCAAAGCGTATAATCAGATATATATATATATATATATATATATATATATATATATATATATATATATATATATATATATCTATACCTTATATATAAGAGGAGGCATGCCACATAAAATGCCACTTGGCATCCCATAAAGCCAAGTCATATTTCCACGTCATCATTATACTTATGTGGCATTTTTTTATACTTATGTGGCATTTTTTTTATTTAATAAATGACATGTGGCATTTTAGTTAATATATGTACATTTTTTTTAAATAAATTGTAAATTTCGTTTTTTTTATTTTTATTTTCGTATTTAAAATTTTTTTACTAAAAAGAAGACATTAGTTGGATTTGAACTTGGGTCATTCAAGTGTTTTGTAAACAACTTACCACTAGGGTAGATTGTTTTTTGATTTATAGTTTTCAAATCAATATATATAAGGATATTATAAAAAATTCTGTAAATTTTATTTTAGTTATGTATTTTTTGAAGATAACAACTAAAACAAATTATGATATATATTACTTAAAAGATAAATATACCATATATATTTTTAACCTATTTTTTTTTGTATAAATACACCCTAATATCTTAATCCCCTAATTATCCCTAAAACTATAATCGACTATTGAGTATAATAGGTGAGAATATCGTTTGTTTGGTTTTACAGGTGTAGATTTTATTTTATTTTTTTGTCGAGTTTGAGTTTTACAGAATTTTATATCAGATATCATATAGTGTTTTTTGTTTGTTAATAGATATTTGATACAAGAATGAATTCCCAAAAAGATGAAGGCAGGTTAAGAAAAAGTTTAAGGATTTCCAAAGGAAATCAAGTTAACAATCCTAAAGTAGCTGCTACTTATGTTGTTTCTCCATCCACAGGTTTTTTAAAAACTTTTATATTATAGTAATGTTATATGAATGTTTTTGAATAATCGTAGTTATATGCATGTAATTTAACTCAGTTATGTTTTATAATTTATAGGATGCAAGAGTAAAGCTAACAGCATCCAAAAAGGTTCCACATTAGGTTTGTATGCATATATAGCAGATTTATGTTTAGATGTCTATTATTATGTGGTACAGGTTGTATTATATAACATATACATATATATCATATATAGGATATTTGTATTATATATTATAGTAATTTTATACGAATGTTTTTGAATAATCTTATTTATATGCATGTAATTTAACTCAGTTATGTTTTATAATTTATAGGATGCAAGAGTAAAGCTAACAGCATCCAAAAAGGTTCCACATCAGGTTTGTATTCATATATAGCAGATTTATGTTTAGATGTCTATTATTATGTGGTACAGGTTGTATTATATAACATATACATATATATCATATATAGGATATTTGTATTATTATAACATATACATATTATGTTTGAATGAGTACATGTAGTGGATTTGTGTTTGTTTGTAAATATTATCAGTATTAACAGGTTAAACAAACTCTTATGAATATTATCAGTATTAAAATAACATGTTTTTAATTCTTGTGGATATATACTTATGGGGTGAAAACAGTTTGTGTAATCTGTTTTTAACACTGCACAATCAATGATTGGAAGCTGTATACGTAGTTTACATGAATTAATATGTTGCTTAATGCTTATAATTAGGATAAGAACATATATATTGTTTTAACGTGTAGTTGATAGTCTGTTGAGGATATCTTGACAGCGAAAATTCTTAACTGAACTACTGCATGTAAACAAAATTTTGGATTTCTACAAGGAAATATATGTTTACGATTTACATATTGAACTGTTACATATTATTACAATTGATAAAGTTTTTGGATATAATATACATTGTATAATCTGTTTTTAACACTTTTTAATACATTGTCTAAGTTGTTTTTTGTGTTTGAAAACAGTTTGTTTTTATGATTACAAATTTTATTTATATGCATGTAATTTAACTCAGTTATGTTTTATAATTTATAGGATGCAAGAGTAAAGCTAACAGCATTCAAAAAGGTTCCACATCAGGTTTGTATTCATATATAGCAGATTTATGTTTAGATGTCTATTATTATGTGATACAGGTTGTATTTTATAACATATACATATATATCATATATAGGATATTTGTATTATTATAACATATACATATTATGTTTGAATGAGTACAGGTTGTGGATTTGTGTTTGTTTGTAAATATTATTAGTATTAACAGGTTAAACAAACTGTTATGAATATTATCAGTATTAAAATAACATGATTTTAATTCTTGTGGATATATACTTATGGGGTGAAAACAGTTTGTGTAATCTGTTTTTAACACTGCACAATCAATGATTGGAAGCTGTATACGTAGTTTACAGGAATTAATATGTTGCTTAATGCTTATAATTAGGATAAGAACATATATATTGTTTTAACGTGTAGTTGATAGTCTGTTGAGGATATATTGACAGCAAAAATTCTTAACTGAACTACTGCATGTAAACAAAATTATGGATTTCTACAAGAAAATATATGTTTACGATTTACATATTGAACTGTTACATATTATTACAATTGATAAAGTTTTTGGATATAATATACATTGTATAATCTGTTTTTAACACTTTTTAATACATTGTCTAAGTTGTTTTTTTTGTTTGAAAACAGTTTGTTTTTATGATTACAAATGCTTATGTTGTTGTACATGTGAAAGTAAACTATAATATTAAGTGTCTGTATGTTTTGGCACTCTAATAAGCATTATATTTGTCCTTATAAACTGATATTTGAGGTATATGTAGCATGGGCAGTTAATATATAGGGTTGCAATTGGTAAAGACGTTTGACAGTTTTCACAATCAATGATTAGAAGCTGTATATGTAGTTTACAGGATTTAATATGTTTGATTTGTAGGACATACTATGGATAATTGGTTTTTACGATTTACATATTGAACTGTTACATATTTTTACAATTGCTAAAGTTTTTGGATATAGTATACATTGTATAATCTGTTTTTAACACTTTTTAATACATTGTGTAAGTTGTTTTTTTGTGTTTGAAAACACTTTGTTTTTATGATTATAAATGGTTATGTTGTTGTACATGTGAAAGTAAAGTATACTATTAAGTGTCTGTATGTTTTGGCCCTCTAATAAGCATTATATTTGTCCTTATAAAGTGATATTCGAGGTATTTGTAGTATGGGCAGTTAATATATAGGATTGCAATTGGTAAAGACGTTTGACAGTCTGCACAATCAATGATTGGAAGCTGTATACGTAGTTTACATGATTTAATGTTTATGTTGTTGTACATGTGAGAGTAAAGTATAATATTAATTGTATGTGGGTTTTGGCCCTCTAATAAGCATTATATTTGACTGCTTATGTTGTTGTACATGTGAAGATTAAAGAACCACTCAACAACATAAACTGATTATAACCAAATTATGAGTGTTTTTTTTCTCTCTAATAAGCATTATATTTGACCTTATAAACTGATATTTGAGTTAATTGTAGCATTGGCAGTTAATATATAGGGTTACAATTAGTAAAGGCGTTTAACAGTTAATATTTGAGGGTATATGTTGCTTATGTTTAACCTTTAAAAGAGTTCCTTATATGTATTTTTAAAGAATAATACCTTTATAAAGATCTTAAAATGTTAACATTTTGGGTTATTAATTATCAGGTTTAGCTTCAGAATCCACAAAAGTTGGTAAACATCAACAATCTACAGGTATATTTTGCACTTATATTGAAGGGTATATTGTTTTTGAATACGTGGTAAAATTTATTCGATTTTTAATCATGTATTGTTTGTGACTAAAGGATTAAGTTTACCAGTAAAGGAAATTGCTAAACATAATTCCAGAAAAATTGGAGTGCTTGATAATACTAATGGAATTTCTCAAGCAGGTTAAATTTCATAAGAATATTCTTTTGTTTTTAAATAGATACATGTTATTATTTGTTTATTTTAAGAAATACATTGTTTGTTGTTTATAAAAACAGGTTTAAGTAGTCAGAAAAGAACAAAGCGGGCTTTGGATACTACATTAGAAAAAGAAGGTTTGATTAATAGTTATTTTTTTGTATATATATAATTTGATTAGTAATTATTTGTTTGTTAAAATTTGTTTATTATTTTACAGTATCAAAATCACATAAGAAACAAAATACTCGGATGAATGTATCCAACTTAAAGACTACTACAGCAGGTAAGTTTACTTTTACAAAAATAATGGAAATTCCATTGTTATTTAAATAGATTATTTAAGGTTGATTTTTTGTATAATTACAGGGCTAAAGATGAAGGAAAAAACAATAACTCCAATTAAAGATATTAACCCTATGATTGCTAACATGTCAATTAAAGGGAGGTGTATATCTGTTTGGCATTCACATAAAATTAATGAAATACATGATCCATATAGTTTGGATTGTATTTTCCAAGATGAGCAGGTAATTTATATTTTTAATTTGTTTGCATTTTTTTAGTTTTTTATACAACATATAACTGTTTATAATGAATATACAGTCAAACAGAATTCAGCTTTACGTGAAGCAAGAATGGATGTTCAAATTTGAACCTCTTCTTCAAGAGGGACTGTGCTATATCATCTCTAATTTTGGAGTTATTGAAAATAGTGGAAGACTCCCATTGTTACCTAATAAATGGAAAGTAGCCTTTTATAAAGGTACTGAAGTGACGAGAATTGAACAGATTGATGAGAACTTTACTGGTTTTGTCGAGGAGCCATTTTCACGTATTTTGGACACAAATAAGGAATATCATGAACATGAATGTGTTGGTATGTATTTTATCTATGATTAAATATTAAATTATATACACATGTCTTACTTATTTTAATTAACTGTTTTTTTAGATGTTGTTGGTACTGTTGTATCCATTGGTAATATTGTGGCTGTCAATGGATATGGTTGTGCAAAAGTTCGAAGGACTGTTGTGATTGAAGATACTGAGTAAGTACAATGATGTAATTTTTTTACAAATAAATATAAAATTTAATATAATTGTATGTTAAGTATATATTGTAATCATATGATGCAGATCTTTGAGATTGGAATGTACTTTTTGGGACAAATATGCACTCATGTGGAATGAGTATGCTAATAAACTTGATAAAATTGGACACCTTGACATTCTAATGATTTTGGCAAAGATCAAATATTGGAACAGTAAGTATATTTTCCTTTAAAATTATATCACATAAAAGTGTATTATATTATGATTATTTATTTTTAATTATGCTTAAATAAGTTTTTTTAACTATGTAGACAAGCCAGCTGTTCACAATGCTCTATTTGGAACAAGGATTTTCATTAACAGAGATCTTACTCCATTGACTTCTTTTCGAAAAAGGTAAGTAAATTGTTAAGAGATTTATTAAAAAAATGCTATCCTAATAATAGTTATACTTGAATTATTTTTTTTACATGTCATTTATATTTAAGGTACGAAGCACACCATGGAAATGATGCAAGTGAATTTAAAATTGGAATCCACAATCAAGAGAATCATGTTGTTACGCCTGCCGAATTCATGCAAGGTTGCTTAAAAAAAATGGTTGGAATGATACGTACTATTGAACCGGTAAGAACACATTCACTTGAATAAACTTTTATCTTTATTTTTGTATTATAAAAGTATTATTAGTTTTTCATAATTTTGTTTTTGAAATTAAGTTTTACCTTAAATATAGGAAACATATTGTGTTGTGTATGCAACATTACACAGCATTCAATATGAAAGTGGATGGGCTTATACTGCGTGCAAAGCATGTAACTCGAAGGTTTCTCCTATTCCAACAAAATCATCTTCTTCTTCAAGAAACAAAAAACAATTATGGCATTGTAAAAAACATGGAGAAACATATGCCATTGTATCTCGGTATGATTTTTTTATGTTTGCATTTTTTATAATTATATTTTATGAAAAAAAATTAATTTGTGTTATTTAACAATTATAGGTTCAAGCTTATTGTTAGAATTTTTGATGATAGTGGATCTGCCCAAGTTGTCATTTTTGACAACAATGTTTTTAAGATGACCAAATTATCCGCATGGGAGATTATGGAAAAGCATGGCATGGATACTAATGAGTACTTTCCAGACGATCTTAATCAGATTATTGGCAAACAATACCTGTTTAAGATTAAGTATACTGAATTTAACCACAATAATAATAGCCATATTTATCGTGCCGAAAAGGTTACTGAAGATGTAGAAACAATAAACTACTTCAAAAATGGTTTTTTGGTTTCTGAGGTAATGTTATTTTTTTTAAAAAAGCTTCTTTATAATAATACTATATTTTTAAAATTGAATATAGTTTAATGTTTTTTTAAATAATATAAAATAGGGAGAAGATGAAGAGTATAGCAATGAATCTAATGAGATGAATGAGGTATGATACATTTTTTTTTAATATTAAGCAACATGGATGTTTAAAAATATATTTGTATTTACTAATTTATGTATTTCTAATAAACAACAAAGGATGAAGAAGATGAAATTGCAAGTGAAAACATCGAAGAAAATGAAGAGTATACCACTGAGTTGAATGAGAATGAGGTATGATACATTATGTTATGTATATATATTATATAATATGTACGTCTAAAAATCATTTTGTTTTTACAATTTTTTTTTTTTAAATATACAATTAGGATGAAGAAGATGACATTGCAAGTCAAAACATTGAAGATAATGAGGTAAAAAATATTATGTTTGTATTTTTTTGATTTATAATGTTTAAATCTTTTGTATAAATTATTGAAATTAATATTACAGAACTGTGAAGATGACATTGCAAGTGAAAACATGGAAGAGAATGAGGTTTGTTAATTTTTGTTTGTAAATAATTTGTTAATAAACATTAATTTTTTTTTAACTCTTTAACTCTAAACATTACAGGATTTAGAAGATGACTCGTCAACTCCTTCAACTGAGATTCATGAGGTATTAGACGATGAAGAAGATTGCATTGCAAGTCCACACTTGGAAGAGAATGAGGTTTAATACTTTTTATTTTTACTTTTTGTTTTTTCATTTTTTAATTTAAACGATTATAAATTATCGTTTGTAATTTATTTTCATTAACAATACAGAATATAGGAGACGATGTTACAAGGAATGTTATAGGAAGTAGTTGTCAACAACAATCTGCAAATGAAAAGACAAACGACATTGAGATCATTGATTTATCAGACTATGACACTGAAGATGAAGTTGAAGATTTAAACCCAAGCATGAAGTTAGTGTCAGTGAAGTTGGAACAAGACCCTTAAAATATAACAATAACACATCTTCGTCATGCATATTTAAGTTTATTTGAACTGTTCGTTTGTTTTTGTTTTTAAAAAAAATACTTGGTTTTTTAGGATTTCATATGTTTTTACATTCTCTACTTAAGTTTATTAATAAAATAAACAATTTTTAGGTATTCAAGTTTGGTATTATTTTATTTATGTTATATTTATAAGTGAATACAAATATGAAACAATGATGCAATGTTTGTTCTATCTACAGCAAGAATTCATGTTCTTATAAGCCAATTCCAAATAATTGCACAACATCAACTAATTCATTCAGTAAAAGAAGATGATCAATGATCTTAAATATAAATGTAACCTGAATAAAAACAAACTGAAAGTATTCAATATGCAACTGAATTACCAACAATGGATATCAACAACATTCCACTTATAAAGTATGTTGGAGTTTATAGCAAGGTTGCTTGAGTCTTTTGAGTTTCACATACTTATTATTCGATGAAGGCTTATACAGTTTCTTACACCCTGTCAAGTTCAATGTAGAAAGATTCTTGAGGCGTCTTATGGTTTAACATACATCATTTAAACTAATACAATACCATAGTATGAAAGAATCAAGTTTAGGGAGTCAATCAATATTGCGGATATTGTCAAGTTTCTTACAAGCTTACACATCCATTAATTTGCATATGCTTGATGGATGTCGTCATGTAAACCATGTTAAGGTTTTAGATTAGTATTGATTGGTATGATATTGATACTTGATGGAAATTACTTACGGTACTTGGATAATATAAATTTGGCAAGGTTAGGTTTTGGACATGACGTGTTTGGGGTTTGGGATAGATTTTGGACATCATGGAATAGCGCAGATTTAACAGTTATTGATGGTACTGTGGTCCTGCTTCTCTAAAATATGCCTTTTCCCTCTCTTACATACCAAAAAAGAGCCTGACAATGACGATTAGCAAACTGGAGCCTTTCGTGATGCAGTGAACTGTTGATTAGCAAGATGAGTTCAGTGCCTTTACCCTCGCTGACGACCTCATATCTTCTTGCATCCAATTCAGCTATCACACCAGCCCTTAAGAATACATTTCTTTTACCAAGCTGTATATAAAATGTATGGAGGTAACCATTGTACAATTAGTTAACGTGTCAGCCTAACAATTCACACACATAAAGATAATCTTGGTAATTACCTGAAAGCCACTTTCATTTTTTCCAAGATCGTTGCACATACCATCTCTTCATCATAATTACTGCAGACACAATAAATTGCACCTGATTCAATTCATGAATATGAGCAAGGTAACAATATAGAGCATGAGTGGAAGTTAGTTAGAGAAAAGCTTGTCAGTTTTTATGAGACAAACATTTCAACAAGATTGAAAGCTTATTTATGCAGTTTACAGATTGGCAACCACAACCATGCAAAAAAAAAGTTTAACAGGTAAGTTGTTTAAGAAGATATTAATATATGTGATAAAATGGGTGAGTATTAATAATGGCATTGACATTACTGTCTTATAACATGATTATTATATGTGATAAAATGGTTGAGTATTGTGGATAGGATCAATAAACAGGCTAAAAAAGGATGAATAAGCTATTGTAAAAATCATTTAAAAAATTAGATAAGTAGCATATCAAACCAAAAACAGTCATGTAAAGTTTTAGATTAACGGCACTAATATTAAACAAATTAAAATCATAAACATAACACACTTGTGTGAATTTCGGATATGCAAACCATGTACTGTGGTGAGAATCCATATTGCAACCACAAATTAAGCATGTAAATGTAATCGAAATTGGAATAATATTGAGAAAAAATAATGTTAGAACTATTAACTACCTACAATTCCATTTTTAAAAAATATGAAATCCAATTGATACCTCAAAACAAACCTTAAACAGGTTTGTGGATACAGCTTTTGTTAGGTTTTTGATTTTCTGTAATGAAGATGAAGTTTTTTACAGAATTGGTAAAAGAATATTAAATAAGTATGCCATATTTTAACATGTTTGAGTTTGATTAGGAAAATTAAATTAAACATCAAACACATAATAATTAGTATAATTTATTGGATTAAATACAAAAGATAAATATTAATAAATTTTTTTATAGAATTTAAAATTTATCATAAACTATTTTTGGTATGACTTCTTAATATATATTTGGATAAATCATAATTATTATATTTTTTTATAATTGAAACCTAATCTGTAAGTCTCTATATATACGACATATTGTTAACAGAAAACCAAAAACTGAATACTAAGGGTATACAGAAATCGGCTAGAAAGATGCATCCAGGGAAAAAAACTCTAATTGTTTCAAAAACCAACAAAGGAAACAATCCAGTTATGATTGTCAACAAAGGTAAACCTGTATCCATGGGTAGTTTATTTCATAAATATTACTACTATGTTTTATGTTATGTTTAGTAGTTTTATTCATGAAAAGTATGATTGAGAATATACAGGTTATAAAACTGATAATAAGAAAAGAAAAAAATGGACATCAGTTTTTTTAACTTAAATTGCATAATGTTTTCAAGTTAAAGTAAGTTTTGGTTATCAAAATTTTTACACTGAAACAAACAACATAAAGATATATTTGACGTAAGTTTAACAAGTACATATTGTTTAATCCATAAAACCTGCTTTTTGAATTTAATGTGTATGTATATATGTTTGTGATAAGGTTTTTTTTTGGTTAACCTGTGACCCACTAACAGAATAACCCGTTTTAACCTCAGCCAAACATCCTCGATATAATAATTGTTCCTTTAGGTTATGAAGTTATCATAAATTTTTACATACATACATGCAAAAATAAACTTAAAAACACAATAAATACGTTACAGGATAAATAATTTGATTAAATATTAGTTGCTTATGTTTGTTACTTACTATTAAGGTCAACTAACTTAAGTGTTTCAATTTAATCTCTATGTTTATATGTTTCTCATAAGATTGTTTTTGAGGTAACCTGAGACCCAGTAACAGAATTACCCGTTTGAAACTGAGCCAAACCACATTGAAATAATAATAGTTCCTTCAGGTTATTAAGTTAGCATAGACGTTTGTATACATACATACAAAACTAAACTTACAAACACATGTAAGTACGTTCCAAAATCAATATTTTTGATTCAAGTTTTTTTGCTTATGTTTGTTACTTAGTATCAAGGTAAAGTAACTTAACTGTAACTGTACTTTACAATGTTAAGATACTACTTTAAAATTAAACTTTAGATTTCATATTTTAAAGTATAATTGAAACATATAATAACATATCATAATAGAGATAGATTTGATGCAAGTTTAACAAGTATGTAATGTTTATTCCATATAACCTTTTGTTTTAGTTTAATGTCTATGTTTATATACTTGTGATAAGGTAGTTTTTGAGGTAACCTCTGACCCACACAAGCATTATATTGTGGTAAAGACGTTTGATATAGTATAGATTTTTGTTTTTGTTGGTTGAAAACTCTTTGCCAAATATTTTTTTAGCACTGCAAAAGAAATACTTTGAAGTTGTGTACATAGTTTACATGATTTCATATGCTAAATTCGTAGAACATAGTATGGGTGCGTAAACTTTTGTATACAAACATGCAAAACTAAACTAAAAAACACATGAAACTACGTTCCAGGTTCAATATTCTTTGATTCAACAATTTTTTTTGATATGACCAAATATTACTTTTTTTGTTTATAGTCTTTAGATGTTCTCTATTCCTTTAATGATGCAAGCCTTGCTCTGATTATGTGTTGTTATCATGACCTGGTAAAACCACTTAACATTTATAGAGTAAATTCTATGATAAAATATTTCTTCAATATCGGTGTGAGCCAACTTTAGAAATTTTATATTTCTATTTATTAACACAACATGGGTGTCAATATGACATTGAAGGGTCTGTAGTTTGTGGGATACATAATTCCATAACGCCTGGCTATTAGTAAATGTAAAGAGATCACAAGATGCTCCATGTCAGCAATATCAAGGTTGTTCTTATATTTTGAAATAACTTTGTTGCTCTGTAAACAAAAGTTAAAATCTATTATATGTAAAAGTTAACTTTGTGCTAAGAATTTTTCTTGGGTTCCGTAACATCGTCTAATTTATTACCATATTCTTTCCCTTTTTTTAGCTACATGGATATATAAGAGTGTAGGAGGGTACCTCTTTAAACATGGATTTCATGATCTTATTTGTTATCTAATTGCTTGCATTTAAAGGAATTGACTGGCATAGCATCATCCTAATATTAATACCCATGCCTGTTTGGAAGCAAGCCTATTTATGATACTTAATTTTTAAGATGGCCTGATGTATGTGTGATGGTGTGAATGATTGATCTTTGTCCAAGTTCAGCCCTTGATTGTTTTTTTAGTTGAAAACTGATCGTCGTTATCATTTGGTTCTAGGCACCATGGTAACTAAATTACTGAATCTACTTGTATTGGAATGAGATTGTGTTTATTTCGTTTCTCAAGTGAGAGAATTGGGACAATGTGATATCAGGTATATATTTTTAATTTAATTGTTGCCTATGTAATAATTTTTTATAATTAGTCAAACATGAAAGAGTTTGGATTGTGTTACTTGGTAATAAAAAAACTATAATAGACGACATACCCAATGGGTCTGTTGTTGGGTTTATATGAAACTTGTACGTTCATTTAGTCTAACAAAACCATTGGACCCAAGATACTTCTTCTACAACTTTATAAGTGGCCCAAGTAGACCTTGAGGTGTTAAGACTAACATAATCGTACAAGTTACCACATTTTCATATAAACCGTCTTGACCTAATGGGTCTAGATTGCCAGATTTATACGATATGCACTATCAAAAGTTGTGTTATAAAAATAATTGCTAAAACCATCCTCATTTGATATACTTTGGAAGTTATTGTATTACAAATGCTTGAATCTACAATGAGGTAACCAATGATATATTTAAACTCCTGTGGGGAACTTAGATTTTTTATACACAAATCATGTTGCTCTATATATTAAGAATCTTGAAATCTACTTTTTCATCTAAAATTTAAGACACATAAATACTTTGATGTAAAAGAAGCATGTACTGGACACCCTAACTACACCCCACATGTCCATGTACAACCCGGTTGTATCTGATATATAACCAACTTAAGTTTCCAATTGGGTCAATATGGATTTCGTTTGATTTCAAACCAGTGAAATAAAAGAATTTAGCTAATGGAACGGATTGATGTTGTTCAATACATTAATTATTACTATTTAGTTTCTTTTAATGTTCATAAAAACACCCCTTATCATTAGTACTTTTTTCATCACTTATTTTTTGATGCGTTTGGGAAAGGAAAGTCTCATGCGTGCTCATACAAAGTTGTGTTTTCTATCTTAGAATACGCATTTTGTATCTTACTGATCAATATCAGTTGGCTTTAGTTCAATGCATTTTATAACTTCAGTGACCTGGGATAATATTGATTAATGAATTACAAGAAGTTGGCATGTAATATATTGTGGAATACTTTGTAAAATAGGATATTAAGTGTTTGGATTGGGTGCACGTTCTCTTGTCCAGGGTAAGCTTCTTTGGTCCAGAAGATGCCTCACATATGGAAAACATCAACGAGTACAAAAAGACTGCCAAAGCTATCATGTGCAACCTCTTGACAAAATTTCCCTCAGCTACATCAAGTAGAACATAAGGTAATTTTTCCATTTGTTCCCACAATACAACACAACCAATAATTTTAAGAGCATTTATCAAAAGTTCCCAAAGTGTATTTCTTATGTACAGAAAACTGAGAATTTTGGACAAATGTTTTGGCTAATACGTAAAAATATTACCTGTTAAGCTGGTACCGAATCGTTCCACCATATTGTACGTCTCATAAAAGGTGTTATTTTGATTTGGATAAAGCAGGCGGTCTAAGATGGGTTAGAAAGTGGCATGCTTTGCACCAGTTACTTCTACTTCTTTAGCTGTTCTATTCAATTGCTACATGCTCTCATCCAAGACTTCAACGCTTGAATGTTATTCAGAGACCTTTTCGCCATCAAATCTTAACCGTTACATTTAACTTTTAATTATTTTTTAGTATATATTTGTTGTACTAAACCCTAAAAATAAAAACCACAAGTCATACCCGTCCATCGGACGGGTTTTGCCACTAGTATATATATATATATATATATATATATATATATATATATATATATATATATATATATATATATATATATATATATATATATATATATATATATATATATGTATATATGCATGTAAAATAATTATAATGTTTATTACCATATCATCTCGAAGGCGAGACAGCGACCGGGATCCCTGTCGAGATATGACCTTGCTCTTTTGCCGGTTAAGCCGATTTGTAGCGGCTCGAGCAATGTTCTTGGGATCATTCCAAAACTTAATGTACTCATCCCAATCACCCGCTGTAATTTCCTCGGGACGTGCCCGCCTAATCGCCTCCACATCGTAATCCCCGGTGGTGGGGTCTACCTTCCAATGTTTGGCCTTGAAAGAAGCCTTGTTAGTATTGTAGGCTTTTTGCAGGTGCGAGTTTATGCCTTCGTAGATCTGGGGCCAACGGGAGGAGTCTATGTGCGGCCTTAGGTCAAACAGGGTCTGCAATCATATACAACAAAACGAAAACAGAGTTAGAGATATAATTTATATATTTATTTAAATTTGTTTATTTATTTATATGATATAAATAAATAAGCGAATTTAGATAAATATACACAATTAAATAAATGAACACGATAATGAAATAAACATAAAAGGATAACTGACCCCAATATCTGAAATGATTCCCGCCTTCTTCTCCTTCGGGACCTTCTCCCAAGAAGGGTAGTAAAACGGCACCTTCCTAACGACCTCCCCGATGTAGTTAGACCAGTGAGCCGCATGGGGGCCGAGAGGGTTTAAGGTTTGTTTGTCACCCACCTCAAAAGTGATCGACACGGGACCTTTTTCGTCTGCGATTGCCTTCAGCGAAAGGTTCCGGGTCTTGTCGCGGGTATTCAGCCTGCCCGCTGCCCTGCCGCCCAAATTGGGCTTTCGTTTACCTTTGCCTGCAAAATCAAGTTAGTGATAAAAGTCATAAATATGTATCAAATTTATGCTTGTATTACAATAATCCGGAAATTCTTACCTTTGTTAATGAAGCTTGCCCAGCAACCGGTGGGTACGCGGTCTGGAGGGGGACGATCCTCCCCGCCACCGTCACCGCCGTGGGACCGTGCAACATCTGTCGACATATGTACAAGTACAATTAGCATAAGATATAGAAATTCATGAACAAAATAATATAAGCATGCACACATCCAAATACATACACATCCAAATAAATATACACATTTAAACAACCCACAACAATTTCATTCATTCATTCAAATATATAAGTGTATTTTGCAAGTTACAACTCAAGATCAATCTTCTTCTTCACTAGAATAAACTTTCTCAACACCATCATCATCAACATTGATGAGGGCTTCAACATCAGAATCTGCTAAATCATGAGGAAGGGCGTCTTCATCAGCAATAATATCATCGTCTTCGTCAGGAACATCAATGATATCTGGCGGTGCGTCAACCACCGTTGATTGACCATCTATATGCAAGGTCGCATTATCCAAGTCATTCAAACTAGTAGAAAGTGGGAGATCAGATGAGTTGTCGAAATGTATAATATCAGGATCGTCCTCTACCACGATGACACCCCCGTCGGAAAACGTTTTATGATTAACATGTTCGACGACCTTCCGGTGGGGTTTGGTCTTATCTTCAAGGTAGAAGACTTGTTTGACTTGTGTTGCGAGAATGTATTGGTCATCTTTAAATGCCTCAGGCCTGCAGTCGACGATTTGTGTCATGTTGTTTCTAAAGACAAGTTTTTTGACTTTACGTCCTTTGTTGCTAGTGTCGAACCACTTAACTCGGAACAACGCAACTTTGAACAACAAATACTTAAACTCGAGGATTTCTTGAAGCTGACCATAATACATTTCTCCGTCACGGCCAGGCGAACAAATGCCGCTGTTTTGAGTTGTGCGACGTTCATCACGGTTGTGCACGACATACCTCACACCGTTGACTACGCAAGAGTTTACTGAGATTGGAGTCCGTGATGGTCCATTAGCCAAAGCGAATAACTCGCTGGTTGTGCTAACCTCTGAGTCTTGGTCATTGTCTATGTGACGTTGACGGATCTATGAAGAAGACAGGATTAGCTAGATAGAGAACACAAAATATGATATTGTTATTTTTACAGTTAAGTAGACCAAATAAGTCTTAAGTTTACCTGCGACCCAAACCAGTCGGGGAATTCTTCTTGCATGTCTTTGTTAGGAAATAATCTGAAAAACGTTCATGGTATTAGAATAAGTCGTCAAAATGATAAGTTAAGAAAAAGAAGTTTCAAAATAAAAAAACGCGTACCTCTTGAACTGGGTCCGGTACGTGTCGATCTCAGGACTGTTGTGAAGTACATACCATTTCACTTTTTTAAACTCTTGGGCATCAAACCCAATAAATGACCGTAAACCAATCGGTTTACATACCGATCGAAACACCTGAAACTGACACGTTGGGGGAGGGGGGTCCACATTACGGTCGGGACGATTAAATTTCGTGGTAACATCCCGAAAATAATGAGAACTGAATGTCAATGCTTCTTCAGCAACATAACCCTCCGCAATCGAACCTTCCGGCTTAGCTTTATTGCGAACATAACCTTTTAGCTTCTTCATGTATCTTTCAAATGGATACATCCACCGGGGGCGAATAGGCCCGCCTTCAAGAGCCTCTATAAGTAAATGGATAACCAAGTGAACCATAATGTCAAAGAAAGCAGGAGGATATATGAGCTCAAGCTCGCACAGAATATCGACCACCTTGATCTGAGCTTTCAACATGTCATCCTCCATCAAAGTTGCAGAGCATATTTGCTTAAAAAAGGAACACAACTCAATTAATGGTTTTGCAATCTTATCGGGCAAGTAATTTTGAAGTCCGTAAGGAAGTAAACGTTGCATCCTTATATGACAGTCATGAGACTTCAGGCCCGTTATATTGGTATCATTATCGGTTACTCTGTGCTTGAAGCATGATCCGAACCCATCTGGTAGTTTAGATCCTTTGATGTACTGACAAAACTTTTTTCGGTTCTCTGGTGTGAAAGAATACGCAGCCTGAGGCTTCAAGCACTTCCCGTTTTTGGTTTGGCCGAGCCACAAGCCACTTCGAATGCCCAACATTTGCAAGTCTTGTCTTGCCTTGACGGTGTCTTTAGATTTATCATTCATTAACAAAGTGTTCAAGATGGCCTCCAACACATTTTTTTCGATATGCATGATGTCTAAATTGTGTCTTAGTGAAAGAAAAGACCAATACTCAAGCTCGTAAAAAATAGACCGTTTAGTCCAGTTATGCTCGACAAGAAGATTGCGTTTTATCTTCACACCTCCATAACTCGGATGTTTACCCTTCACACGCGTTGGCAATCTATAAAGTTGAGCCAGGATTACATCCCGACCAAATTCTTCAGGAGGATCTGCGTTATCGGTTTAGCCATTGAATTCAAGTGAGCGTCTCCATTTATGGGGCTTCGTTAAGAATCTTCTGTGGCCAAAATAAGCTGTTTTGCTTAACACACGAACAGATGGAGTGTCTTTATTACATGTAGGGCATGCCTTGTAACCTTGCCCACTCCACCCAGACAAACTACTTCGAGCAGGAAAATCATTGATGGTCCATAAAACCATCGCTCTCATATTGAACTTCTGGCCTGAGGCAACGTCTATAGTCTCGATACCTTTCTTGTCCCATAAATCCTTCAGGTCCTCAATCAAAGGCCTCAAGTAAACATCAATGTCCTTGCCCGGGGATTTAGGACCAGGAATTAACAACGTTAGCATAAAAGAACTCTCTTTCATACATAACCACGGAGGCAGATTGTATGTTGTCAATATCACCGGCCACATGCTGTAGGCCTGACTAAGGTTCCCAAACGGATTGAAACCATCAGCAGCCAACCCTAGTCGAACATTTCTTGGTTCTTTTGCAAAATCTGGATACTTTGTGTCAAATTTCTTCCATGCTCCACCATCAACCGGGTGTTGCATCTTACCGGGCTCCGTACACTTTCCAGTAGCATGCCAAATCATATCCTTTGCAGTGTGACTAGACTTGTACAAACGTTGTAGTCTAGGAATGATCGGAAAGTAACGCAACACCTTCTTAGGAACTTTCTTCCCCGGCGTGTTACTGTCTTTCCATCTACTCGTATTACAGACCGGACAAAAATCCAAATCTTTGTTCTTGTCTCCCCGAAATAAGCAGCAATCGTGTTCACAAGCATGTATCGACTCGTACCCTAACCCAATCGTTTTAAATGTCTTCTTTATTGAATAGTATGATGGTGGGAGCTTGAATCCTTTACTGATGGGAAATACATTTTGTAAAAACTCTAACATTTCATTAAATATAGAATCAGTCAATCTACCTTTAGCCTTAAAATAGGTAAACTTTGCCATAAAGTCTAATCGAGTCACATAGTCACAACCGGGGTGCAGCTCCTCGTTGGCACTGGCATATAACTCTTCAAACTCGTTACGTGTAGCTTGAGTCGGTTCGTTACTTGTCTCACCAATATCTCCTTGAGTTGGTTCATTGTGTTCATTATTCGGAGGAATATAGCTAAGATCATTAATTAACGCTGTCATGTCACTCATCAGAGGCTGTCTTGTGTTATCTATTACTGGCGGTGGCATAGGTGGAGCCGGTTCACCGTGTTCCACCCATATTTTATAACGTGGGTCCCACCCTTCTCTCATAATGTGGTTTGAAAGGTTTTTGATGTGTACCCATAATATATTTCGACAAGACTTGCATGGACATCTTATTCTCCCGGCACTAGTCACTAACGACTTGCAATGATTGACGAATTTTTCAAGACCGAGAATAAATAATGGTTCATGACGCTGTAAAACTGTCCAAGTCTTATCATCGAATACCATAACTGCGTTTTAACGATACATTTAGTTATTATATGCAACTTAATTAAACACATTCAAACGAGGAATACCATATGTTTTGTTCACCTAGTGCAACTATGGAAGGCAATCCTAACCCACTCTTTGAATAATTTGTCTCATATATGAATGCGTATAACCGATTTACTATTTAAGAAAATTTCGGCAGCATTTCCCCTCAACTCCCCAAATATGTGTTTAAAGACATATTCGTAGGAGTAAAGGAGAAACACTGTCGAAATCATCTCAAATAGTAAACCAATTATACGCATTCATATCCTAAATGAGACAAAACATTCAAAAAGCAGTCCCAAACGGGGGACTTTCCGAAATTAATTTCTAATAAATTAATTTCGGACGGGTTTTCTATAGGATGATTAATTTTAGACGGGGATTTTCCAAAATTAATCACTAAAATCCTAAAACAACTAATTATTATAAACTATAAACGGCTCATATCAACAAATAATAACTATAAATTAACAAAATAATATAAACGAGCACATGTCAACAAATAATAACTATAAACTATAAACTAACAAAATTATTATAAACGGCTCAAGAGTTGAAAAAAGTGAAATGGTATGTATGTTGCTAAGAGTTTTAACATACATACCATTTCACTTTTTAACATACATACCATTTCACTCTTTTAACATACATATCATTTCACTTTTTTAACATACATACCATTATTTTAACATACATACCATTTCACTTTTTTCACCAAATAATAACTATAAACTAACAAAATTTAAACAACTAATTATTATAATTATAAACGAGCACATTTCAAGGCAATTGAACTAATAATAACTATAAACTAACAAAATTTAAACAATAAACATTCCCCAACGACATGTCACCCAGGATACCAAAAGGAGAAAAAAAAAATTATTACATACCTTGTCTAGCTAGCTCCTCGTCGCCTACTGCCAAAAAAAAAAAAAAAAAAAAAAAAAAAAAACTTAACTTTTCTAATTAACAACTTACAACAATAATAATCTGCAAAAATTATAACATACCTCGCTCTTGCTCCTCGTCGGTCCTCGTCGGCTACTGCCAAAAAAAAAAAAAAAAAAAAAAAAAAAAAAACTTCACTTTTCTAATTTACAACAACTTACAACAATAATAATCTGCAAAAATCATAATATAATTAACTAATTTAGTTGAATAACATTTAAAATTTGTAAAACAAACCGTGTAACGTGTGGTGGTGGTGATGGTGGATGCGGTGGTGGTGATGGTGGATGCGGTGGTGGTGATGGTTGATGATTGTTGATGATGTTTATTTCGTTTTTGTTGCAGAAATCGCCACAGGAGAAGAAGATAATGTTTTATTTCGTTTTGTGAAGTGATAATATTGACCAGATCTGCTTTATCATCAAACTTTTCCCCGGCGACAATCCCCGGCGACATGTCGCTGGGGAAAGATATAGTTTTTGTCGTTTAGCGTAAATGGCGCGATAACGAAAATTTTGGTGGGTAGGTATCCCCGGCGACATGTCGCCGGGGAAAACTATTTAATTTTTTTTTCGTTATAATTAAATAATCCCCAGCGACATGTCGCCGGGGAAAACTGTTTTTTTTTTTTTTTTTGTGGTAAAATTTAATTGCTTTATGTTGTTAACGACTTCAAAAGAATACGATTTTATCACTGCATTTCATCCCAATTTAAGAAAAATATTGGGAGAGTAATTTTGGCGTAGCTTACTATCTTTATTTTATTATCCCCTCCTAAAAGCTCTCAAAAATACGATTTTTTCTTTTATTTTTATTATAATCCTAAATATTTCCCTTTCTTTTAATATAAACTCGGGAACAAAAAGTTACCATTCGGCATCTTTATATTCTTATATGAGAGTTAGATTTACAATCTAGTAACGGGCTAGAGGAACAAGAACATATTACATCAAAATTTTGCATGCAATATTTAATTGGATCAAGAAGCCAAACTATGCATAGTTGAATGTGTTTTATAAATCTATGATTCACCGAAGAATAATTATGGTTACACATTAGACGTTCAACGGATGAGTCGGTATGTTATGGTTACACATTAGACGTTCAACGAATGAGTCGGTATGTTATGATTACACATTAGACGTTCAACGGATGAGTCGGTATGTTATGGTTACACATTAGACGTTCAACGGATGAGTCCGTATGTTATGCTTACACGATAGACGTTCAACGAATGAGTCGGTATGTTATGGTTACACATTAGACGTTCAACGGATGAGTCGGTATGTTATGGTTACACATTAGACGTTCAACGGATGAGTCGGTATGTTAGGGTTACACATTAGACGTTCAACATCCGAGTCGGTATGTTATGGTTACACATTAGACGTTCAACGGATGAGTCGGTATGTTATGCTTACACATTAGACGTTCAACGGATGAGTCAGTATGTTAGGGTTACACATTAGACGTTCAACGGATGAGTCGGTATGTTATGGTTACACATTAGATGTTCAACGGATGAGTCGGTATGTTATGCTTACACATTAGACGTTCAACGAATGAGTCGGTATGTTATGGTTACACATTAGACGTTCAACGGATGAGTCGATATGTTATGGTTACACATTAGACGTTCAACGAATGAGTCGGTATGTTATGGTTACACATTAGACGTTCAACGGATGAGTCGATATGTTATGGTTACACATTGGACGTTCAACGAATGAGTCGGTATGTTATGGTTACACATTAGACGTTCAACGGATGAGTCGGTATGTTATGGTTACACATTAGACGTTCAACGGATGAGTCGGTATGTTATGGTTACACATTAGACGTTCAACGGATGAGTCGGTATGTTATGGTTACACATTAGACGTTCAACGGATGAGTCAGTATGTTAGGGTTACACATTAGACGTTCAACGGATGAGTCGGTATGTTATGGTTACACATTAGATGTTCAACGGATGAGTCGGTATGTTATGGTTACACATTAGACGTTCAACGGATGAGTCGGTATGTTATGGTTACACATTAGACGTTCAACGGATGAGTCGGTATGTTATGGTTACACATTAGACGTTCAACGGATGAGTCGGTATGTTATGGTTACACATTAGACGTTCAACGGATGAGTCGGTATGTTATGGTTACACATTAGACGTTCAACGGATGAGTCGGTATGTTATGGTTACACATTGGACGTTCAACGAATGAGTCGGTATGTTATGGTTACACATTAGACGTTCAACGGATGAGTCGATATGTTATGGTTACACATTAGACGTTCAACGGATGAGTCGGTATGTTATGGTTACACATTAGACGTTCAACGGATGAGTCGATATGTTATGGTTACACATTGGACGTTCAACGGATGAGTCGATATGTTATGGTTACACATTAGACGTTCAACGGATGAGTCGGTATGTTATGGTTACACATTAGACGTTCAACGGATGAGTCGGTATGTTATGGTTACACATTAGACGTTCAACGGATGAGTCGGTATGTTATGGTTACACATTAGACGTTCAACGGATGAGTCGGTATGTTATGGTTACACATTAGACGTTCAACGGATGAGTCGGTATGTTATGGTTACACATTAGACGTTCAACGGATGAGTCCGTATGTTATGGTTACACATTGGACGTTCAACGGATGAGGCGGTATGTTATGGTTACACATTAGACGTTCAACGGATGAGTCGGTATGTTATGGTTACACATTAGACGTTCAACGGATGAGTCGATATGTTATGGTTACACATTGGACGTTCAACGGATGAGTCGATATGTTATGGTTACACATTAGACGTTCAACGAATGAGTCGGTATGTTATGGTTACACATTAGACGTTCAACGGATGAGTCGATATGTTATGGTTACACATTGGACGTTCAATTTAATTACTTTATGTTGTTAACGACTTCAAAAGAATACGATTTTATCACTCCATTTCATCCCAATTTAAGAAAAATATTGGGAGAGTAATTTTGGTGAATCATAGATTTATAAAACACATTCAACTATGCATCGTTTGGCTTCTTGATCCAATTAAATATGGCATGCAAAATTACGAATTTTTTAATAAACAAGAGAATCCCCGACGACATGTCGCCGGGGAAACTATTGTTCACGTCACGTTAAGATAGATTAACACTAATTACAAATTTTTTAATAAACAAAAGAATCCCCGGCGACATGTCGCCGGGGAAACGTAAGCGGGAAAATTTCCCGCCACGTTTTACCATGAAATATTCGATCAAAATATTATCGTTGAATCCCCGGCGACATGTCGCCGGGGAAAAGTGAGCGATAATTTTGCTGACTTTTCTACGAGACTTCGTGCCACGTAGGATATATTTTTGTCGTTTAGTGAGGATTCCCCTGCGACAATTGTCGCCGGGGAAAACAGCGATGGGGAAAGTGGTAAATGTGGTAGTGTAACCTGAGAAAAACAAGAAGAAAATGATCCTGGTTCGACCCGATTAATCCGTTTTTGCGGCGGCGATATAATTTTTAAAAACATATGTACCATCACTTGTTTTCGTTAGTTTGTATAATAACATGTAGTATTTGTGGGTGTTTTAAAAATATTGAAGGACTGAAAAACAATTAATTTTCCAAATATAACTTAATTTTCTGTGTTGTTTAAAATCATAAAATACATAAAAGATTTTCCGATATTAGGTCATAAAGAAGAAGAAGAGAATCCCCCTACACAGTTGAACTTTGGTTATACAAAACCCTAAAAATAATCCTCAAACGCAGGTATTATCTCTCATTCTTTTTCACATTTAATATTTCTAATTTAACTAATTTTCTGCTTTTAGGCTCCATACTCCATAGTTTATGTGATATTCAGTGTTTGGATTATTAGCTTATAATTTATGACCAAAATTATCTGTAACTAGTTTTTGTATAAACTTATTTAAGCCACGAAATTTGGCTTATAAGCCCCTGTATATAAGCTCATAAGCCTAGGATTATAAGCTTACCCAAAACACTACATTAGCTTATTTTGGCTATATAAGCTCATAAGCCCTTTATAAAATTAAGCTAAAACAAGGTCTCCTAAATAAGAGCTTACCAAAACCCCTTAAATAAGCTTATATAAAAGGTTTAAGGTTTAAATTGGCCGTGCCCCCTTTTGGGTGCCGATTGACCCTTCCCCATGGACCTAGCCCCATGCTTTTAACCCGAAGTTGGGATTGAACCCATGTCCCATGACCTATTTCTATAAAAGCCCTTCTTGACTAGATACCACTAATGCAATGCCCCAATGGTAAATAAACTCATACTACAATAGTCTTTCCTTTTTCTTTTTTTTTGGTTGCTAAATAAGCCTTAAAATAAAAAAAATAAAAACCCTTTGTCATCTTTTACTGCATATTAGGCTTGAAAACTAATCAAAGATATTAATTATAGTCAAATCATTTTGCAAGACGGTAACGAGTGCTTTTGGGGTGGCCAGGGAAAGGGCTGGAAATGGTCACATGCATGGATACCTCGGTTAGCCACGTACATATGAGTCAAGGACTTGCCCTCCGTGGGTAACCTAAACTGTAAAAACCTTATATGTTTTTATGGTAAGAACTGTTTTTGCGGGTAGGAGAAGTAGGATTCTGATGATAAGGTGGTTTACTCATTAGTCTTAAATTGTTTCACAAGACTGGTTAGAGTAGGAACCTTGTGACAAAAACTTTATTATGTGACAAAAACTTTATTAAGTTACAGCAGCAGAAGGTGACCGGAGAAGTTATTAAATATTTTGCAAAGTTAACTTAATTATCGTTGAACATGTTTACGGTTCAGTTTTGGTTATTGATTACGCTTGATAACTTAATTAAAGTCACTAGGTGGTCTGTCGAATTTAGAGGCAATAAAGGACATTCATAGATAGAGGGAAAGTTATACTGGTTTCTATAACTTTATTAAGCTCAAACAATGGCATTTCATATACGGAAATAGGACAAATAAAAGTTTGTATCGTTAGTTTATAGTTTAGATTGTTAATAAAACTTTATAAAATTGCAGCTTTCAAGGTAAAAAAGACGACATGATGACGGTTAAGCAAGAAGAAGATGAATCCTGACATTTTGGTCGATTTCACTTGAAAGGATCCAAAATATATATGAATGATTGTTCTTCGATCTAAATTGGGGAGAGAATGGGTTCTAAAAATGGTAAGAAGAGATTGAATGTAGAAGTAGATAGACTAAGCAGCTTGCCTGATGATCTTATTCATAAAATTTTGTCGTTTAATGACACCCTAGATGCTGTTAAAACCAATACTTTGTCATCTAGATGGAGGTTTATCTGGACTACAATGTCGTGTCTTGCTTTTTCAAGTGAGGATTTTCCAAATTTGCCCAAGTTCTCAAAATTTGTTAAACATGTTCTCTCTGGCCGCGATAATCAAAGGGAAGTGTCTTCTGTGAAGCTCACTTTTTGTGGAAAGGTTAGCCAAGTGATGGTCAAAAGAATTCTCGAGTATGCATCCTCTCACAATGTCCAACAACTCAATATTACATGCTTGGTTGATAGAGTTATTGAGTTTCCTCTATCTCTCTTTAATTCTCAGACTCTCAAACATCTTAATTTTAAGGGGGGTTATTGCGTTTGGAGAGGTAATCAGAGAGGTTTCGTGACCCTTACATCAAGGTGGGAGGTCCCTGCTATAACCACATTGCATCTTAATGAAATCACACTGTCTTATGACATTGCTGATAATTTCAGTGGGCTTATCTCCAAGTGTGTGAACTTGAAGAATCTCATCTTAACTAGCTGCAAAGTGGTGGGATCAAATACTGTTAATTTCAATATTTTTCATTCCCAACTATCTAATCTCACTATTGACAAGGTATGTTGGAATGTGAGTTTGCTCAGTGTGTCTGCACCTAAACTCATGAATCTCATTATTAGAAAATGTACAAATTCTTCAAGCTGGATTATGATCTCTGCGCCTGACCTTGCCTACTTGCTCCTTCAATGCTATAACTTTATAAAGTTCTCTGCTGACGATTTCCATTCTTTGGAGAAGGCGGATATCTCTATTAGCGAACCATACAGGGAAGACCCTCAAAATATTGTTGGTCTTTTTCAACTTCTTCACAGTGTAAAAAATCTGACACTTAACTTGGAAATTCTCGAGGTATATAGCTATTGGTTCTTAATGTTTATAGAGTCGTAATTCCGGAAACATTAAAAAGATTCAAGCAAACAAAGTGTGGTGCTTTTTTTGTATTGAGTCCTTATAGCGGTAAAATCGTTTTTCATTTAGTGCCTCTATCGACAGCTTATATAATTGTTTTGTAATTTTTGTTGCAGCATCTTTCTTCATCTGTGAAAATAATTTCGCATCAGCCTTCTCCGTTTGCTAACTTAAAGAGTTTAGAGATTTATCCTAAAATGGTAGAAAAGTGGCGGCTTCCAGTGCGGATAGTAAACATGCCTACGGAAGTCAAAAACTATTTGCTAGATAGCTCTCCAGGGGCCACCTTCACAATGGTTACACGCGAGGTATTTACATCAAGTATACTCTTATCTGCCCTGCATCATACTTATAGCAGCAATTAGCAAATGAAATTAGATCCTCGTGTTAGGTTTTCAAATGTAGATATATGATGTTAACTTGGCTTTTTTTTTTTTTTTTTTTTCTCACCTGAGTTCAAATTTTTTTTTGATGGTAACCTTTTGGTATTTTGTATTTGTTTTTGGTTTCATTTTTTGGAACTACGGTAAACGTGTAGACATCTTCTTTTTGGGAGACCTTGCAAATGAAGCTAGGTTGAATGTTAGTTTTTTTCGCTTCAGCTGTTCCATATGGCCCAAAAGCACATATGATATGGATGTCAGAATGTCAGATGTCTTAAAATCTTAGTTACTATGCTGAACTTTGCATATAGTGTTCCCATTAGAGAGTCGGATCTTTTGCTCACGTGCTAGTTTCTGAGACCTCTTTTCTTAGTATTGGAGTGGCGTTGGGTTATAAGGTACCTCACTCTAACCAGCCTTTTGACATAGCTGAGTAGGGTCAGCCTGCGTCATTGGCCATAATTTATTTGGGCACCACACTTAAAGAAAAAGATGTCAGACCTGTTAAAAGAAATTTAGAATGTCCGGTACTAGGAATTGTAAAAGCATATGAATGGTTTTATGAACTGTGAAATATATTTAAGCGATTTATGAATTTTCCAATTTATTCTTAGTGTTATAATTGTAACACCTTGTTTCAACTACTTTCACGATATTTTATGGCGATCACTATTTTAAACAGAATATCATCGTATTTTGTTTTCGTTGATTTCAAGTAATTTACTTTCACCATTTTCTCCAAAATGATTACCTACTTTAGATATCTTTTTCGGAAATAATGGAGGTTGCCTAAGACTGCTTTTAAAAGAAAAGGTGGTTGCGTAAAATGAACGAGAATAAAAATGATGATTGGTGTCAAATTCTATTGTGTGCGTTGCAACCCTTTAGGGAAGCTAAAATTAGCTTAGAAGATTTATAGTAGTTATAAGTTGTGAAGTCGATGTATGTGTTTGCACTATCTGCAAAATATATGATTCTGAGAATTGTAATTCCGCTCCTTGTTTTTGACAAAATCAAGCCAATTATGATGACATTTATACGAGATCATGGAACAATCATATCATTAGTGTCTACTTATGTTTCCTATAAGCTCTATTGTATCATGCAGGAGATTATAGCAGAGAGGAATGTCGCGCACGCGAGAAAACGTATGGCCGAACTACAAGTGCGTCTAGAGCAAGAGAAAGCTGATATCGAGACCAACAGGGCTCATATTGAGCAAGAAAATGTACCAATGGAGAGCCGCTACGCATTGATGAATGATGAACATAATGCACTAGATGAGAACGAACTGCAGATTGAGGGAAACGTGGCACATATCAATAGCTGTTGGGAGAGTTTAGGTGAGCAGATTAAGCAGGGGAAAAAGAAGATTGATGACATCGTTTGTGAGTTGCGCGAGATTAAAAAATTGATGGAAAAGCTGCCTGCATTAAACAGGGATGAGTTGCAACTATGTTTTTCTAGTCTGTATGCACAAGCTGACATTGTCATGAGTAAGATAAGAGATTGCATGAAGATCCAATTAGATGAGAATCAAAGCCATATAAACGCCTGCTTTCATGAACTTGCTACAACATTGCTGTCGTCTTCTTAGCAAATTGTTAGCTTGATTTCCCTTGCACTCAAAAGTGATAACCATAAACAAAATGTCAACTGTTGGTGCTACCTTTTGTTTTGATCCCAGGTCAAGTAATTTTTGCGATTACGACATTGCAATAGTCAGCCACCTGCTCGTGCAACATGGAATGTAAATTTATAAACTTCTGACACTTTGGACTCAACTACCCAGGGGACATGTGTTATTACTGCTATCATGCAAAGTCGAGATGATCAAGTCATCAAGTGATTTTGGGTTGTAATTTTGCAATATCCTCTATGCATTGATGTTTCCTAGCAGGATTGAGCATGGGACTGGAAAAGCTGTTTTGTGTAGTCTTTATCTGCCAACTCTTTTTACTACCTATGCAATGTTAATTTATACATATTTTTAGGATGTATTTTCTGTTGCACATGTAAAAATGACGCTAATAATCATAGGTCGTGATCTTGTAGAAAGTGAGAAAAAAAAACAAATCAGTCTTGTGTCGGGCGTTTCATAATGGGTTTTGGTAAGATGTAACTGCATATGTTGCGAATGAAATGAAGGCGGAGAAACGTTCATACGATGTCTGCAACTCCAAATGGAAAGGTAGGATTCGTCCTAAAATTTCTCAATTTTCTCAGATTTACAATAATGTGAAATCAAGGCCACATAGTGGTGCAAGTGAAGAGAACTATATGGATTAACGCATAAACAGTATCGTGATACTTAAGATGTGCCTTTGAGTATTGTGAAGGACCACCCCAAATGGATAACAGGTAGAACTGTCACGTTTTAAAAAAAACAAATCAAGTGGTTCCAAAATAATCGAGGACATCGAAAAACACCTCACAAAAAGCAGGTGAGTCAGCACATTTTGGTTTGAATCTGAACGACGTAGCACGTGATTAGCCTTCGCTGCTCATTTGCAAGGATCGACCTCAACTAGTGTTGACCCTGCTCTTTATGAGACGTTGCTAGCTAAATGGTGAGATGTCGCTGCCCCATTATTTACCCAAAGGCATGAAGCATTCATATTTGAAAATAAAAGAGCAGGAATTGGAATTGGAGAAACTAAGGCTTGGTCAACAACGGAAAATTGAAGCAGAGAGGCTTGAACACGAGAGACAACAACTTCAGTTTCAACGTGAACATTATTGTTGGGTTCATTCACTATCCAAGCATCCTTAAACTAGGATTTGAATAGAAAATACACTAACACTGTGTTATCAAGTTGAGTAAAAGGGAGTAAGTAAAGTGAAAGCGAGGAAGTTTGTGTTCTCCAGTTTTTTTTAGGAAGTAAAGTGAGGTAAAGTGAAGTAAAATATTGATATTTTAGTTATAAAACTTTCACTCCATTTTTGGGTGAAAGTCACTTTACTTCCTCTCTCTTACTTTACTTCCTCTTTCTTTCACTTTCATTCATTTTTTTTTCTTGAGAACGGAGCCTAAGTGTTGTATAACCTAAAACAACATTCAAGTCACTAAGTGAACAATCACTCATTGAGTCATCTTCAGGAAGCTCAGGACAAGCCTAAGAAGAAAGACTTTCAATTCAATGAGGCGGGACTCAGTGAATGATACTTGAGCCAAAGAAGAAGGTGATGGGTTCAGGGAGTGATGACAATAGCTCACTGAACCCCAAGTCTCCTCAACAATAAAGAAGATTGAAGACTTAGAGACTGAAGTAATAGCGAGACAAGGCGGGATAAGTTTGAAACACATACGGGAGAGTCTTTATCAAGCAAAGATCAAACTGACCCTGAATGGCTAAGGATCTGGAACAATGTCATCACTGTTATTTAGAAAGCAATGTTGTCCTTTACTCAAAGTAGAATATTGTAACATAGACAAAATACGCATGTATTTTGTCCAAACTAGCTTAGGTCATCTTTGTCTTCATTGTAACGGTTGTCAACTATATTTGTGTATAAATAGGATCATAAGGTGGAGTAAAAGTCAAGTTTGTGCATTAAATGCTTAGACATTCACAAACACTTTTACTCCTCCAAAGATAACTAAGTCCCTAAGATTAACTCAGTTGGTTAACATAGTTGAACTCAAGCTTAGCTTGAGTTTAGAGAGGAGATTACACAATACTCGTCATTTCAATCCCAAGTGTTGTTCCGCAAACACTTGGATATAAATTCTTTGAATTAATTCTAATAAAGATTTAAACGTTGAAAAACTAGCGTTATTTACTTTAAGTTTTCTTTACATTATTAACTAGTTTTTCACTAAATCACTGAAACATGGAACACGGATAGATTAACTTTGTAATTAAGCTAATCATGTAAGGGAACAACAATTATAAATGGCAAAAACAAGAAAAAGTGGAGAAAGACATCATGTACTACACTGAATCTCATGATCATTTAACTCGGAAAGCACTAGGGAAGGTGTTTGGCCTTGAAGCAAAAAATCGCTATAATTTAGACTATTAGTTTAAGTTTGTTTTTTTAGGGCTAATGGTCTGAAAATGCATCAAACTTGACACCTTTTCCTTTTGTATGCTACAAACTTTTAATTTTCCTAAACAATTCAAATACTTTTTTAATCTTCCTATTGTAGCCATATTTATAATGTGACGTCAACTAATTAATAGTTATTTACATAATTCGTCCCTTTGGCACTAAAAAATTACACCAATAATCATTGAGTCAATTACATAAAAAGTCCCTGTAGCTCTAAAAATTTACACCAGTGTAACACCCCCAAAATCTCAACAAAGCAGCGGAAGGCTAATTGGGGTATTACTTCTCGGATCACAGTCATAATCATAGAAAACGACCCAAAAGTGACGTTTTATGAAAACTTAGTTACCATTCAATAAGTCTTAATATTTAAGATTACAAAGAAGTTCCACCAGAAAATAACATCACATAATATAACATCTTAAGTTTTAAAGAAGAATGATAACATTATTGAACGAAGTTCATAAAAAGGGTTCCCATGCCATCTCCATGCCATTGTGCTCTTAGTTACCTGAGATAAAACATGCTAAAAAGTCAACACAATGGTTGAGTGAATCCATAGTGTTTATAAATGGTTGAACACAAGATGAGTAGTAGTGAAAACAGTGATATTCCGGTGTAGTATATTGGCCTAAGCCTCATGACACGTAAACGTTAACATGTGTGATATCATATGAAATGATATAATTTACTAACATCATAAAATGATGTAAGCAACAATGCCCTCGTGTAGGAGCTTGCCATTCTCCTATTTGTTCTCAAATAAAGTGCATTTGGTTACCTTTTCGGCTAACACAAATGGGACGTCAATTGCCAATAGATCTATTCACTATATTCGCGTTCACTCGCAAGTGATTAATGGTTCATGATATGGAGGTCTTTCTATGGCAACATTGTGTAGGAACTTAGGCAAATACAAATCAGGATAGCATACAGTAAAAATATTTGTGTTCGGTTTTGTAGCATGTATCTCCCCACGAGTTTGTAAAACATATTAAAACGTGGGACTATGAACTCATCTTAGTTGTATAGCAGTACAGATAAAGATATATCAAATGCGAATGGGAACGGCTCAAATCACACGACCTGTATTAATATGGTAAATCTTAGATTCGATGGTTTACGTTTAGGACTTTAATGTACAATGGAAACGTTGAAAAGTATTTGTATTATTGATACTTGTGTGGCAAATGCTTAAAGTTCAAAAATAGAATTATATATACATTTAGCTTGTGTGTAGTTAAGGATTTCTCGGTGTACTAGTTCATAAAATATGGTGATTAATACAAGTCGGTGGACGATAAGTTAAAATAGTTATTTTAACTACTTTACGTTTGTGAACAATAAGTCTTAAAATATTCGTGTTAGTTATTTTAAGTCATTCTATTTATTATTCGTTAAAATTTACGGCGTTATTTATGTTTCGATAAATTTTTGACATAACTAGTTTGTAAAAATAAAGTTGTTCTAAAGTTATAAAATTTACCTTTAACTTAGATAAAAGTTGCACTTTTTATCCGAAACTTATACCCTTTTACATTTCTAATCCAAGATTATAGAATTATTGTGACACCCTAGGCAAATCCCACATCGGCTGTGGCCTGGAGAGATGCTGGGCTCATAAGATAACATTCGCCTTACAATGACACAACGCGTTTTGTGGTCTACTGCGGGTGGAGTTCTTAGGAACTGGCAGTTAAGTGTGCTCATGTGAGAGTAGTACTGGCTTGGGTGACCTGCCGGGAAGTCTTCAAATGAGGCCACAAAAACAAAGCCGTGAGCCTACGGGCAAAGCGGACAATATTGTGGTCAAATAAGGCGGGGTGTTACAATTATACTTTTATTATTAGTTTTTAGAATTAACACATTCTTCCTTATTTGTTAAGGGTACTAGTGACAAGTTTATACAATACCAGGGGTCTAATGGGTAACTTTGCTAAAGTGATAATATTGCAAGAGAAAGAAAAGAAAAAAAAAGAGAAAGAAAAGGAAGAGGACAGGGTTCGAACCCCTGACCTCAGACTCATCAACACAGCGTCACAACCAACTGCTCCAAGACTCTTGTTGTGTTTTATCTTCACACGATTTGTTTATAAGGCTTTTCGGGTCTGTGATATGTCTAGTATGTTTAACTCAGTGCATGCATGCGTTGTTATTCATATTGTGTCTCTTATTTAGCCTTGATTTCCATGCACATATATATGTTGTTTCCATTATTCTTTGGGTTTCTTAGTTTCCATGCGTTCATGTAGTTTCAGTATTCCAAGTCGAGTACCTGTGGCTCGTTAAGTATACAAAGTACTTTAAGGTTTACTTTAAGGTTTCGACGAGATAAGAAGCTACAAGTTTAGTAAGTCGACTCGTAAACTAAGTTATGCGCTTTAAGTCATACGAGCCCATCGCAATCCGAGTACTTACCCGTTTACGAGGGTCCTTACTTAGCTTTCATGTCTCGTTTCCTTCACACAGGTGGTCAAGTTTTGAAAGTTCAATATGTGTTGCATGTGTATATTAGCGTGAGCATGTGTGTTTTTTTGTTGAAGTCGAATGCGTTTATGCGCATGCATTTGACAGTGTAGCCTTGTTTGAGGAGATTTATTTGTTGCATGGTCACACAAGTTCATGTTACATTCTAACGTACGATGAATAAATGTTTTGTTAAGGATTGAAGAAGCGTTAAAGTATTACGTATGTTTATATAAGCTACTTGTGAAGCATGTAGACGTATATGTGTATAGAAGAAAAGAGCTTGAGGATCTTACTACACCAACAATGGTGGTGATCGAGGACCGTGATGAAACGCGAACGAGGGATGAACGAAGCACGGTGGCCGAACTCCAAAGCTTCCAAGCTTGCAACCCGTAACGTATGCGATCGAAAGGACCTTAGAACTCGAAGAGATGGCTCGCAACTTGCACTCCTTCCTCCCTTCTCGCACTTCAGTAGCAAAAGGAAAGAAGATTGGGTTTTTGATTTTTGGGTGTGTACGTTTGTGTTTGTGAAGTCCGTTCAAGTGCATGGCTTTATAAAGGGTGCATGCAATAATGTAGTCATCCATATTTGGTAGTGCTTCAGCTGAAATGTAGGAGGACAAAAGGGAAATGGACAAACCTTTTAATGAATTTTTCTTTCAACAGATTTGACCAATGAGTAGTTTTGGAAGGACAAAAGGGAATGGGCAATCTGTCTTGAGTTGATATCTCAATTGAGAAATGACAATTCATTTACACAGGAGATAGTAGGTAATGTTCATTTATGTTGTATTTTCTTTTGACGAAGACTAGTTTTATCAAACAGTTTTGTGTGTTTGCCACTTGATTGTATTAAAATAGTGTGTTTGTCTCTTGGAGTGACACAAAATAGTGAACCATAAATATATAAATATTTATATAAAGTGTAGTGGAGGATTTGTTTGTTTGTTGGGTCCGTGAGCCAAAGCCCAAAAAATATATGATGTCCGTTTGCTTGTTATAAAATAATTCAAGGCCCAACAATTTATAAGAATGCGTCGGGCGTGATTATTTCGTTGATCATATTGTCGCGGTACGTGTGTGAGCTCGTCCCAAATGAGGTGTGAACCGCATCACATAGATACAGTTTGAATTTGTTTTTAAAAATGTTGCCCGTAATAATGGCTAACTAAACATTCATAGCAATTTATTTCACGTTCAACATTAATTAATGACTGGGTAAATTACGGGATATTACAACCAATCATCCTCGTGGCTCTAAAATTAAACTAATCAATAGTTATTTACATAAGTAGTCCCTGTGGCTTTAAAAATATTACACCAATCGTCCTTGTGGATCTAAATTTATACGTTTTGACCGGAAATAATAAAACTTATACGTTTTCGTCCGTTTCTATACGTTTTCATCCGTTTTGATATGTTTCCGCCCGTTTTCTTATGTTTTCATACGTTTTCGTTCGTTTTTATACGTTTTCGTTCGTCTCTATACCTTTTCTTACGTTTTTATACGTTTTTATCCGTTTTCGTCCGTTTTTATACATCTTCCTCCATTTCTATATACTTTCATCGGTTTTTATACGTTTTTATTACGTATTCATATGTTTTATACGTGTTTATCTGTTTTTTTATGTTTTCGTCCGTTTAATACGTTTTTTTATGTTTTCGTCCGTTTAATACGTTTTTATACGTTTTAGTCTGTTTTTATACGTTGTCGCCCACATTTGTACATTTTTATACGTTTCGTCCATTTTCTTACGTTTTCGTTCATATTTGAACGTTTTTTTTTAAATTATTTTTCCAAATTTTTTTCGAATTTTAGTTTCCATAAAAATTTTCTTCTAAATTTTGTTTTTCCAATTTTTTTTTGAAATTTTTTTTCCAAAATTATTTTAGAATATTTTTTTTGTTCACATGTGAATTCCTTTTTTCATATGCGAAAATAAATTCAAACTTCGTTTTTCGAAATTTTTTTAATATGAATTTTTTTGAATTTCTATTTTTGAAATTGAAAAATTCGAGTTTTTTTTGTCGCATGTGAAAAAAAAATCACATGTGACGAAAAAAAAAGATTCTAAAAAAAATTTGGGAAAAAATTTTCATAAAAAAAAAATTGGGAAAAAATTTTCATAAAAAAAAATTGAAAAAAAAAGTTCCGAAATTATAAAAAAAAAAAAACAAAACAATTTCTAACGTATAAAAACTTACGAAAACATATAAAAACGGATGAAAACGTTTAAAAACGGATAAAAAGGTATGAAAAACGGATATAAAGTATGAAAACGTACGAAAATGTATAAAAACGAACAAAAACGTAACAAAGCGTAAGAAAACATGAGAAAACAGGCAAAAAATATATAAAAACGGACGAAAATGTATAACTTTCTATTATTTCCAGTCAAAACGTATAATTTTAGACACACAAGGACGACTGGTGTAAATTGTTTAAAGCCACAAGGACGATTTATGTAAATAACTCTTGATTATTTTAGTTTTATGTAGCTGACTCAAGGGATCTGTTATGTAATTGATTCAAACTCAAGGACGACTGGTGTAATTTTTTAAAGTCACATGGACGAATTATGTAAATAACTCTTAATTAGTTGATGACATGTTATAATGATAACTACAATAGGAAGATTAAGAAAATAGAAAATTAAAAGTTTGTAGCATACAAAAAAAAAAAAGGTGGCAAGTTTAATGCATTTCAGACCAGTAGCCCTATTTTTTATCGTAATATATTTTTTAGTTGAATTGTTATTGTGTTTTTTATTTTAATTGAATTGTTATTGTAGCTTTTTTTAACGATGAATGAAAGTTTAATTAAAAAAAAGTTACGGTCGCCACTGTGGTTAATATTGGTAAATTATGGTTGGATGTAGTATTGGAAAAAGAAAACTGATATGCCAAAAGGTGACTACAAGACTTGGTTACCGATTACCATTACCATTGGCCTAACGTCAATTTCTTTATAAGTTGAAAAATATTTTATTTAAGATATATTTCGCAAAAATAAATGTTGCTGGTGTTGGTCTTGCTGAAAAAAGATTAAGGTCCGTTTGGTATAAGGGTGTGGGAATGAGGGTATGAGTTTGAAACCATTTGTGTTTATTTGGTTTAGTGGTTTTGCTAAACCATACCCGTGGGCCTTACAGATGATACCTATAAATCCATACTACTTGAAGTTGGCGGATTTTACCAAACCGCCCTATTAATTTCACTCACCTCACTCTTTTAATTCATATTTTATCAAAAAATATTCAAACCCAATTATATAAACCAAATAATATTTTTTCAACTATCAAACTCATTTCCATACCACCATATTATCATACCAATATCCATTGTGATTCCTATAAGCAAACAAAACGGACCCTAAAATTGTAGCTTTTATTTAGTGGTGTTTGGCAAACTAGTTATCCTTTTAGGTTAAAAGTATAAAATGACATAATTTGAAAAATAATATACACAATCTTTTAAAAGCTAGTTTTGAGAACTTATTTTTGAAATCTTACTTTTTTAAAATAATTCACAGTCTTTGTCCCCCAAATGAAAGATTATTTTTTAACAAAACCTTATCTTAAAAAAAAAAAATCTTAAACCTTCATCTTCATCTTGCACTCTCGGGTCAAACATTTTATAAGGAGTCTTTGTTTCGGCTTATATAACCGGCTTATGGCTTATATTATTCTAGGCTTACGTTACGTAAACTCGCTTTTTGTCGCTATTTTGAAGCTTTTCGACTTATATATATATAATATAATAAGCTTATTATGACATAATAAGCTTATATAAACCGAAAGGTTTCAAAATAATCGACAAAAAGCGAGCGAGCTTACATAACGTAAGCCCGTAACCAAATAACCCATGAGCCAGCTATATAAGCGAGCGAGCTTATCGCTCTTAAAGAGCATTAAATAAGCTAATCCAGAACACCCCCCAAACGGTCGAACTTTACTTATACAAAACCCTAAATAAAAAGAATCTGTGCATTCCTCCTCCATTAACTGATCAGTCGAACCCAGGAAGGTATTTATCTCTAACTAATCAATATCTCATTTCCTAATCATTATTTGGATTAGCTTGTAAGCAAATGTATTATGTTAATAAAAGGCACATAAAGGTATTATCAATTTGAATTAAGTTAATATTTTGTGGAGTGTAAGGCTTTTGTACTTTTCAAAAGAGGTTACTTGTCATAATTTTAGCCAAAATAACTTTTTAATGCCCAACTTGAATGATATATTACATCAATCAACCATTTCAGCTAAAAATATGACCGATAAAATTGTACACAAATATAAGTTTGATACCTTAAATCGAGAAGAAAAAAAGTTATATATCTTTAATTTTTTTTAACACAAAATTAATACTTTTCATTAAAACAGACTTTTATAACGGATTACAATAAGATGACAGACAAACGGGCAACAAAACTTTCGTACATTTTTGTGTGATTTACCCTTAATAAACCAACCAACATTAAATAAGTAGCTTATGCCTTATCATGATGACTAGCTTGAGTGTTTGGGTTAGCCTAGGTTTATAAGCGTACTTAAACACTTGATTAGCTTATTTTGGCTATCTTAGCGCATAAGCCCTTTATAAGAGCTAAAACAAACATCTCCCTAAGCTATCCCAAATACGCCACAAAAAAGAGCTTATCAACACTCCGCTAAATAAGGTTATCTAAGCACTAAAATAGTCTTTTTTTTTTTTTTTTTTTTTTTTTTTTTTTTGCTAAATAAGCCTAATAATAATAATAATAATTATTAAAAAAAAAATAAAAAAATATGGTGCTAAACAAACACCCCCTTTGCTATCCTTTACTGTCTATTAGGCATTGAAAAGTAAATGAAGTGATTAATTATAGTTAAATAGCGTTGCACGACGGTTACAAGTGTTTTTGTTGGTAGGAAAAGTAGGATTCAGGTGATAAGGTTAAAGTAGGAAGGGGACCTGACAAGTCATTAAATATTAGTTATTGTTGAACATGCTTACAATTCAGTTTTGGTTACTGATTCAAGATCAAGACACTAGGTGGTCTGTCGAGTATAGAGGCAATAAAGGGCATTCATAGATAGAGGGAAAGTTATACTGGTTTCTGTAACTTCATTAAGCTCAAACAATGGCATTTCATATATGGAAATAGGACCCGTAAAAGTTTTTATCATTAGTTTTTGTTTCCATTGTTAATGTTAATATAACTTTTTAATTTGCAGCTTTTGTTGTAAAAAAGGACGACATGATGACGGTTTAGCAGCAAGACGAAGACAGAGAAAAAGATAAATCTTGAAATTCTGGTGGAGCTCACATGGAAGGATACAATGGATACATGAATGATTGTTCTTAACTTCTTATCAATCTAACTTGGGGAGATAATGGGTTCTGAAAATGATAAGAAACGATTGGATGTAGAAATAGATAGACTAAGCAGCTTGCCTGATGATCTTATTCATAAAATTCTCTCGTTTAATGACACCCTAGGTGCTATTAAAACCAGTACGTTGTCATCTAGATGGAGGTTTATCTGGACTACAATGACGTGTCTTGCTTTTTCAAGTGAGGATTTTCCCAATTTGCCCAAGTTCTCAAAATTTGTTAAACATGTTCTCTCTGGCCGCGATAATCAAAGGGAGGTGTCTTCGGTGAAGCTCACTTTTCGTGGAAAGGTTAGCCAAGTGTTTGTCAAAAGAATTCTCGAGTATGCATTCTCTCACAGTGTCCAACAACTGGATATTAAATGCTTGGTTGAGAGTAATATTGAATTTCCTCTATCTCTCTTTAGTTGTCAGACTCTCAAACATCTTAATTTTAAAAGGGGTTATTGCCATAGGGGCTTCAAACGGAGAGGTTCCGTGACCCTTACATCAACGTGGGAGGTCTCTGCTTTAACCACATTGCATCTTAATGAAATCACACTGTCTCATGACAATACTCATAATTTCAGTGGGCTTATCTCCAAGTGTGTGAACTTGAAGAATCTCACCTTAACTAGCTGCAAACTGGTGGGATCGAATAATATTGATTTCAATATTTTTCATTCCCAACTATCTAATCTCACTATTGACGGGGTATGTTTGAGTGTGAGATTGCTCAATGTGGTTACACCTAAACTCATGAATCTCATTATTAGAAAACCTACAAATTCTTCAAGCGGGATTATGATTTCTGCGCCTGACCTTGTTTACTTGTTCCTTCAATGCTATAACTGTTTAAAGTTCTCTGCTGACGATTTCCATTCTTTGGAGAAGGCGGATATCTCTATTAGCGGACGATGCAGGGAAGACCCTCAAAATATTGTTGGTCTTTTTCAACTTCTTCACAGTGTAAAAGATCTGACACTTAACTTGGAAATTCTCGAGGTATATAGCTATTGGTTCCTAATGTTTATACCGGCGTAATTCCCAAAACATTAAAAAAGATTTAAGCAAAACAAGTGTGGCTCTTTTTCATATTGAGTCCTTATAGGAGTAACAGTATAATTGGAATATTATGATTGTGTTGTAATTTTTTCTGCAGCATCTTTCGTCATCTGTGGAGATAATTTTGAATCAGCATTCTCCGCTTGCTAACTTAACGAGTATAAAGATTTATCCATTATTAGTATATGAGTGGGAGCTTCCAAGGGAGAGAGTAAACATGTCTGCCGAAGTCAAAAACTATTTGCTAGATAGCTCTCCAGGGGCCACCTTCACAATGGTTTCACGCAAGGTATTTACATCATCAAGTATATTCTTATCTGCCATGAATCATACTTATAGCAGAAATTAGCAAACAAAATCAGACCCTCGTGTTAGGTTTTAATTGTAGCGATATGATGTTACCTAGCCTTTTTTTTTTTCACTTGAGTTCAAAATTTATTTTGATGGCAACCTTTTTTGTATTTTGTATTTGTTTTTGGTTTCATTTTGTTAGAACCACAGTAAACGTGTAGACATCTTCATTTCGTGAGAGGTTACAAATGAAGCTAGGCTGAATGTTAATTTTTTTTTGGCTACAACTGTTCCATATGGCCCAGAATATGGATGTCTTAAATCTTAAAAGCTTACTTAGTATGCTGAACTTTACCTATAGTGTTCCCATTGAAGAGTAGGATCTTTTGCTCACATGTTGGGTTATTAGGTACCTCATTTCATTACAACCCGCCTATTGACATTGGCGTTGGGTTATAAGGCACCACACTTGAAAGAAACAGATGTCAGACCTGTTTATAATGGCTAAAAAAGGCTAAAAGAGGAACCTAGCATTTTTTTTTGGGATACTCATATTTTAACCTCTTTACCCAACATTTGAATGGTTGTGTGAACTTCGTAAAACATTTCAGCAATTTATAAATTCTCCAATTTTTTTGTTAATGTTATAATTGTAACGCCTTGTTTCATGATATTTTATGGCGATCCCCTTGTTAAACAGAATATCAACATATTTTATTTTCGTTGATTTCAAGTAATGTACTTTCACTTTACATATTTTTTCTCGAAATAAAGGAGGTTGCCTAAAATGATTTTAAAAGAAAGGAAGTTGCGTAATATGAACGGGCATAAAACTGATGATTGGTGTCAGTTTCTTTTGTGTGCTTTGTAACCCTTCCAAAAGCCTAAATTAGCTTACAAAATCTATAGTAGTTATAAATTGTGAAGTTGATATATTTGTTTTCACAATGAGAATTGTTATCCCGCCCCCTGTTTTTAACAAAATCAAGCCAACTATGATGACACTTTATACGAGATTATAATACCATCATATCATCAGTGTCTGCCTATGTTTCCTATGAGCTCTATTGTATCCATGCAGGAGATTCTAGCAGAGAGGAATGCCACGGATGCAAAAATACGTATGGCCAAACTACAAGTGCGTCTAGAGCAAGAGAAAGCTGATATCGAGACCAACGGGGCTCATACTGAGCAAGAGAATGTACCAATGGAGAACCACAACGCATTGATGGATGATGAACAGAATGCACTAGATGAGAACGAACTACAGATTGAGGGAAACGTGGCACATATCAATAGCTGTTGGGAGAGTTTAGGTGAACAGATTAAGCAAGGGAGAAAGAAGATTGATGACATCATTCGTGAGTTGCGCATCATTAAAAGATTGATGACAAAGCTGCCTGCATCAAACAGGGCTGAGATGCGACCATGTTTTTCTAGTCTGTGTGCACAAGCTGACATTGTCATGAGTAAGATAAGAGATTGCATGAAGATCCAATTAGATGAGAATCAAAGCCGTTTTCATGAACTTGCTACAACATTGCAGTCGTTTTCTTAGCAAATTGTTAGCTTGATTTCCCTTGCGCTCAAAAGTGATAACCATAAACAAAATGTCAACTGTTGTCCTTTTGTTTTGATCCCAGGTCAAGTAATTTTTGTGATTACGACATTGCAATAGTCAACCACCTGCTAGTGCAACTTGGAATGTAAATTTATAAACTTCTGGCACTTTGGAATCAACTACCCAAGGGATGCTATCATGCAAAGTCGAGATGATCAAGTGATTTTGGGTTGTAATTTTGTAATATGCTCTATGCATTGATGTTTCCTAGCAGGATATAGCATGGGACTGGAAAAGCTGTTTTGTGTCGTCTTTGTATCTGTCAAACTCTTTTTACTACCTAAGCAATATTAATTTATATATTTTATGATGTATTTTCTATCGCACACAATCTTGTAGAAAGTGAGAAAAAAAACCTACTTTTTTAAAAAGTCTAAAAAGTATCACCCCCTCTCAACATGTGTCTTTTCTCTCTTTCAATTTCATGGCAATTTTATCACTTCTTTTTTCTGACAATTTAGTCAAATCTTTATCCTAATTTTAATTTGGTAAATCATTCAAAACAACAAAATTAAGTTTCGATGTATATTCAATTTCATCATATATTTCTTCAATTGCTACAAATTACAACCCTTTGGAAGAATTCAAATTTCATCAAACATAATGTTTTGTTCAATTTGAGGTAAGACAAAATTACTATAACCTTAAATTAACATAGCTCTTCATCTTTTTTGTTTTTCTAAAGTTATTCTTATAACTTTTCAAAAAAATCACGTATTTATAAAAACACTCACAAGGTGTTTGATAAAATGTCTTAGTAAAATAATTTGTGATTTTAAAGTTTCAAGGTGTTCATTAGAATATAAGTTTCAATATTTAATTTAAAAAAAAATGTTTTTGACAAAACTCTGAAGCAATTCTTTATCAAAACAAATTATGTTTATCAAAGAAAATGCATCAAAGAAGTTATTTATGAAATAATGTGAAGGAAACAAAATTGTTTATCAAAGAATATTTATCAAGAAAAAAAAAATATTCACACAAAGCTAAAAAAAAGTAAACAAACAAACACAATTTTCACAAAATCAACCTAGTATCAAAACCGCTCTCTGGCAGGCGACACCACAAACTTGATGTGTTAAATCTTATTGTAATATATATAAACTGACTCAACTAGTTAGATTAACACTTACGAGCAATGTACCCGACCATGTATAGTATATACTTGGTAAGACCAGGTCGTTCGCGATGAACTAATTAAAAATATAATGTAATGACAATTAACAAATAACACTTAAAGGGAGGGGTTTTGATATGAGAGGTCGACATAATTTAATGATTGAAATGTAATAACAAAATGATAAAATCTATACTACTTATAATGGAGGAAGACACTTCCCTCCTATTTATTATTTTAAGATCATCATAAATAGAATTTTAAGCAAATACTACCTTATAAGCATTATTTACAAGTATCTAAAGCACACATAAAACTAAAAACACACTACTCATATAATACAACTAATACAATATTAAAAACACCATTTCATCCAAAAATACAACTTTTTAACCACAAAGTACAATATAATTAAGCTTTCACACATCAATAAACTAAAAATAAATTTTTAAGCAAATACAAGTAAATAAGCATAATTTACAAGTATTTAAAGCACAAATAAAACTAAAAAAATATTATTCAACACATACAATTAATACACTATTAAAAACACCCCATTCACCAAAATATACAAGCATTTAACCACAATGTACAATCTAATTAAGCTTTCAAATCATAAATTTGAAATCAAGCAGTCCAAAACAAAATAAATTTGTTCATCGAAAAATTTAGTCACAAGGTACCCGCCGCCGCATCGCGCGGGTAGCCTGCTAGTAATGATTAAATGAAAAGATGTAAAATCAAATGACGAAGAATATAACCTAATTACTTCCTTACTTGTTGTTATGATCCGATTACTAGTACAATGTCCTAACGTATTTCATATTAGTGATCTATATGAGCTAGGTATATATGTAAATTAGTAGCCAATTTAAACGATGTGATAAAAGTTTACTAATTTACACTCATTAAGTCTTCAACTAACCATTGAGATTTATTAATAACGAGGCTTCCCTCAACCCGTGCGATGCACGGTCTAGTGGTTGAGGGGTGATGTTTTTATCCATAATGTTGTATATGATGGTATTTAGATACTTATTAGAGAAGTTGCATTGTATTTATTATTTAGATGGCTAATAATGTTATTATTACTTTAGTTTATATTATTTTAGTGGAATCTATATTTAGATGCCTAATAATGTTATAATTACTTTTGTATTTATATTATTTTATTTTCATTAAAAGTTTTTATTAACATAGTCTTTTCATATGTAGTATTTTAATTTGAGTAAGTTACATAAGTGTTTTGTTGCTTATTTATTTGTGACTTTTGTTATTTGGAATTATATAACTATTTGTACTCTTCAATGGCAAATTTTGAGTTGTTAGAGAATTTGATGAATATTTCAGGATCATCCAAATTGCATGATTGTATGCGTTTGTGATTTGTGCAACAGGCATGTCAAGATGATGCATCATCATCATCATTTCTTAGTTTTTCTTTGATTACCTGAAATATGTATTTAGAGTTTAAAGCTTAGACTTTTTGTTTACAACTTAAGTGAGTCATCACTATTCTATATATGATTTGACTTTTACTGTTATGGTAAACTTAAAGACTTAAAAATATATCTTTCATCTCATAATATTAATATTCCATGTAAAAGAAAATGTTCAAGTTAGACATGATCATGCAGACAATGTAGTATAAAAATGTTAACTACATAATTATATTATTATGTATAGTATATCCAAACAAAAACAGAGATTGGTTAAGGGTTGAATATGTGTGATTACCAAACAGGTACAATCATCTAAAATGAAAGACAAATGTATGATTTGTTGCCATTTAACAAAAACTTAGCTCGAAGACAAATATTATGATTTTTAGTACATATTAATAATGTTTTTTTTGTCATGTACGTGTAATCCAACGTGTTCTCAAAATTGCATAATAGTAAAGAATAATCTTCGAAGCACATTCTATAAGTAATATAAACTTTAGCCGTGTAAAATTTATCAACCCGTGAAAATTTGTAAGTCCAAAATATCACTCTTTTTGCCAACTAATATGCTAAAGTTAACACCATGTATTAAAATACATTGGATACTAAAATCATTCTAGCCCAACACTTGAGCACACGTGACAATTGACAAATATTGTTTTTCTTTCTGATATATGTTTTTTGAGGAAGTATGACAGAAGATAGAAATTAAGCATTGCCGAAGATAATGTAAGGGGTTTCTCGTATTATTTTTAGTTACTTGACCGGATTGTGACTAATTTTTCATAACTAAATGTTTGGTCATTAGGTTCCTATTATTTTAGATAGTTGCTTAACCTTATAAAAGTACATGTGAAGAGGTTTATGATAATATGTTATATTTAGAAGAGACTTTTCATATGTAATACTTTAATATTAATATGTTACATAAATAATGTTTGGCCTATTTATTTGGTACTTGTTTCATAATGAGTTATAGAACCATTTGGTTTTTTATATATTTTATTTTCAATGGCAAATTTCGAGTTGATAGTGAATTTATCGAATTTTGCTGGTTTTTGAAAATTGCATAATTGCATGCGTTTGTGGTTTATGCAACAGGCAAGTGAAGATGATGCATTATCCAAAATGTTTTTTTGGTATCGACCGAGATGTTACTTGAACATACTATCATATTAACCTATGTCAACGGATTTAGATTCAAATTTAGACCAATATGCAATGCTCAGGTTGGATTTGCATTGCATTTGTACAATAATCACTTGTCCGCAAAAGAAATTTATATCTTTATGCATATTTGTCATGAAAAATAGTAGAAACCATCAAAATCATTACATACAATTCTCAAGTTCTCTTTAACCATGCACTACTTAGTTCAACGACATACTTATTTCTTTTTGAAAAGAGCTAACATGACGATTTCACTTGAAACGCTTGTATGATATTCACACTCGATCTCTTTTGAGCATGATATTGCAACCTGATACAACTTTATGCAATCTTTATTGATGCACCCAAAGTTCCTATATCAATCACAATATAACAAACAATATCATTCATTTAACAATATTAAATTTAGCCAAATTGACAAATATTTTCAGTTGGGTTCCCCATGCCTCGTATATTCAAAAAGATGAATTGCCTATATATCCCAAAACGGATAATTGCGTATATTCAGAAGATAATTTTAGTAGCTAAAGATCTCGATCTTTCATCAATCCAATTAAAGGCTTGCGTGTTCATTGTTAGAACATATCTATTTATATTTTTATAACGTGTCGATATATATTAGCAACTCATTGGTGAGTGGTGACATTCAATATTCGTCGATCTAACCAATAGTTGTAAATAAATAATCAGTCACTATCAAGTCATGATCTTGCTCCACTTGTATTTGGTCAAAATCTTGAACGCACCTTGCGTTACTCGATGGATAAATAATAATAGTGTTTCCCTTTGCATCATACTTTTTCATTAGAAAGTCATGAAACTTGAAAAGTTTGTTTTCCATTTATATTTAAGCTTTATCATGTTGTCATAAAAAAAGCATACAACATGGCTATTTCATTCAGTTGTTTATTGATTAACAGTTAATTAACGACCATATAACTATAAACTTCATAACTTCATAAGAAATATATTCGAGCAACACACGGGTATTACACTCATATATATGAAAATTAAATTTATACTTGACACGCAAATTTTATAATCAAGGGCAAACAAAGCAAGTAATTTTTTTTTTTTGTTGAAAGGCATCAATATATTACCAACAGAACAAACCGATACAAACAACGGCATCCAATTTTCATAATCGAGACGATTAAAGAAAAATGGACCCGGAAGAAATTGCACCCACGAAGGCATACAACATCAGGTACAAACTCAAAACAAAGGAAAAAAATATGCCCATCCAAAGTAGTACCCATGTGACAACAACCAAGATTAGCCAAAAGCTATACTAATGCAGTAATGCCCCACGCCCCCACCCAGTAGGACCAATGCATGGAACATAATATAACAATTGACTAAAAGGATGTAGACAAAAGGACCACAGCCATCAAAAGCCTATCAGATGCTAAATACTAATGACTAACTCACAAAGCCAAACACCCCTGAACAAAGCAAGTAATTTGTTCCGTCTCACCAAATCTTCTTGATGAAACTATAAATGTAACCTCCCTGACCTAGCTTGTTTTTATTAGCAAAGCCATTTGTTGCAGACTCTAACGATAGACTGTATAATGTCCCTTCAAATTGTTTTCCTTCAACTGTAAGATCATTTGGTCTTGTGTCACCCGCCGAAATGTCTAGGCTATTAGAATCTGGAAAGAGTGGTGAAACATTTTCCTTTTGTCCTCACAGAATTGAGATTTTTGTTCATCGTAGTAAATAACGGATTGTAAATAAAAAGACCATTAACTGAAAGAAATATAGCATAATATACCATTATAGATCAGTATAGCTATAGGCGCTCTCATAAAAAAAAGTTCTATTACAACTCAAATGAATACCATATACTGATGGATCATTTCAAACAGAAGAGCAACCTTTATTCATAGTATTTCATAAATATTGCAGGCTATTGTATTAAGGCTAAGATTATGTGAAACTTACTTTTTAGTTTTTGCATGTATCTCCAGATTAGCCATATAATTACACCCAAAACAATCGTTCCAGTTACTGATGCCGCTATAATTGCAGTCTTGGATGCTTTGTTACCACCTAGGCAAAAAATGGCACAAATAAGTATAGATTTCAACAGAATGGGAGTTGGAAGTGAATGAAAGGGAATATGTATAAGAAAATGCCAATATCAAATATACCTAATTCTGAACTTGCGAGACGAATAAAAAGTGTTTCTCCACCTTCCTCAAATTGCTCAATATCCATCAGATCACCACCCTATATCAAACATCCAATTCCAGTGACGTGGGTATATGCGTTGCATGAACAATAAATAAATAAATAAATAAGGTTACAATTTACAGGGGCAACATACCTTTGACAATAGTAATTTGCTTAGAAGCTTCTTTCCAACAGTTATCTTAATTTAATTCTCAAGCTTACAATCCGTTCCATGGAAGCATGTCCAACTCGCATTCCCACACAACTCTTTATATAATGGTTTAGTATGACTTGCTTGTAAGTTATAACTCATGGGAGGCAAAGGGATGGAGGGTTTATAATCTTATATTAATGGTTACACTAAAAGATAGTTTTATAATCTTTTGGTTTTCTTGTTTTCACTTCTTTAAGACTCCACATTAAATATTTGATAAACGAAAAATTGTAGTTATTTGGTGTGCAATGTCTTGTTTGTACCGTACTTTTGGTTGTGCACAACCCCCCTTGCACATTAAATTAAGGGGGATAAGCTTTAAGTATTATAGATGCTAGCTACCACTGGTTATCATTTTAGCCGTTTGTCCACTTAAATTCACAACTAGCATCTTTAACCCAATCGGTCAACTATTGTTTATCCAGTTAGTGAAATTTGTGTATCCTTAATCACGCTTATGCGAAGCATCTAAACATATAATTATCAATGTAAAATCACTCAATAATCAAAGGTTATACTATGGAAAAATTACAATCATACACATAGACACATAGACGAAAGTAAATAAATAAACTCAAAAATTATCCAACATGAAATTCATTAAAACAAAGTAATTAAATCATAAAACATATAAAGTCATAATTAGGCTGATGACGTATAGTCTATATCCGGGTCACGAACCCGCCCAAAGCCCAATACTGATAAGCCCAGCACGAACTGGGCTACGCTGATAAGCGTTTAGGCCCACGAAGGCCCAAATACGAATCTATTTACGGAATAGATATCGGATATCTCTTAATAAAGGAGATAATCATGCCCCAACCGCCTTAGGCGGGATACGCCGAAGGTTGAGGAACACGGAACCAACAAGGATTCTGTGCGTATATAAAGGGAATCACATCCCTCGTTAAAGGTACGATCTCAAAACCCTAACTCACCTTTAACCCTAAATCGATTACTTACTCTCACGCCGGAGGATAATCGTGGGAGACAATCCCACGGTAAGCCTAACGGTGTTTTCTGTCTTTAGTGCGCATGTCTCAAGCAACAATCATTAATTGATACGAGAACCGGAGCTCCAAACAAGGAACGCCCAACTTTTGTATCAACAAGTGGCGCCATCCGTGGGACTACTCACTAAGAACTAAGACTAGAATGACGAAGCATGAAAACCAGCGATCGCAAACAGACCTTACCGGAAAGAAGCCGCACATCGGTTCAGCTTCCAAGCAGACTCCTGGGACAACCAGTACTGCTAAAAACAAGGGATCAAGCCAGGACGTGGTCTTCCCTCTGGTGGAACCGCGCTCGGGGACAACCCAGACCACCACAACCACCACTAACGCAGTGGATCCACTGCGCACTGTTCTTACCACTCCCCTTCAATCGGTGCTAGAGACTGACCTGACAAAGGCACCAGATGCACCGGATAGAAACAAGGGCATAGCGGTAGAAGCGAACACCCTTGCTTTAGAAGGGGTCGCACTGGAAGTAACACCAAGGGATTTCGTATCCCAAAATTACGAAACCTTGACCACCCTCATGGAAGAGGAAGCTAGAAAGAGGTCGAGTCGAAGACTAAAAGCCCGACTCAGTTTTGACTCGGAGTACGAAACCTCCCCACCGCGCCGTCAGAAGGAGAAGCGCGGCCGAGACAACCGCCGACCCCCTGTGTTTAACAGAATTGGGAAAAAGGTTGAGGATGATGAGACGTCCAACTCACAGTACCTGGAAGGAAGTGAGGAGGATGAACGGCGTACCAGTGTCCACACCAGACTTGGTAGCCGCAGAATACAGGACAGACTTGGGCGACGATATTCCCCAAGTGAAAGCCCTTCGAGTACAAACTCTGAGGACAGTCAGCGCAAGCGCCGAAGGAGGGAAAATTCGTCCTCTGGAAATTCCTCGGACAACGGGGATAGTGAAACTGGACACTGGAAGTCCAGAAACAGATATAATGACCAGGAGGATGAAGATATATCTCTCCCATGGCGCCGTCAAAAGGTGGATGCGTTCACTCGACGCATCAGTGACTTCTCAGAGAACAAAAGGAGGCGCATGCCTGCTAATGTAAAAACCTATGACGGAACAGGTGATCCAGATGATCACCTCAAAATTTTTGAATCAGCCGCTACAATTGAAAACTGGCCACAGCCTGTATGGTGCCACATGTTCAACTCCACACTGGTGGGAAACGCGCGGAACTGGTTCAGCAAGCTTCCACGCAGAAGCATCAATGGCTTTGAGGAATTAAGAAAGGCGTTTCGCCTGAAATTTACTCAACGGAAGAAGTGCGCTAAAAATCCTGTTGAACTCGTCAGGGTAAAGCAGCGCCAAGGAGAATCTACAAGCGCATTCATGGAACGCTTCAAAGACGAATGCATACAAGTTAAAGCATGCCCTGAAGTGCTAAAGATTTCTGGTTTCATGAATGGGATTAATAACCCAGAACTCATCAAGAGGTTGAACGACAAGATTCCTGAAACCTTCGATGAACTCATGAAACGTTCTCGGTCCTTCATCCAAGGAGAAGCTGCCGCAGCAGATAGCAAAAGAAACTATTCGAACTATCGGTCACAGGAACAACCTGGGAGACAATCCACCGACCGGAGTAGTAACCGTAATAGAAGCTATCGCAGTCAGGGAAATGGAAGGGATAATGACAAATACACCCTGCTGACCAAAACTCCCAAGGAAATACTCGCAACAGAAGGTGCGAACTTCCCAAGACCGCCACAAATGCGCACTCCAGAGGATCGGCGCACCGGGTTATGGATACTGTGACTACCACGCACAGAAGGGCCACACCACTAACGAATGTGTCCAACTACGCCAACTCAATGACAAAATGGTTAAAGAGGGCAGATTGGACCATTTGGTCAAAAACATAAAGGAAGGAAAGGATAGGCAGAAGAGTGGGAACAAGAAAGAGACACCTAAAGACAAGGCCGACACCATTTACATGATACAATCATGGCAGCGGGTCACTAGGCAGAAGGTCAGCCAAGAGTTTTCTCGTGGGAACGAAATCTCTTTCCCCACCTTAACTGCGAACAACGCAGTGGTGGAACCACTCACCATAGAGATAAGTGCGGGGAGTCACGACATCCACCGCATGTACATTGATGGTGGAGCATCTGCAGACATCATGTATGAACACTGCTTCAAGCGACTGCGGCCTGAAATACGCAGTCAGTTAAGCCCGGTCAGAACGGCTCTAACGGGTTTTACGGGTGAAAAGATATGGCCTATGGGGCAAATACGATTACTAGTCAGCATCAGAAATGAAAAACACTCTGCGACGGCCTGGATGGAATTTATGGTGATCAAATCTCCCTTGCCATACAATGGAATTATTGGGAGGCCTGGGATATCAGCTATGCGCGCAGTGCCATCAACAGCGCACGGGATGCTTAAATTCCCAATGGAAGGTGGTATTGTCACTCTTCATAATGCCACTGTACCGCATAGAGAATGTAACGCGATTACATGCGAAACGACACCGATTCCAGAACAGCGCGCAACCAAAGTTCCAAACCTGAAGGTTGCAATTCACCCTGAATACCCGGAACATGAAATATCCATCGGAGGGTCACTGTCGGACGACGACAGAGCAGATATATGTGCGCTCCTGCAAAAGAACTTGGGCGTTTTTGCATGGGAGCCTAAACACATGACTGGGGTACCACGCTCAATAACAGAGCATAAACTGAGAATCCGACAAGTATACTCACCCATACGCCAGAAGAAGCGCGACCAGGCTCCAGAGCGCGCGCAGGCAATCCTGGCAGAGGTACACAAGCTAGTAGAGGCAGGAATTATGCGGGAAGTCTACTATCATGACTGGCTTTCCAACCCAGTCATGGTAAAGAAGAGCGATGGTAGCTGGCGGATGTGCGTGGACTTCACCGATCTTAACAAAGCATGTCCACAAGACTGCTACCCATTACCAGAGATAGACTGGAAAATAGAGTCTTTGTGCGGGTATCCATTAAAGTGTTTCCTCGATGCATACAAAGGATATCATCAAATCCAGATGGCTAAGGAGGATGAGGAAAAAACGGCCTTTCACACAAGCCAAGGCGTATACTGTTACACAAAAATGACCTTTGGCTTGAAGAATGCAGGCGCCACCTATCAGCGTTTAGTAGATAATGCTTTCGAAAAACAGGTGGGCCGCAACCTAGAGGTCTATGTTGATGACCTGGTCATAAAGAGCCATACTGAAGATGAGTTAGTGCGCGATATTGAGGAAACGTTCAAAACTCTACGAGAGATCAACATGAAGCTGAATCCCAAAAAATGTACCTTCGGCGCTACTGAAGGCATGTTCCTTGGATACCTGATAGAACCTAAGGGCATAAAACCATGTCCAGAAAAGACTAAGGCCGTCATTGAACTTCCTTCACCGCGCACGTTGAAGGAAGTCCAATCTCTCAACGGAAAGCTGGCCGGTCTAAACAGATTCCTATCCAAGTCGGCAGACAAATCATTACCTCTTTTCAAAACACTCAAGAAGTGTATAAAAAAGGGAGACTTTCGGTGGACCACGGAGGCAGAAGAAGCCTTCACACAACTTAAACAACACCTGGCAACGCTACCCACACTTGTTGCACCCAGACCTGGGGAAGAGCTGATTATGTATTTATCTGCAACTGAAGGAGCAATTAGCGCAGTGTTACTAACAGATAGGGATTCAATACAAACCCCTGTCTATTTTGTAAGCAAGGCACTCAAGAAGACGGAGATGAACTATAGCGCCATGGAAAAATTAGTCCTGGCATTGGTGTTTGCTGCTAAACGGCTACGTAGGTACTTCCAAGCGCACCCAATAGCAGTAATCACAGACCAACCGATCAAGCAAATCATCTCCAAGCCTGATGCATCAGGACGACTGCAAAAATGGAGTGTGTTGCTAGGTGAGCACAACATCACCTACAGACCACGTACTGCAATAAAAGGGCAGATACTGGCTGATTTCATCAGCGAAAAGCCAGACACTGATGATGCACCTGCACCACGCACGAAAGAACTACCAGATCCATGGATCTTGTTCACAGATGGATCCTCATGCGTGGATGGGTCAGGAGCAGGCCTCATCCTCACAAACCCAGAAGGAATGGAATTCACTTACGCATTGCGTTTCGAATTCACAGCGACAAATAATGAGGCAGAGTATGAAGCCCTACTAGCAGGACTACGCATCGCATCTCGAATGGGTGTACGCAACTTGGAAGCGAATGTAGACTCCAGACTGGTATCCAACCACGTGCTAGGCGATTATGTAGCCAAGGAGGAAAACATGATTCAGTACCTTGAAAAAACCAAGGCAGTAATCCAAAGCTTTGACAGGTTTACCATCAAACAGGTTCCAAGAGGGGAAAACCGCAAGGCGGATGCACTAAGCAAAATCGCATCCACAAGCTTTGCGCACCTATCCAAACAGGTGTTGGTGGAAACATTGAAAAGCAAATCCATCTTAGAAATGGAAGTATCCACGGTAATAGAGGAAGACGGGCCTACGTGGATGACACCAATAGTCGAATTCATAAGCAAAGGAGTATTACCCCAAGAGCAGAAAGAAGCCCGAAGGATACGGCGCACAGCGCAAAGGTTTGAACTTCGGGACAACATCCTATATCGACGCTCTTTTCTACAACCATGGCTCCGCTGTGTTGGTCCCTTACAAGCAAACTATGTACTGCGAGAAATCCACGAAGGTTCATGCAGCATGCTTTCAGGACCACGGTCAGTGGTGGCGCGCGCCTTACGGTCAGGCTATTATTGGCCCACTATGCACCGCGATGCGCGGGATTTGATAAGAAAGTGCAGCGACTGCCAAGTCCATAGACCCATTCCCCGCAAACCACAACAGGAGTTAACACCAATTACGACACCATGGCCATTCCACAAGTGGGGTATTGACATTGCAGGTCCTTTTCCTGTCGCAGCAGGAGGTTTAAAGTTCCTCATAGTTGCCATAGACTACTTCACCAAGTGGATCGAAGCAAAGGCAGTGGTAACAATCACTGGCAACCAGGTGAAGCGCTTCGTCTTGGAAAACATTGTATGCCGCTTTGGTCTACCTGGTGAGATCATCTCGGACAACGGGAAACAATTCTGCGACAACCCTTTCAAGGACTGGTGCGAGAAGCTAAACATCACACAACACTTTGCGTCAGTAAAACACCCACAAACCAACGGCCTAGTTGAACGTGCGAATCGAAGCCTGGGTGAAGGAATTAAGGCACGTTTGGACAAGCATAAGGGAATATGGGTGGAAGAACTTTCACATGTCTTGTGGGCGCACCGCACCTCAATCAAAACCAGCACGGGAGACACTCCCTTCTCTCTAGTCTACGGGACAGAAGCTGTCATACCAGCCGAAATCGGAATGCCAACTATCCGCACTACGGAAATCAATGTGGCAACCAATGATGACGAGAGACGTGTCGACTTAGACCTGCTCAAAGAACGGCGCGAACGCGCAGCCATCCGGGAGGAGAAATCAAAGTCAAGAATGAAAGGATACTACGACGCTAAAGTACGCCGTGTTTCATTCAGACCAGGTGACTTCGTTTACCGCGCCAATGATACGAGCTATGCAGAAGACACAGGTAAGCTTGGACCAACGTGGGAAGGACCCTATGAGGTTACTGAAGCCTTGGGAACAGGCGCGTACAAGCTACGAGGCTTGGATGGTCGTGAACTACCATGCACATGGAACATCTGCAACCTCAAGAGGTGCTACCTATAGGGATGGTTACGGCCCAGCGTACAGACCCCCTGGCATTTTATGGAAATGCCTACTCAACATCTATGTATTTACTTTTTGTTTTACTTAGTATTATGTCTTATTTAAAAACTTGCAAGTATCAATAAAATGTCGCGGTTTCTAGCTAACTCCGCGACACATTTTAATTTGTTATTGCCATATACTGTATGTCTTAACACTTTTTTTTATCTCCTGCCTACATGGCGCGCATGCACTAAAATAAACCCACGATGGTAAAAGGATGAGTTAACCTACTAAACAACTTGTTGAGTAAGAGGGTTGCAAACCCATCAACACCGGATCACGTATCCTTGTTAAACACCTTGTTCTCAAGACGTTGGAATAAGTTTTGTGCGCGTCAACATTGCATATGGTGCACGTTTAACAACTTAGAAGCCAAGACACTTGATTTCTTAAATGTGATATTTACAGTACGCTGCATATCATAACATACATGACTATGATTGACAATACTTAGAATTTATTTTTTAGGTATACTATGATCTTCATACATGACTATGAACTTCTTATATTATTCGCACTGGTATACACATCTGACTTTTCGGCAAAGAGTAAAAGACAAGTACGTACGTTATAAACAATATCCATACGAACTTAACAAAAGAAGATTTTATTAATAACTACGAGTTATTACAAAAGGATTATTACTTTACAACGTACAAACCTACCAACTATTACATCGCTCCAAAGATGAGCCACCTACGCGGTTGGCTGCATCTTTGACCTCACTCAGCCTCTTCAGGAGGTCGGAATCTCGGCGCGACACGGTCGCAACACTGACTGATATCCCATCAGATCTGGGGAGATGTGCCGCGCCCACGCCACACATGATAGCCTTACCCTTAATCCCTTCTTTTTTGGCAAGTCTCGTAGCATGCGCTTCCATAACTTGCTTCAAGGGCACTTCCTTCTCCAGCGCAAAAGGATTCAAGATATCCTTGGGGCGCGCAAACACGGGCACGTGAAGTTGAGAATCATCAGGCTTCAGAAAATGGTCTGGCTCGCAACGGCCTCTCCCCCAAAATGCCGAGCTAAGGTCAATCCCTCCATAATGACCTTTATCGGGAAGTCCTGAACGCGCTCTAACTCAGAAATCATGGGAAGCTCTAAGGTCTTCATCCTATTCATAGCAGCAACCAGGTTATCGTAGGACTGCGCATCATACCCAGGAACCTTTTCAGCAGGAACTTTCAACAAGTTAGCTTCCTGCAGCGCTTCTATAGCCTATGATTTTCCCCTCTCCAAAGCACATTGGACTACCCCACCAAATTTGTCAACTACCTCCTTGGACTCAAGAGTACCCAGCGCAGCAAGACGCACACCATGGCTGATAAGCCATCTACGCTTAGAGATGACAGACATTAGATGAGGATATAATTCCTCATCATACTCCAAACTTAGCTTACGCAGTTTCATCTCTTGAGCCTCCAGAGCACTCCTCACAGTGGCACCAAAATCTTCCAACTGCGCGGTCAATGTGTCCTTATTCTTCTCCAGATATTTTAGTGCCCAGAGGCACGAAGCCTTGTACCCTGATGACTCTGTGCGCTCTTGGTTTATTTGGCCCATCAGCGCCATCTTCTCCTCAGCTTGCTTCTGGGCATATACAGAAAGATTCTCGGCCTCCGCCTTGGCACTGGCCAGCTGCGACTCCAGCAAAGCAATCTTCTGATCTTTTTGAGCGCCTTGGCTGCTTTCACCAGAAATCTGCGCCTTTAGCTTCTCAACCAACGACGCTTGATGCGCAGACACCTGCACCAATTCTTCAACCAATTGTTCCATTGGAGCATTCCCAGCAGACACATCTTCGCTTTTTTGGTTGTGTGGCTCAGAAGACTGTACAGGACTATTAGGATGCTGCGACTCCGCACCCTATTCAAACCTGCATACCCAGACAGAGAATTGTCAATTTCCTAAAAAAAAAAATAAAAAATAAAAAAAAAAAAAAAAAAAAAAACAGTTGGCGCGCAAACAATATATATTGATGACATTACTTACTGTGGGCCAGATATATCAGTGGATGGGTGCGATGTTGCAGCGTCACTAGCAGATGATTCTACAGTAAGGATCACCGGACGTTTTTTCCTTGAGGAGCTCGCGCCATCCTCTCCGAGCACTCTTTTGCGCTTTAGCCCAGACTCTTGTTCTTCTTCTTCTTCCATTGGGTGCGCCCCTACTACGGGTGGTGGCTGCGCCACGGGGGATGGAACCCTAGGACTTGGCACGTTTTGCAGAGGTGTCGCTTCCACTGCAACCGATGAGCTGGTCCCTGCCTCTCCCACATTCATCTCCAGGGTACGCCCTGCGGTAGCAGCCAGTATCGGCTCTTCTCCTTCTTTCAGTAGCCGTGTCCCTGTTTTCACCTCAACTGGCTTCGCTAGACGCACCACGGTGAAAAGATCCATCTCTGCGCAGCAGGAAACAACAAATAACACAGGTTATATGATGTGCGGAGAAAAGCAGAAAAATTCTTACATTAATTACACAAAGGGGTGCGGAAGAATGAGTACCCACCCTTGCCATTGGCGCCTAAGAATATTGGCGTCTCATCTGGCATGCCAAAATAATTACGGCTGATGCCCATATGCACCAAAAATTCCTCAGGATAGGAACTAATGGGGATGCGGTTAGCGTTTATCAGTTCCGCATCCTCAGCGACATATGATCCATGCAAGGGACACTCATCCCTCGGCAGCGTACCCCGGGTATAAAAATTATAATGCCATGGAAAGCATGTGTCATCTACCCAGAAAAAGAACTCCCTCCAATTCCTAAGCGCGTCTAGCTTCTCCGTATAGCACTGAAGCCTACCAGCGCGCTTAGCAAAGGATACCCACCCATGTGCCCATGTCGTGTGATAAAAGGCGCGGAATAGGTGGATGGTTGGGTTAACCGCCAGTAAACGACAGTTCACCTCAAAATTGGTGATTTTAGCCGCACCAATGCAGTGCAGCTGGGATAGGTGCAGCTCATAATAGTTTAACACATCGCACAAAAATTGGGATATGGGCACACGTTGATTCGCGAATTCAAAGAAACGTGTGTATACCCCTATTTTCCCTTTGAGGAAATCTGCAATGGATGCCCGCGCACCCGGAACAACCGGATGCACGTCAAGTGGTATAAAGTAGTCCGAGGTGAATTCTAGAAGGTCACTCTCGGTGAGGTCGGAGGTGAAATCCGACAACTGTTTGACCATGGTATTGTTCTACAAAGCGCACGCGCGGTTACCTTAGAAATAAGCGGTTTTTTCTGGATTGCAAAGGTAAGGATTCTTGAAAATGGCGGATTGAGTTTTCTTTTTACTGTGAGGAAAACGGTGGAAATAAAGCGAAGGGTTATATAACCTCCCTCTTCCACGCGATGAGTGACACGTGGATCCCACTACCCTAACTATGTGGCTGAGATAGCTTGATGGGACATTGCTGCAGTAACTTTCCCCCGAATTACGAGGCGTCCAAATTTTCAATCCCATGTCTAGATACAATGTACGGGAGGATATATTTTAATGACTTCTTGGCTACGCTTCGCCGATGTTTCATTGACTACGATTATTAGTCTAGCATCCGCAGTTATTCCCTACGCATACTAGACTGGGGGGACATGATGACGTATAGTCTATATCCGGGTCACGAACCCGCCCAAAGCCCAATACTGATAAGCCCAGCACGAACTGGGCTACGCTGATAAGCGTTTAGGCCCACGAAGGCCCAAATACGAATCTATTTACGGAATAGATATCGGATATCTCTTAATAAAGGAGATAATCATGCCCCAACCGCCTTAGGCGGGATACGCCGAAGGTTGAGGAACACGGAACCAACAAGGATTCTGTGCGTATATAAAGGGAATCACATCCCTCGTTAAAGGTACGATCTCAAAACCCTAACTCACCTTTAACCCTAAATCGATTACTTACTCTCACGCCGGAGGATAATCGTGGGAGACAATCCCACGGTAAGCCTAACGGTGTTTTCTGTCTTTAGTGCGCAAGTCTCAAGCAACAATCATTAATTGATACGAGAATCGGAGCTCCAAACAAGGAACGCCCAACTTTTGTATCAACATAGGCTAACACGCAAGGGTGTTAACCTATGATCTCAATCAACATAACAAACGAAATTGGAAATAATAAGCAAAATGAGTTCATAGTTTAAATCGACTAGACATATACCCGCGTAAAGCGACGGTGTATAGCGGTAAATAAATATACTTGTGAAATCATTATTCTGGTTCGACCTTTGATGCAAACCGTTTGTTTTTTCAAAATACAAAGTGTGTTCTTTTTAAAACTAATATAGTGCGTGTTTTTTAAAAGTTGTCAAGTTTAGTGATCAAGCTTAAGGTGTATTAAGAGATACTTAAAGGTAATTTAAGCAATATTAATTTAAGTTATCAAGATTCAAGATTTAAACAAGGGGTATTTACTCTTTAATTCTTTATAAGTAGTATATATGTAGAGATCTTCAATTTTTAATTTTTTTATTCCATATATTGACATTCCGTGTTTTTGGTTTTATCAAATCATCAAATATGAAAATTTTAAGGGGTATCGTGTTTTTGTTTTGCCAATTATCAAATGTGGAATCTTTTTGGGTAATTAAGTTTCAACTTTTCAAGATTAAAGATTCAATTTTCAAGATTCCTCATAAACTCTTTATATGTAATTAAGATACGCAAACCAATTAATAACAAGAGTTATGATGATAAGGGATGTTCATAACCCAAAACTCATTTTTAGGGTTTTATTTATAATTTCTCAAAATCCGTCGCGGATACGGCGTATCCAAAAAATAGATACGCTGTATCGGACCAAAAAATAGATACGTTGTATCGGATCCGTTGAGTTCGGTTGAGCTCTAGATTTCGAGCTCGACTCGTCATATAAAACTCGAGCTCGATTATTTTCACATTTACTGGCTCGAACTCGATGAATACTACGTATATCAAGCTCGGCTCGACTCGATTTGTATGAAAAATAAGTAAATATATGAATAAGGGGGTAAAGGTGTAATTTAAACGAAGCTCGATAAGGCTCGCAAGCTTCACGAGCCGAGTATTTTGGAGCTCAAACTCGACTCGAAAATATACTCGAATAGCACGAACTTAAGCTCGACTCGTTTAAATCTAGTCGATTCCGAATAGTTTGCAAATCGATCTCGAATAACTCGCAAGTTGTCTCGTCTCATTTACACCCCTACTCAAAGCCATAAATGTCATTTACAGTTACTTTTCTGTGTACAAATCAAAATTGCCGAGTACATTTCATCTCCCTATTAAAAATGTAGCAGGGGCCACAATAAGGGGTGCAATTACTTATATAAAAAATTAATTAAGGCACTTTAGAAAAGTGCGATTTAGTGAATAGAATAGATAGATAGATAATTGTCATCGGGGATAGGTAGGTTCAAACCTACATGTTCTTGTATTGTCAAAAAAAAATATCATGTTCAAACCTCAATACATATGTTATATATTCTCACAAACGGTAATAGGATCATTTTTGTTAGATAAGGTACATCTAGGTCATAAATACATCCTCCTCAAATAACCTGAATAAAAATAACTTTATCAAGAACATGTAAGTTATTGAGTGCTACGTATATGTTTAGTCCAATAAATTATACATATAAATATATAATATCAAATATACATATAAAACTCAGAAACAGATCCTAGCTATACAATTGTGTCAGGCCATATCATCTACTATACATTTTATGCTTTACAAAATGTCCATATATCTTCTTAAATGTCAATCTACAAAGTTTTATTACACATTTTAATTTTTTACTTTTACTCATTCATCTTTTAATGGTTAAATGTAATATAAACTCCAACAACTTTATAGTTTTACCTTTAACACTTCATTTTTTTAGTAGTTAATCATTCGAGTCATGCAGTGACATTCAAGTGGGCAATATGTCTTCCTCAAACCTTCGTTTTAGGAGAATAAACCCCACTTCTTTTTCCGCTTCACCTAGAAAGAAAACCTCATTGGCAGGACTCAAACCCGATACCTCCAAAGAAAACAACTCATTATAAGTAGTATATATGTAGAGATCTTCAATTTTTAATTTTTTTATTCCATATATAGACATTCCATGTTTTTGGTTTTATCAAATCATCAAATATGGAAATTTTAAGGGGTATCGTGTTTTTGTTTTACCAATTATCAAATGTGGAATCTTTTTGGGTAATTAAGTTTCAACTTTTCAAGATTAAAGATTCAATCTTCAAGATTTCTCATAAACTCTTTATATGTAATTAAGATACGCAAACCAATTAATAACAAGAGTTATGATGATAAGGGATGTTCATAACCCAAAACTCATTTTTAGGGTTTTATTTATAATTTCTCAAAATCCGTCACGGATACGGCGTATCCAAAAAATAGATACGCTGTATCGGACCAAAAAATAGATACGTTGTATCGGATCCGTTGAGTTCGGTTGAGCTCTAGATTTCGAGCTCGACTCGTCATATAAAACTCGAGCTCGATTATTTTCACATTTACTGGCTCGAACTCGATGAATACTACGTATATCAAGCTCGGCTCGACTCGATTTGTATGAACAATAAGTAAATATATGAATAAAGGGGTAAAGGTGTAATTTAAACGAAGCTCGATAAGGCTCGCAAGCTTCACGAGCCGAGTATTTTGGAGCTCAAACTCGACTCGAAAATATACTCGAATAGCACGAACTTAAGCTCGACTCGTTTAAATCTAGTCGATTCCGAATAGTTTGCAAATCGATCTTGAATAACTCGCAAGTTGTCTCGTCTCATTTACACCCCTACTCAAAGCCATAAATGTCATTTACAGTTACTTTTCTGTGTACAAATCAAAATTGCCGAGTACATTTCATCTCCCTGTTAAAAAATGTAGCAGGGGCCACAATAAGGGGTGCAATTACTTATATAAAAAATTAATTAAGGCGCTTTAGAAAAGTGCATTTTAGTGAATAGAATAGATAGATAGATGATTGTCATCGGGGATAGGTAGGTTCAAACCTACATGTTCTTGTATTGTCAAAAAAAAATATCATGTTCAAACCTCAATACATATGTTATATATTGTCACAAACGGTAATATGATCATTTTTGTTAGATAAGGTACATCTAGGTCATAAATACATCCTCCTCAAATAATCTGAATAAAAATAACTTTATCAAGAATATGTAAGTTATTGAGTGCTACGTATATGTTTAGTCCAATAAATTATACATATAAATATATAATATCAAATATACATATAAAACTCAGAAACAGATCCTAGCTATACAATTGTGTCAGGCCATATCATCTACTATACATTTTATGCTTTACAAAATGTCCATATATCTTCTTAAATGTCAATCTACAAAGTTTTATTACACATTTCAATTTTTTACTTTTACTCATTCATCTTTTAATGGTTAAATGTAATATAAACTCCAACAACTTTATAGTTTTACCTTTAACACTTCATTTTTTTAGTAGTTAATCATTCGAGTCATGCAGTGACATTCAGGTGGGCAATATGTCTTCCTCAAACCTTCGTTTTAGGAGAATAAACCCCACTTCTTTTTCCGCTTCACCTAGAAAGAAAACCTCATTGGCAGGACTCAAACCCGATACCTCCAAAGAAAACAACTCTTTATAAGTAGTATATATGTAGAGATCTTCAATTTTTAATTTTTTTATTCCATATATAGACATTCCGTGTTTTTGGTTTTATCAAATCATCAAATATGGAAATTTTAAGGGGTATCGTGTTTTTGTTTTACCAATTATCAAATGTGGAATCTTTTTGGGTAATTAAGTTTCAACTTTTCAAGATTAAAGATTCAATTTCAAGATTCCTCATAAACTCTTTATATGTAATTAAGATACGCAAACCAATTAATAACAAGAGTTATGATGATAAGGGATGTTCATAACCCAAAACTCGTTTTTAGGGTTTTATTTATAATTTCTCAAAATCCGTCGCGGATACGGCGTATCCAAAAAATAGATACGCTGTATCGGACCAAAAAATAGATACGTTGTATCGGATCCGTTGAGTTCGGTTGAGCTCTAGATTTCGAGCTTGACTCGTCATATAAAACTCGAGCTCGATTATTTTCACATTTACTGGCTCGAACTCGATGAATACTACGTATATCAAGCTCGGATCGACTCGATTTGTATGAACAATAAGTAAATATATGAATAAAAGGGTAAATGTGTAATTTAAATGAAGCTCGATAAGGCTCGCAAGCTTCACGAGCCGAGTATTTTGGAGCTCAAACTCGACTCGAAAATATACTCGAATAGCATGAACTTAAGCTCGACACGTTTAAATCTAGTCGATTCCGAATAGTTTGCAAATCGATCTCGAATAACTCGCAAGTTGTCTCGTCTCATTTACACCCCTACTCAAAGCCATAAATGTCATTTACAGTTACTTTTCTGTGTACAAATCAAAATTGCCGAGTACATTTCATCTCCCTATTAAAAAATGTAGTAGGGGCCACAATAAGGGGTGCAATTACTTATATAAAAAATTAATTAAGGCGCTTTATAAAAGTGCGTTTTAGTGAATAGAATAGATAGATAGATGATTGTCATCGGGGATAGGTAGGTTCAAACCTACATGTTCTTGTATTGTCAAAAAAAAATATCATGTTCAAACCTCAATACATATGTTATATGTTGTCACAAACGGTAATATGATCATTTTTGTTAGATAAGGTACATCTAGGTCATAAATACATCCTCCTCAAATAACCTGAATAAAAATAACTTTATCAAGAATATGTTAGTTATTTTTTTTGAACGATGATTTTATAAAAACAACCTCTCTAGCAAGCAGCTAGAAGAGAAATTACAAAGGCTTCATAAGCCAAGAGTTCCAACAATTGATTTTACGACCTCTACTTTTAAGCCAAGAAAAAGAAAATAAACGAATAGAATCAAAAATATCATTTTTCCTCATAGAAGTAGAAGAAAAAGTAACGCTATTACGATACCGCCATAAACACCAAACCAAGGCCACAACAATTACATAAACTCGATCTTTATCACTTTTTGATGCTCTCCACTCTTCAAACCATTGGGACCATTCGAACCAAGAAGAAAACAATGGCATGTCAATATCGGTCCACGCACGAACCAAACGCCAGATATTAGAAGCCACCTCACACTCAAAGAAAACATGATCAACAGACTCCATACCAATGTTACATATCGGACATTCAATCGAAGAGATCTCGAGACCCCTCAACGATAAGTTTAACCGAGTAGGAAGTCTATCCAAGATAAAACCCCAAATAAACACATTTACCTTTCCGGGTAATACTTTCGACCATGACCTGCAAGGGGAAATTGAAGGGAGCATACAAGCATCAATGAGATTTCTAGTCACATGAACCGTAAAATTACCATCTTCCTCCAAACTCCAACTCCACGAATCAGGCCTTTCCGACAGATGAACCTGGCCCAATTCTGAAATTAACAAAGCTAAAGCAGCTTCATTACGTGAATCTATGATATGTCTCTTCCAATTCCAATTCCAGTCATCATGAACTCTACGATTCGAGAGCAAGCAATCCACATTTATATCTAAATGGTACAGACAATTAAACCTTAACATCAAAGGACCATTACCATCCCAATTATCCTTCGAGAAGCGAATAGAGGAACCATCTCCTACCTTATGACATAACGTATTTATTGGAATGATATTTCGTTCATGAAGCAAAGCATAAGACGAAATAATAGAAGACCAAACACCATTGCAATTACATCCTTTTAAATCAAAACCCGCTTCCACCCCATGAATAGCTTTAATTACACGAGCCCATAAAGAATCTGAATTATTAACGAATCTCCATCTCCATTTTTGGAGAAGAGCAAGATTAAATGCTTTTAAACTTCCAATTCCCAGCCCACCTTTATCAAAAGAGGCCATAACGTTCTCCCATTTAACCCACGCCATCTTCTTTTTGTCCCCACTTCCCCCCCAGAAAAAAGATGCCCGCATAGCTTCAAGCGAATTAATGACATATTCCGGGCATTTAAAGATGGACATATAGTATATCCCGAGGCTTCCTAAAACCGACTTTATTAGATTCAAACGACCCCCAATAGATAAAGTGCTAGCTTTCCACGCCGATAATTTAGCCCGAAACCTATCAATTAGAGGCTGCCAATTGGCAGTCAAGTGCATATTCGCTCCAAGTGGTAAACCAAGATAAGAAAATGGAATATTACCTGAACCACAACCTGTATCAGAAGCCATGTATCAGAAGAATATGTAAGTTATTGAGTGCTACGTATATGTTTAGTCAAATAAATTATACATATAAATATATAATATCAAATATACATATAAAACTCAGAAACAGATCCTAGCTATACAATTGTGTCAGGCCATATCATCTACTATACATTTTATGCTTTACAAAATGTCCATATATCTTCTTAAATGTCAATCTACAAAGTTTTATTACACATTTCAATTTTTTACTTTTACTCATTCATCTTTTAATGGTTAAATGTAATATAAACTCCAACAACTTTATAGTTTTACCTTTAACACTTCATTTTTTTAGTAGTTAATCATTCGAGTCATGCAGTGACATTCAAGTGGGCAATATGTCTTCCTCAAACCTTCGTTTTAGGAGAATAAACCCCACTTCTTTTTCCGCTTCACCTAGAAAGAAAACCTCATTGGCAGGACTCAAACCCGATACCTCCAAAGAAAACAACTCTTTATAAGTAGTATATATGTAGAGATCTTCAATTTTTAATTTTTTATTCCATATATAGACATTCCGTGTTTTTGGTTTTATCAAATCATCAAATATGGAAATTTTAAGGGGTATCGTGTTTTTGTTTTACCAATTATCAAATGTGGAATCTTTTTGGGTAATTAAGTTTCAACTTTTCAAGACTAAAGATTCAATTTCAAGATTCCTCATAAACTCTTTATATGTAATTAAGATACGCAAACCAATTAATAACAAGAGTTATGATGATAAGGGATGTTCATAACCCAAAACTCATTTTTAGGGTTTTATTTATAATTTCTCAAAATCCGTCGCAGATACGGCGTATCCAAAAAATAGATACGCTGTATCGGACCAAAAAATAGATACTTTGTATCGGATCCGTTGAGTTCGGTTGAGCTCTAGATTTCGAGCTCGACTCGTCATATAAAACTCGAGCTCGATTATTTTCACATTTACTGGCTCAAACTCGATGAATAATACGTATATCAAGCTCGGTTCGACTCGATTTGTATGAACAATAAGTAAATATATGAATAAAGGGGTAAGGCTCGCAAGCTTCACGAGCCGAGTATTTTGGAGCTCAAACTCGACTTGAAAATATACTCGAATAGCACGAACTTAAGCTCGACTCGTTTAAATCGAGTCGATTCCGAATTATTTGCAAATCGATCTCGAATAACTCACAAGTTGTCTCGTCTCATTTACACCCTTACTCAAAGCCATAAATGTCATTTACAATTACTCTTCTGTGTACATATAAAACTCAGAAACAGATCCTACCTATACAATTGTGTCAGGCTATATCATCTACTATACATTTTATGCTTTACAAAATGTCCATATATCTTCTTAAATGTCAATCTACAAAGTTTTATTACTCATTTCAATTTTTTACTTTTACTCATTCATCTTTTAATGGTTAAATGTAATATAAACTCCAACAACTTTATAGTTTTACCTTTAACACTTCATTTTTTTAGTAGTTAATCATTCGAGTCATGCAGTGACATTCAAGTGAGCAATATGTCTTCCTCAAACCTTCGTTTTAGGAGAATAAACCCCACTTCTTTTTTCGCTTCACCTAGAAAGAAAACCTCATTGGCAGGACTCAAACCCGATACCTCCAAAGAAAACAACCCCCCCCCCCCCCCACCCCCTCAAACTTAACCCCGGTGGCCACTTGATCTAGACCAAGTGATTAGTTTCTACTTTATATAAATGAATTTGCATATAATATTGATATATTTTTACCACAACGCGTGAGGAGCAAACTTCTCGTTATAATCAATGAGCTATATGATGCATCTTCATTTGTTGACATGAACACAAATTCAACATACTTCTTTGGTTTCATGAGTCACATACCGCTTTCGTTTCAAAATTATTATCCATAAACAAAAAATACACATATTATAAAAAATACATTTACAATAAATTAATAATTTTTCCGGTCCCAACTTGAGACAAGTATAAATTTAAACCTCAATCTATAAAATAATAAGATGACAATTTTTTTGAAATCCTAGTGTATATATATTGGTCCCAATAAAATTATAAATTAATAATTTTCATTGTTAGATTAGTCATGGTTGATTTTTGAACACCTTTCATATTAGAAGCCATAAATGATGTAATTTTTAAATTTTTGTATGGCCACTTTACACCGATTATCGTAGATACAATACCATGGATATATAGAGTTGAGATCCTTTACAAAATGAAAAAAATAAAAAAAAAAATTGATTGGATGGGGGACACATGACACTCAATAACAAGCTTTTTTATTTTGGTCATTTTAACTCATTTTTTTTTATTACACCTCAAAACTTCAAACGTAAATAACTTGTAAGATACTAACTTTTATGACAAAACGATTTCACTATATTTTTAAAATTTAATTCTCTTTAATTTGGTATGCATTATGATATATGAATCTCAAATTTTTTCCAACGTTTTAAGTGGGTGTTGATTTTCTTGAAATTTTTGATATTTTCGGCTCTAATTTTGACTAGTTTAAAAGCAGAATTTTACAAAACCTAAAACATGAAAATTGTAGGCTTTTGACCATTCTTTACCCAGAAATTTGAATCACTCAAATCCGATATGATATGAGTGAGATATTGCACGTTAATGATGACGTCTTAGTCATATTTAGTGCATACAAAGTGTTTGATAAAATGACTAAAATAGATTTTTCTTATAAAAGTACATTCAAATGCACTAATTGGTATACCAAAATACATCTTTTGTTATTTTTGATTTATTTGTAACTGATGAACAACCAAATGATAAACTGATGAACATTGTGATCAAAACTGATGAACATTATGACTTTTTTGATAACTATTGAACATTATAATTTTTTTTTTGAATACCAATAAACTGATGAATAAAATTTAAGAGAACTGATGAATAACTATTTTTATTGATGAACAATAATAACTGATGAACAAGACTAATCGATGAATTGATGAACGACTAACAGATGAACATTGCGATTTCTTTTAGACAACTGATGAACAATATCAAAAATAATTGATGAACGTTATTTTTTCGAAAACTGCTGAACATTATAAAAAATAACTGATGAACGTTATAAAAAATAACTGATGAACAATATAAAAAATACTTATGAACTAATGAACATTACTATTTTTTTAATACTGATAAAAAAAGACTAACTGACGAACAAGACTGATTGTGACCTAACTGATGAACAACGTGATTTTTTTATTCGGAAAACTGATGAACAACAATATTTGTTTAAAAAAACCAATGAACAAGTGATGTAACTGATGAACATTATAATGTAACATCAAAGAAAACTAATGAACATTATAATGTAACATCAAAGAAAACTAATTGATGAACTGATGAACACTGTGACTCTAACAGATGAACATTGCGATTTCTTTTAGACAACTGATGAACAAATTTTTTATTGTTGAACAATACTTTTATTGATGAACAACTGAACAACTATTTTTATTGATGAACGATGCTTTTTGTTACAGATTAATGAACATTGCTATTTCTTTTAAAAATCACTCTATTTACCAATTCATGACTACTTAATTGATGCATACTAACCAAACACTCACAACCAAAAATCAAATCCCAAGAAATCAACAAAACAATTAAAAACCAAATCCAAAAAGTTATAAAAAAATAACTGATGAACATTATAAAAAATAACTGATGAGCAATATAAAAAATAACTGATGAACGTTATTTATTCGAAAACTGTTGAACATTATAAAAAATAACTGATGAACGTTATAAAAATAACTGATGAACAATATCAAAAATAACTGATGAACGTTATTTTTTTTCAAAAAATGCTGAACATTATAAAAAATAACTGATGGACGTTATAAAAAATAACTGATGAACAATATAAAAAATAATTGATAAACTATTAACCATAAATATGTGAACAAGTTGACAACTATTAACCTTAGGCTGGTCCCAATCATGACCTGGGATGACCCAGGTCACCAGCGCCACGTCAGCTTTCTCTCTCTGGCGACCAGACATGACCCGGATGCCACAGTCGATGACCAAACTCAAGAAATAAAAATAAAAAAGAGAGAAAAGAAAAGAAAAAAAAGGAACAAGCATGTTTTATATCGGTCGAAATTCGAACCGATATTCAATTTCTTGGCCACACAACCGATGTCGAGCCCGATCTCCACATCCGACATACTCGATGTCGACATCGGCCATCATACAAAAAAATGGGTGCCCAACCGATGTCAAACAAACGATTGGGACCAGCCTTAAATATGTGAACAAATTGACACACAAAACACAAAACTTGAAGATGAATACTCCATCATATTAAACCTTGTATGAGTTGTATCATGCAAATTTGCACCAACAAAAACAATGACATTTCTATGTGCTATCACCAACCAAAACAAAACATTATTTTAATATGATATTCATTTTCAATAAAAATGTACTACGTATACTCTAACTTGTAGATACAAACAAACGATTTTTCAATTACCAATGTCAGTCTATTTCTTCTTCAAGCATCTCTCATCTCATCTCTCTCATCAAAAACCAAATTTTCTCATTTTCTATTTTTAGCTATTCATATAACAGATCTATATTCATTTTCTCTTGATATTCGTATTGTGGTATCAGGTGGTCGGTGGTAACAGCGGTTGCGCTACAGTTGTCGTCGGAGGTAGTTGCAGCGTTGGTGCGACAAAATGTCGTCGGAAGATGATTTTTTGAAGCAATAGTAATCTCGATCTTAAATCTGCTTGGTACTGCCACCGTCGGTGACTATGATGGCGTCGGTGACGGCAATGCTACCGGTATCGGAGAAGAAGTTGTCGGTGTGGTGACAGTTTGATGGAGATATGGGATTGAGGGAGGTGTGGATTTGACGAATTAGAAAATGGAGGTATGTTGGAGGCTGCCATGCAAATGACCTAAATATCCTTATCACGATGTTTGACCAATTATTTAACACAGAGTAATTGTAATCCGTTGATTATATTGTCAAAGAGATCTAATGGCTCAATTTACTTTTTAGACTTTCTAAACTTTTGTGTCTTTTTAAAAGATCCGCTACCTGGATATATAATTACATTATTTCTTGTTAAACATGTAATATGTATCTTGGTACAAACAAGAAATACTTTATTAATTTAACTATATACGTATTATGTAATGACAAAAGTTCAATATATATCTCAAATTTATCATAGATCAAATAAATCAATCATAGTCATTCATTTTTTAATCAAAAAAAAAAAAAAAAAAAAAAAAAAAAAAAAAAACTCACCTTTTTTTTAATAAGTAAATATCTCGCAAACCGTTAATCGTTACGAGAAAAAAATCATACCTCCGCGACAAGAATTAAATAATCTTTCTATAGATATGCACTTCTATATATTTTTTCTTCAAAATTTTGGTCCAGAAAAATCATATGTGATTTGATTTTTACAAATCACATATGATATACGTGATTTGTAAAAATCATACATGATTTGAAAAAAATCATATGTGATTTGTAAAAATCGATTCAATTGTTATTTTTGAAAATCATATATGATTTTACAAATCATATGTGATTTTTCTAGGCGGAATTTTTGAAGAAAAAAAGTTTATCAATAATATAGAGAAATGCATATCTATACAGAGATAATTTAATTTTCGTCGCTATGGTGTATTTTTTTATAGTTTGAAGATTTATCGTTTGCAAAATATGTTATTTTTTAAAAAAAGGTGAAAAATGGCTTCTTTTTTTTTATTAATTATGATAAAAAAAAATGAATGAATAAGATTGATTTATTGGATCTATGATAAATATGAGATTTATATTGATCTCAACTCATTACGTAATATGTACATTGTTTTTTGGTGTCATGAATATTGTGGTCTTTAAATAAGATATATGTATCTTGTTAAATTAATAAATTATTTCTAACCATCTTTAAATCTCGGTATCATCTTTAAATTAATAAGTTATTAATTTATTGATATAATAATATCACACAAAATTAATAAAGTATTACCAACCCGACATCATTAATTTATAAAGGCTTTAATGTATTATTGTTTTCTTTAAACATATTGACGTATATACACACGTAACATACTAGGGTTCTCAATATAAAGGAGCGAAGCCCTACAAGTATTACAACATGGGCTAAGCTAATATTCCACTAATAGATATCAATGACCTTATGACCATAATAACAATATGTGTGCAAATTAATTCCCTTATGATCTTATTACCACTAATATTTTAATTTTATACTATAAATGCCAATAAGTTAACAACTAGTGGCATCATTTAAATCTTTAAGTAAAGTAACCGTGGAATACCGAGGCCCTTTGAGAAGGTCAAATTTGTGTAATCATGAACTGTGGTTTCTCTGTACCTCGCCGGGTTATCATTTGAAACCAACTCTTTGATAGGACCATAAACCTTTGTCGATGGCGCTAGATTGGTGCTAAAGAAACACGCCACAGACACCCGTGGCCCAATCTGATTCGATACCACTCTATGCTCCACGCTCCTCAATTTGTCATTTGAGATCAGCTAAAAAAAGATACATATAACAAAATCAAACCCTAATTTTTCTTCCAAAATCAATATCAAATGTTAAATGGTGTTAGAACCACAATATAAATTTGATATTGATTAGAATTTTGTTAAGTGCTGATTCATATTTGGGTTACCAAAAATTACTTCATATGTTTCTCTAAAAAATTTAGGGGGAATTGCATATATATCCCTCCAAAGACTCATAATTGCATATATATCCAACCAAAACTCATAATTACATATATATGCTTTCAAAGCCTTAAAATTGTCATATATATCCAACCAAAACTTATAATTGCATATATATCCTTCTAAAGCCTTAAAATTGTCATATATATCCAAATGATTATTTTAAATATATATAATAGAAAAACTGTCTAATAATTATAATTGATATATAAAATAACGATAATAACCTTATTTTATTTTATTTATTATTATTTTTTTTTTTTGCTAATTACAAAATATCTTTTTATTGGTTTGAATTTTATTATGTCATTTGATTTATATATATAGGAGTTTGCGTTTAGATGGAACAATGGATGGTGCAGTTGATATTCTTATTCAAGATTCGTCGATAATAAACATGGTTGAGTCGCCGAACATGGTTGCTCTTTCTTTTCTTAAAAAATGGTTTAAGGATATTTTGTAATTGTTAAAAAAATAATAATTTTATAAGTACAAGGTTATAATCGATATTTTATATATCAAATATAATTGATATATAAAATAACGATTATGCCGTTAAACATGTCAAATAACTATAATTGATATATAAAATAACGATTATACCCTTATATTTATTAAACTATTATTTTTTTAACAATTACAAAATATCCTTAAACCATTTTTTAAGAAAAGAAAGGGCAACCATGTTCGGCTACTCAACCGTGTTCGTTATCGACAAATCTTGAATAAGAATATGAAATGCACCATCCATCGTTCCATCTAAGCGTAAGCTCCTATATATATAGATCAAATGACATAATAATTCAAACCAATAAAAAGATATTTTGTAATTGTAAAAAAAAGTTAAATAAATAAATAAAAAATTATAATCGTTACTTTATATATCAATTATAATTTTAAGACATTTTTTTCTATTAAATGTACTTAAAATAAGCATTTGGATATATATATATGAGAATTTTAAAGCTTTGGAAGGATATATATGGAATTATGAGTTTTGGTTGGATATATTTGACAATTTTAAAGCTTTGGAAGGATATATATGCAATTATGAGTTTTGATGGATATATATGCAATTATAAGGCTTTGCAGGGATATATATGCAATTCTCTCAAATTTAAAATCATAAAGAATGAAAACTCGATAGTCTCAAATTAAGTTTTTATTTTCTTCCTTGCCTTTTTCTATATAAATAATGCGCATATATCTTTCATAATTCTCACATGAGATGTGACAATTTCAAAAATAAAATGTTAGTAGAAAAAAGAAAAATCATCTGTTTAATAGAAAAAAGAAAAAATATTATACAAGTCATGAGTTGATTAACACTTTGTTCCCGAGTTTTAATTTGGAGAGAAAATAAGAGAAGTGGGGAGGAAATTAAAAAAAGTTGCATTCTCGAGTTTTTTTCAGAGAGAAGAAAAGAAGGGAGGAAATTACGCCAAAACTTCTCTCCTAATCTTCTTCTTAAATTGGGATGATTTGGAGAAAAAGTGATTTTAAAGCATTTTTTGCTTACAACCCCTTTCATTTCTTTCCAACTTGGGAACACAACATAAAATATAAAATTTATTTCCTCTCCTCTTCTTTTCTTTTTTTTTTCACTCTTCATTTCTCTTCTTTCCATTTTATACTCGGGAACACAACATTAAATGAAAAGAAAAATTAAAACGAGAATTGTGAAAAGAAATTACAGACATGTATTTCAGATACACTTAAAGAAAACATATTCATCACCCTTTAAAATATTATCTTTTATTTTAAATGTGAGTAAACTTGCCTGTAATAGATCTCCAATGTTGATCACAAGGGCACCAGGAGTAGAAGGCACATCAACCCATTCATTTTGATACAGAATTTGAAGCCCTCCTAATTCATCTTGTAGAAGCACAGTAAGAAACCCGTCATCGGTATGCTTAGTCGCACCTATAGTTAATTCAGGTTGTGGACAAGCAGGATAGTAATGGCCAAGCAACATCATCCCCTTGTCACAATCCATATCTCCCAAATAATTTGGTTCTAACCCTAAACCCTCGGAGATCAATCGAAATAGCAAGCCACCTAGTTTCAAGACATGCTTCGAGTACTCGATTTGAATGTCTCTACAAACCTCAGGCAATTCTTCTGGCGGTGGAGGTGATGGAGCCATGTATGAAAAGAAACTGTCTCTCCAGTTTGCGGCCTGTGAACTATACAAGTCGAAATTACTATTGTAGATGACTGCTTTAGAAGGATCCCGTGTATAGAACTTTTTCTTCACTTCAACATCTTGCTCATGAAATCTGCGGACACCTTGAAGCATTTCGTTCATTATACTTATAGGGATTCCATGATTCACGACTTGAAAGAATCCTAGATTCTCCGAGGCTTTAAGGATCTTATCCACGGTTGATGCATGATCGGTGCATGCAAGGTCGATGACTGGAATATCAAAAGAGATTGTGGTTTTGGGGATGGTTTGTGGTGGATGAATGAAGATGCGAGGGATTTCTTGGATTCCAGCATCGACTAGGCCTTGGACTCCGGTTTTTGTTTCGTCGAATGCTTTTACTTCAGCTGCTCGATCAAAAGATGAGCTGATTGAAGATGTGATGGTAGCCATATATTATTGTGATAATGCTCCTAAGTGAAGCTGCTATCTTTATAGTAAATGGAAATTTTACTGTAACTTCCACTCCAATAATTGTAATCGCAATCGATCAATAGTTAAAATCGCCATCTTAGACAAAGTAGGTATATATTGCTTTTCATTTGGGTTTTATAATATGTTGCAATTATAAACAAGTTATGTAGTTATTATGAGTTTATGACTAATTTGGATTAAAATAAAAAGAAAAAATTACACGTTTGGTCCCTATGGTATACCCTAAATAACAACTTTAGTCCCTAAGTCGTTTTTATTACACCAGCAGTATCTAATTTTGAAACTATGCACGCTTTTGGTCCCTATTTTTTATGGGCGTTAGTTAAGTCCGTTAAGTATTTTGCGCTGTTAGTCCTTCGTTAATAATTTTTGCACCGTTAGTCCTTAAAGTTATATGCATAAATCGTCCTTGTGGTTAGCCCGGTCAACGGGTCGGTCAACGCCACGTGTCACCACCTGAATTCGAATTGTCATTTTTTTTTTGTGTTTTATGTATCTTTTAATATAATATTGATTGTATTAGATAACTATTGCAGATTATTAGTTATTTTAGGATATGGATTTTTTGGAATTTATGTAAATGGGGGATTAGAGTTTGATGGGATGGATTTTATTAATGGCAAATAACAAAAATACGTAGTAATTGATTTTACAAACATTAAAAAAATAAAATAAAAAAAAAAATAATTAAAAAAAAAATCTGCAAGATTTGACTAGCAAGGTCATACCTTGCTAATTTTTGAAAAATCGCAAAATAGAATAACCAAGTCAAATGTTGCGAATTTTTAAAAAATGTTATATTTCTCATTTTTCTTGTGTTTTCACGCTTATCTCAAAACATGAAAGTTGTAGATCTCTCTTTTCTCGTTAAGTGGCCATTAAATCAATCAAAAAGGAGTTTATATGATGAAGTTTTGGCCAAAATATCGCATCAACTTAATCATACATCACATTAACATGAATTCTTTATTCGTGCTTCGTTTGATTCTTTCACGAGTCATCATTGATCAACTTTTAACTCTTACTTCACGATTTTATAAGTATTCATTTATCTAGAACCTACAACGGACTTGATTTCCTCAATCTATTTTGCCTTCGTCACCATTTGATATCTTTTACTTCGTTTCGTACCATTTTCTCAACTTTTCTTCCATAATTTCCTCAAACCATAGAACCTAGAATCTCAAATATAATCTATTAAGTACTAAATGTTCATATAAACAACCAATAAATAAGCATAAAAGATAGAGTGCAGTTTAAAGATCACAAAAAAGTTTTACAAAAAGAACGAAATACGTAACCAACTAAATCTATTATAGGTATCGCTAAAATGCTTTCAAATTTTGAACAGTATACGCAATATTGACCGGAGGGAAACCTGTTTGACCGGTTATCACTTATAAAATTTACAGTAATGGTCCTGTGGTATGCGTTGACTTTCACCGGTCGTCCCTTGACTTTTCAGTTATAAAAGTTACAGTAATGGTCCTTGTGGTTTGCGTTGACTTTCACCTTTAGTCTCTTGACTTTTTGTACGTTTTTGTCCGTTTTTATACCTTTCATACGTTTTTGTCCGTTTTATACGTTTTCATCTGTTTTATACGTTTTTGTCCGTTTTATACATTTTCGTCCGTTTTATACGTTTTCGTCTGTTTTTATATGTTTTCATAGGTTTTCACCTGATTTTTTTCGTTTTCATACGCTTTCGTATGTTTCTATACGTTTTTGTCCGTTTATATACATTTCCATCCGTTTTTATATGTTTTTGTAAATATTTTTAGTTTTTTTACAAAAAGAAAAAAAATCGTTTAGAAAAAAATATTTTTACTTTTTTACCGCAACATTTCTGTACTTATTTTTACTTTTTAACGCAACGTTTAGAAACAAAATTATCCACTTTACAAAAAATAATTTTTTTCTGAACGAATTTTTTTCTAAACGACTTTTTTGAAGAAAAAAAGTAAAAAAGAAAATTTCTTCAACTTTTGCGTTAAAAATAGTTTTTTTCTAAACATTATGTTAAAAAAGAGTAAAAATAAGTACAAAAACATTGCGTTAAAAAAAGTAAAAACAAATTTTTTGAAACGAGTTTTTTCTAACTTTTTTTTTTAAAAAATGTATCAAAACGGACAAAAACGTATAAAACGGACGAAAATGGATGAAAACGTATCAAAACGGACGAAAACTTATCAAAACGGACGAAAACGTATAAAACTGACAAAAAAGTATAAAACGCGAAAACGTATAAAAACGTTTGAAAATGGATAAAAACGTATAAAAAGTATGAAAATGGGAAAAAGGTACAAAACATATGAAAACAGGAAAAAACAGACGAAAACGTATGAAAACTATAAAAATGGACAAAAACGTATAAAAACGGACAAAAACGTATGAAAACGTACAAAAAATCAAGGGAATAATGGTGAAAGTCAACGTAAACCACAAGGACCATTACTGTAACTTTTATAACTGAAAAAAAGTTAATGGACGACCAGTGAAAGTCAACGCATACCACAAGGACCATTACTGTAAATTTTTAAGTGATAACCGGTTAAACAGGTCACCTTCCGGTCAATATTGCATATATTGTTCAAAATTTGAAAGTAGTTTAGCGATACCTGTAATTGATTTAGTTGGTTACGTATTTCGTTCTTTTTAAAAAAAGTTTGTTACTTATCTTTAGACTTCACTGTAAAAGATAACACGTGTAAATTATATGAACACATTTAAATATATGAAATGTGCATTTCATACATATATAAACACGTGTTATTGTCTCTTTTATGCTTATTTATTGATTGTTTATATGAACCCTTGGTACATAATAGATTATTTTTGTGATTTTAGGTTCTATGTATGCATTCTAGGGAATTATTGAAGAAAACACGGGATCCATGAATCAAGATGGTTTGAAGCAACACATCGAGGGCAATGTATTTTTTTTTAGCGGCAGTAACGATAAGAACCTTATTATTATGAGAAAATTCTCAAAATAAGCCAAAAAGTCATGCATGGTCCATTAAATGGTCATTTTCTGTGTCTTTTCCCATTTTGGTCATGCTCGACTGCTCAACTGCTTAACTTCAATCAATTTTTTGACACGTGTCATTCCTTTAGCTGCTCAACAGCTCGACTTTGACTGGTCAACTGCTCGACTCCACCCAAAATTTGACACGTGTCATTCTTATGTACTTTTCTGCAAAAAAAGTACAAAAGAATGACACGTGTCAAAATTTGGATGGAGTCGAGCAGTTGAGCAGTCGAGCATGACCAAAATGAGAAAAGACACAAAAACTGACCATATAAAGGACCATACATGACTTTTTGGCTTATTTTAGGAATTTTCTCTATTATTATTTATAGAATTATATTTTATTATTAACTAGTTATAACTTATAAGTCTCGCACGTGATTTACACATGAATCAAGTTGATTTTAAAATTTTGTTTAATATACGAACATATAAGAATTTCACCGCGTTTGATATTTTGTGATTGTGATTGTTGTTCCCGTTTCACAGTTAGTATAAAACAATTAAAACGACTAATTGTGAACAATGACTGGAGTAATGCAAGTAAAAACACACTGAGTAGTTTTCAACGTTTATATTCTTTATTAAAATGAATCAAAAAGAATACATTACCCAAGTACTTGCGGAATGGTACTTGGGATTGAAATGACAAGTATGGTATGATTCCTCACTAAGCTTAGGCTAAGTCCAAGCACAACTACACAGGAACCACTGAGCTATCTCAGGGACTTAGTTGTATTTGGAGGAGTGAAGATTGCTTGTGTGTGTGTTTTACAATTAATGCACAAGCTTAAAATCTTTCACTCCAACTCTTATGTTATTTATACAAGTATGGTTTTTAACTCTATCCTAGAGGACAAACTGACATGTTACAGAAGACAAAATACTGATGTATTTTGTCTCTGTTTACAATGGCTATTTAGAGTAAGTGACAAGGCTGCTTTCTTCTTGTCAGTGATGACACTGAGCCTGATAGTTAGCGATTCAGGGAAAGTTTGACTTTGGTTGATAAGGACTTCGTCTTATCTGTTCAAACTTATCCCGCCTTGTCCCGCTCATTCTTCAGTCTTCTCAGCTTGCAGTCTGTATCTTCAGTATTGTCTTCAGTGGTAGTAGTTGGTGAGGAGTTTCGGGATTCAGTGAGTTATTGTCATCGCTCACTGAATCCACCATCTTCTTCTTGACTCAGTCTTCACCCTTTAAGTTTTGCCTTACTGAGTGGAGAGACTTCCTCTTTGTCTCTTACTGAGTATCTCGAAGATAGCTCACTGAGTGGCTAAGCGCTCAGTGACTTGTTAGTGTTTAAGGATCTAAACACTTAGGGTATTTTCTATTCAAATCCTAGAATTAAGGGGTTTGAGTATTCACTGAACCCAACAGTCTCCCCCTGTTTGGATATACAAATAGCCTAAGTGTTTGATCAGTGTAAGTGAGCAAATGGCTTCTTCTTACACTGAATGTCCTAATGAACATAATAAGGAACACTGAATATTTTAACAAAACATACATCGTTTATTCATCAGATTACAAAGTTCCTAACACTAGTACAAAAGATGAAATGATAGAGGTTTCAAAGATGTCATTCAAGGCGGATTCCCAGTGCTTCTAGCTTTGGCTTCTTGGAGAGTAGAGTTGCTTTGTCAGGATGATATCTCACTTTGGCATTTAAGTCAGCACAAAACCTGATGTTTGTAGGAGACTAAATTTGAGAGGCCACTGTTATGTAACTCAGCATTGTAGCTACACCTGCCTGATCGATATCACTCCACCTCTGAAATGCTGGGTTCCCATATACATCAATGAAGAAGAGTCCTCTTTCAGGCTCTTCAATGACTAGGTAGTTCAAAAATTTTACCCCTTCAGGCAGTTCCCTGTTATAATCAAAACCAGGCACTTGACTTCAGGCTCAGATTCAACCCTTTTTCTTTTTCCTTGGGATGATTGAGGTTGAGATCCTTGAGCCTCAGGAAGAGCTGATTGTATCCCAAGCTGAGCTGGTGCTTCCCTCAGTCTTTCATAACGTTTGCTTAGGGATTTCATCAACTCTTTGACCACCACATTTTGCTTCTTTCCAATGATGGGACCAAGTTTATCAAGTTCAGTGATCCCAAAGTCAGTGAATTTGAACAAATCATGAACTTCAAAATCTCTTTTATCATCCCCCCTATAGACATTCATTGCCAGTGGTTTGGATCTGGGGATTATTTTTACATCAGTGATTTTTTCAGGTGCCCTTCTGCTTGTCATGGTCTAATTGTAGTGATCAATCCTTTCTTGTCTGATTGCAGCATTCATTTTGTTCTTTTCATCTCTTTTCCTTTTAAAGGCTGTCAATTCAGCATCTTGAGCTGCTTTGAACTTTTGGCTTGCTCCTTTTTCAAGAGTTTTAGGATTAATTCCTATCTTTTCAGCTTCTTCAGAGACTGCTTTGACCAGGGCTTCTCTGCTTTTCTTTTCCTCTTCAGCCTGCTTCTTGCGTTTGTCTTCCTTATCAAGGTAGGCACTTAGCTGTTCAGGAGTAAGCATGTACTTGATGCCACCAATTTCATAGGGAATCTTTACAGGCTCTGTTGTGGTCATGATGGCTTTGCCTTTATCCTGAGCAGATAAAGAGGATGATACCAGTGGGGGTGTAGTTGTGACAATCTGTGACACACGGTAAATTTTCACCAAAATTTAACTGATAATTAGTAATTCATTTTTACTAAGCCAAATTTATTAAGCATGCACAAGCTTTTCCTGAGCATTTGAGTAGATAACTCGCATACAATAAAAATTTCACCACTCTTGCATTCATATCATTTTATGAATATATCATTTTGTCTTATAATTTAAATTGTGAGACGAGAGGTTATCTCGTCTTCCCCCAGTGACTGACACTGCACGCGTGCCGACACTATGATAAGGGTTTGATAAAACGAATGACAAACACCGTAATGAAAAATATTACAAAGATAACAATATCTCCGATACGTGACCATAAGATATTACACCTAAAAGTTATCAAACAATGATGCCTCGGTCACAATGTAATATCGCAGGACATAAAGTATATAACATACTTACACTTAAACATGAACTTTTATAAGACTCAAATACAAGTAGAACACAAGTACATGCACACAAAATAAATTATAAGTATACATTACATGTACCCTCACTTTTACTTACATTACCATTTTAGACCTTTATTATTATTACACTTATAATACATTTACAAGAAAAGAATTTATAAAAATTAGATATACTCTCCTTGTTTTTCTCTTCCACTCACGACAAAACCAAGGACCAGGAAAAGCAAAAGATATCAAAATCCATCTTCAACCTCTAGCTTGTACTCCCATCCTAGGCCGAATCTTCTAAATGGAGATAAATCAACACCTTCATCCAACATACCCATCTCTCTCATACCCAAATCCATGTAAAACTTTGCTTCCCAAATCTCCATAGATGCGCCACTACCTTCGAAGGAATCCAAGGAGGATCAAAGTAAATCACAAGAGAGAAGTAAAATCCTTTCACCACTCTATCACTTATGTCCAAAGATTCGTGGGTCTTGGAAGTAAGCCATTTTTGGCTTCAAACAAAGTTTCAAGATGAAAAGAGGTGGTCAAAGGCTCCTCTCTTAACCTCTTCTTAAGCAACTCGAGAGACCAAAGACACCCACAAATCAAAACTCAAACACACCACAAGAGTAATATTCTCAAAGTTATCAAGAAGTTGTTGGGTTTGCTCGGAATCGGTATACGGGTTTGATTTGTGTGGGGTCCCTCGACTTGGCTTTCATCAACATTTTCACATCTCACTCTTGATAAGGTTCATGGTCTTTCTCTTTCTCATAGCTTTGTTGTAATATAAACATTGTTAATGAAGTGGTAAATGGTGATGTCTTGCTTTATTTGAGTTTGTAAGTTATGGATGTGCAACTTTGCAATATGAGTATAAACTTATCACTTTGAAAATTTGATTTGGTCACTCTCTTGTGAAAATAGTTTTCTGTCGAGGTAAACGAGTCAAGAAAATGAGAGTTAAGTCTTATAGAAACTTGGTAATTTGACTATGTAACTAAGTACTCTCGAGGTGATAATACTTGTGCTTTGATAAGCAACTATGTCACTCCGGAATCTAAGTAAGTCATTGGTATTAAGTGGGTTTGGTTTACTGTCGAGGTAGGAACCGGGTTGAGTAGTACTCAACCATGGTATAGTCTTGCCATTTCTTTGTTCTATCGCGTTAAGTTGGTCTCGACCCCATCACCATCATACTCGGCTTGTGAGCCTTTGTCTTAACTTCACCTTGTAAAATTTATGCCGTGTATAATCAAGTTTGTCAATGCTATAATGAAGGTATGGATGTCTTGTTTGAAAACTGTTTCTGTCGAGAAGCCGGAACCAAAGAGTTTGAAAATTTCTCATTTGTAAAGTCTACTAGTAAACATGGTCTTAAAACTGGAAATTTGATCTTGAAAGTGGCACTTGGCTTAGTAAGTCAAGCACCTTGTAACAAGTTTATCTTGCGACAATTGGTCATATACTTGTCGTTATCCTTGGTGCTAAGTTGTTCGGCTCGAAAGTGAACTCATTCCGAGACCTATGACACCATCAGTCAAGCATGTAAGCTAATAACTAGGAACTTTAGTTTCGCAAAAAATTTTGATATCTTGGTTTAGATAGGTGTTCATCTTGATAAGAAACTAGTTTTATGTCTTTCTTTTGTTGGCCTAATCCTCATTCGTGATGTTATAGTCAAGACGGGTAGCCAAGATGTGTTCGAGCACATTAGTCGTGACCCGATTGTAACTCCGAGATGATGGCAGTTTTACTCAAACTCTCTACCCCTCAAATGTACCTTGACTACATTTTCTTTTTTTTTCTTTTCCTGCGTTAATCATTCCTCAAGTCAAATGCAAGAGTACTCTTTGACTAGTTTAGTAGCAAAAGCTGCTAACAGAAACCGATGGGCCACAGCCCATTTTACCTCAAGGATTACTTGAACTCCTATTGGGCCAAGCCCCATTCGTGTACCCAAGTCGCTGGGCCACAGCCCACCTGCGATTTTGAATGTTGGTTTAAGTAAATGAAACGCGTCAAGTATACCGGAATAAACTACAAAGCTAAACTCATTTGTCACATATTTGGAGATTTCGACTTTGGTTATGTACACTTATATCGACGAGTAAAACAAGAGTAAAGGCATACAAACAATGAACCAAGTGTCTAAAAATGTGAGTCATATAATAAGGTTTACGTAACTGACTTAACGACAATGTGTAGACGAATGTATGTCAAGTGAACGTCCCATCGAAACTATATATATATGGAACAAGTTTGTTAAATAAATAAGATACCACTATATTATTTTCTAGTCCATTAAAAATTGATGACTTTAAATTTCACTTGAGCATTTTCCTAAATACAATTAGAAAACAAATTATAATTTTGACAACACCATTTTGTGTCAACTTAAAAAAAAAAAAAAAAAAAAGAGTACATATACATTTATATACTTACTAATGGAACATTTTAATTATTGGTTTTTAATTCGAACTTTGGATTTTAGAACCATACTAATATGAAAGGAGTATATATACAATCATATACTTACTAGTAAATCAATTAAATTATTTTTACAAACTAACGGTTGATTTTAAAATCATTATATAAGAATAATATTAATTGCACCATTTTAAGTAAGTAATACTTAAAAATGATGAACTAAACATTGCCCTCCTTATCTAGGTCGTGTGTCGGTGCCGTTTCACAACAATCACTAATCCCACATTTCGGATTTTGCACATTTGCTAAGGTGAGTTTCATAGCCCCACTTTTACTTGATAAATTGTTTTATACATTTTGGGGTGAGAAATATGCAAAACATTTTATGGACCAAAACTATTACATGATTACTATTACGTGGTTTAGCCTAAGCCCTTATGTCCCTAGAGAATGCCCTTTTTCATGAACCGTCAATTCCCTATTGGGAAACGCGAATGTTATAAATAGATCTATTGAGGGTGACTCCTCCGTTCGGTTGGCCATGCTTAGGCCAAGGCGAAACGTATACCATGTCGGAATCAAGTGTTGAGGGACAAAACACTTGCTATGGGCCCTATATTGTATGACATCTTTTAGCATACAGAAACTGTCGTAGTATCGGTTGCATGAACTTAGAGCTAACGTAATAGACATTCATACATATATCATTATATTCGTTGTAATGATTATATGCCTTTACTGATGGTCCAAGCTTACTATTTTAAATCAAACCTATGAACTCACCAGCTTTTAGCTGACCTTTTAGCATATTTTCTCAGGTGTTTAAGATTTGTTCATGAAGGCAAGGCAAGAAGCGGATGTATGGTCGTAGTAGTATTAAAGAAGTGTTTTTACACAAAAATGATGTTTTTACATTGGGACCACTAAATCTAATGGGATGTGCCCATTTATTTAAATTATGTTGTAAGACAGCGTTTTAAAACTATTTTATAAAATCAAACGGAGTATGTATTCCGTTCTTTATTACTTGTGTTATGATTCACCAATTCCGTAACGCTCCCGAATAACACGTATGCTTCCGCTAAACAAATTTGGGGGTGTTACAGATTGGTATCAGAGCCAGGTTATAGAGAACTAGGTACATATAAACCCTAAACTATAACTACTTTTCACCAAAAACATCATACTACGACCACCGATTGCCGCTTACCTTACTTGCCATTTTACTTAAAATTCATTTGATAGGATTACATGTTTTATTTCCTATTTACTTATGCACTATTTCATATCCATCATGAGCATATTTTTTTTCCCACATACTTACACATATGCACCGTCTTGTCACAGACTATGCCTTCCCCAGCCTTTCCTCACGATGTTCAGGAGGACATCCTACTAGCACACTTACCGACCATCCGCCAGCTTGCACACTTAGCCACTGATCCATACGTACAGGCCACACTAGCAGTCCAGCCAGCTATTGCACCTACTCCACCTATACCTACCCTCACCACCACTCCATCAGCTCTGTTGACGCGCAGGCAAAAACCCCGTATGATTGTGAGAGTACCTGGATATCGAGAGCGGTATTCATATGTGCCTGCACTAGCTTCTCGGATGACCCGCGCTGCCTACATGGGTCCTTCTACTACTTCAGAGTCACTGACACCATCACCCACTGAGTCACCACCTCATCAGAGACTCAGGAGATCTACCGATTCCTACTCAGAGGAAGACCCGGAAGAAGATCCGAAAGATCCTGAGGAGGAATTACCAGAGCCTATACAGACTGAGAGTGTCCCTGGACATGTTAGCATAGCAGCAGATGTGAGTACACAGGGTCTGGAGATTGTCCAGAGTATACAGGAGTTAGGACAGAGCTCCAGGATGGCTCAGAGATTGGATTGATGCATCATTTGGATTAGGGCAGAGAGCCGCTTTTCTCCACAGTCAGGAGGAGAGTAGTGAGATTGATTGGAGAGATATTGATTGCTTGATCAATTCGGTACCACTTATCACTAGTCCGAGCTATAGTCCGTCATCACCTTCGTTTGTACCATCTGCAGCAGACATGGAGCGCCTTGAGCGCACCACTAGACAGATTGAGACCATTGAGGAAGCTGCACCAGTTGAGGCACAGACCGAGCCAGACCTGTCAGGATCTCCAGAAGGTGATCTGACCCTCACTGAGAGGATATTCATTCAGTTGGACTCTCATGAGACATTGCTAGGAGTCCATTCTGATCAGCTAGAGAGGATCGATCCAACACGCTTGCAAGCTTGCGAGCAGCGTGTTGAGGGTTTAGACCGAGTTACTGATGTGTTGTTTGAGAGCATGGGGCTCGAGAGACAGGAGAGGATACGACTAGGTTTTAGGGTTGAGACTCAGGTTGAGGACGTCAGAGAGTTGGACAGCAGGGTACGAGCCTTGGGTAGAGGTCAGACTCAGATACACGGACGACTAGAGGAGCTAGAGAGCGTCCAGTGGATTGCGAGAGATACTGTCAGAGAAGGATGGCAGAGGACTACTGGGTTAGAGTCTATGTTAGCATCGCAGATGAGACGTATCATGAGTTTAGAGGATACACAGCGAGAGCTGATTGCTACCATAGAGCGATTTCGTACCGAGCATGGACATCCCTAGATTCCATTGCATGATGTATTACACTAAACTGAACTATAACAGTTAGTGTTAGTTATTATCCTCGTATTTCAGTTGTATTTTCCATTGTATTTCCTTTGTATTCCGTTGTATTTCGGTTGTACTCCAGCTAGTATCTCATCATGTACCGTAGGAACCTTGTAACCGAAATTCTATCTATGACAAACTTATCTTCCTACCCAATTGTCTTTACTTTTATAGATTGCACATATGATCTATCTACAATAACCACACTATTACGTGGCACTTACCTTGTTTAAAAGGTTCTGTAACTCATCACCTTTCTTACTTCAGAAATGCCGCCAAAACAAAGATCCAAACGTACCAACCCTGGTGGAGCCTCCAATGCTCCAATCCCAGCGAGAGTCACTCGCAACCAAGCTGCAAATGCTGCTATTCCAAACAGAGTCACACACGATCAGACTGCTGAAGCCACTACTCCTGCTAGGGCTACTCCAATCCAACCTATCATGAATCAAGCCATGATCGACCAACTAATCAATGAGCGGGTAAACGCCGCTTTAGCTGCAGCAAATCACTCGTCTACTAATGCTGGAACTTCAAGACCACCCACTCACAATCGCACTTGTACTTATCAAGACTTTCGTAAAACCATGACTGGAAGCTTTAGTGGAACCGAAGGAGCTGTCGGTCTGACTAGATGGATCGAAAAGCTCGAGACTGTGTTCCGAATCTGCAATTGTGAAGAAGAGTCTAAGGTTAAGTATGCATCATTCACTTTCAGGGATGCTGCTTTGACCTGGTGGAACAATTTTCTGAAATCCGCTAGTATCGATGTTGCCTATGCCATGCCATGGGAAAACTTCAAAGAAATGGTACTTCGAAAGTACTGTCCTCGTAACGAGATCAAGAAGCTCGAACATGAGTTTTGGAACCTCAAGGTTCAAGGCACCAATATAGCTGCTTATAATCAGCGATTTCAAGAGCTAGCCTTATTGTGTCCTGAAATGGTTCCCACTGAGACCCGATTGTTGGAAAGATACATCGGAGGATTGCCTCAACCTATCAAGGGCAATGTAACCACTTCTAAGGCTACTGATCTTCATGAGACCATCGAGGTAGCCAACAAACTCATGGACCAAGTAATTGAGGACTCCATGGACAAAGTGGTTGACAATAAGAGGAAATGGGATGACCATTCTCAAGGTTACAACAACTATGAATACCGTGGCAACAACAGTAGGAACAACCGCAACAATCAAAACAAGAGGCAAAATATTGCTAGAGCTTATGCAGTGAATGTTGGGGAAAGAAAACCGTACTCAGGGACTGCACCATTGTGTAATCGATGCACACTGCATCACAAGGGGCAGTGTACCATCAAGTGTCGTAATTGTCAGAAAATCAGACACTTAACCAGGAACTGCAGGTCCAAATCATTGGCGACAGTTCAAACAGCTCCAGCTCAGGACCCAAAAGCTAATATAACTTGCTTTGGTTGTGGTGAAAAAGGGCATTATAAGAATGAATGCCGAAGGACCAGAAACCAAGGCCGTGAAGGAAATCAAGGAAACCGAGGAAATCCAGGAAGCCATGGGAATGGCAGGATTCAGGGAAATGTTGGACAAACGAGTAATCAGGAAAATGGAGAAGGAGCTCCTGGGAGAGTCTATGCCGTAACCAAAGTGGAAGCTCAGGAAGACCCGAATGTTGTGACGGGTACGTTCCTTATAAATAACCGTTATGCATCCATATTGTTTGATACGGGAGCCGATAGGAGTTTTGTTTCTAATACATTTAGTCCACTACTCGATATTGTCCCAACCGCATTAGGAAATGCATACAACGTGGAACTAGCTAACGGTAACATAGAAAGGGTAGATACCATCATAAGAGGTTGCACCCTTAACCTGTTAAACCACCCATTCAATATCGATTTGATACCAGTAGCATTGGGTAGTTTCGATGTTATTGTCGGAATGGATTGGTTAGCAAAATATCATGCTGCCATCATTTGCGACGAGAAACTCGTTCGAATACCCTATGGAAATGAAGTCTTAACAATAGAAGGAGACAGAAGTGACAGAAGAAACGCTTCAAGACTGCATGTCATTTCCTGTACCAAGGTGTTAAGGTGTATCGAGGAAGGATGTCATATCTTCCTAGCACAAGTCACCGGAAAGGACGAAAAAGAAGAGGAAGAAAAACGTCTGGAGGACGTGCCGATAGTAAAAGAATTCCCTGAAGTCTTTCCCGAAGACTTGCCAGGACTTTCGCCGACCCGACAGGTTGAATTTCAGATCGATTTAGTGCCTGGTGCCGCACCAGTGGCAAGAGCACCTTATCGATTAGCTCCAACGGAACTTCAGGAGTTATCAAACCAGTTGTCGGAACTTGCGGAAAAAGGGTTCATTAGACCAAGCTCGTCACCATGGGGAGCACCAGTCCTGTTCGTCAAGAAGAAAGACGGAACCTTCAGGATGTGCATCGACTATCGTGAGTTGAATAAACTAACCATTAAGAACCGTTACCCACTCCCGAGAATCGATGACTTATTCGATCAACTTCAGGGTTCGAGTGTTTATTCAAAGATCGACTTAAGGTCTGGATACCATCAACTAAGAGTTCGAGAAGAAGATATTCCCAAAACCGCCTTCAGAACTCGTTATGGACATTACGAGTTCCAGGTCATGCCTTTTGGGTTAACCAACGCACCAGCTGTGTTCATGGACCTCATGAACCGAGTGTGTAAACCCTACTTGGATAAATTTGTGATCGTATACATTGACGATATCCTAATTTATTCCAAGAGTGTAAAAGAACACGAAGAGCACCTTAGATTGATCTTGGAATTGCTGAAGAAGGAGGAACTGTATGCGAAGTTCTCAAAGTGCGAGTTTTGGATACCCACTGTGCAATTCTTAGGTCATGTAATCGACAGTCAGGGCATACATGTAGATCCCGCTAAGATCGAGTCAATAAAGGATTGGGCGACACCCACAACTCCTACTGAAATACGCCAATTCTTAGGACTCGCTGGATACTACAGAAGATTTATCGAGGGTTTCTCAAAGATTGCCAAATCTTTAACCAAGCTAACCCAGAAAAACGCCAAGTTTGACTGGGGAGAAAAGGAAGAAGAAGCTTTTCAACTCCTTAAAGAAAAGTTGTGTAGTGCACCTGTTCTGGCCTTACCTGAAGGTAGTGAAGACTTTGTTGTTTATTGCGACGCTTCACATAAGGGGCTAGGAGCAGTGTTAATGCAGAGAGAGAAGGTGATAGCATACGCCTCTCGCCAATTGAAGACTCATGAGAAGAACTACACGACACACGATTTGGAGTTAGGATCAGTTGTGTTCGCACTCAGAATTTGGAGACACTACTTGTATGGCACAAAGTGTGTCGTATACATCGATCACAAAAGTCTACAACACATTTTGGATCAGAAAGAACTGAACATGAGACAGCGCCGATGGTTGGAATTACTCAGTGATTATGACTGTGAGATTCGTTACCATCCGGGTAAAGCGAATGTAGTAGCTGATGCTCTCAGTAGGAAAGAGCGACCAAAACCTCTTAGAGTCAGATCCTTGGGTATGACAATTAGTTCACCTCTTCCAACCAAAATTCTTGAGGCTCAATTGGAAGCACTCAAAGAGGAAAATCGTCCGAATGAGAACCTTTACGGAATGCCAGAAAGTGAAAATGGATTCGTGAAAAGGTCGGATGGAACTTTGTGTTTCAAAGAGCGAAGTTGGATACCACTCTACGGAGGAATTCGCGACATCATTATGCATGAATCCCACAAGTCTAAATACTCCATCCACCCAGGATCCGACAAAATGTACCTTGATTTGAAGAAATTATACTGGTGGCCTAACATGAAAGCCGACATTGCAACATATGTCAGCCGGTGTTTAACTTGTTCAAAGGTTAAAGCTGAACATCAGAGACCATCAGGCCTACTAGTACAACCCGAAATCCCCGAGTGGAAATGGGAACGCATAACAATGGACTTTATCACCAAGTTACCTAAAACCTCTAAGGGCTACGACACTATTTGGGTAATAGTTGACCGTCTCACCAAGTCAACACATTTCCTACCGATGAAAGAAAGTGATGGAATGGAAAAACTTGCACAACTATACCTGAAGGAAATCATCGCACGCCATGGTGTACCAATTTCCATCATTTCAGACAGAGATAGCCGTTTCACCTCAAACTTCTGGAAATTACTTCAAGATGCTTTAGGGTCTAACCTCGACATGAGCACCGCTTACCATCCTCAAACTGATGGACAGAGCGAGAGAACAATCCAAACACTGGAGGATATGCTAAGAGCATGTGTGATAGACTTTGGAAATGGCTGGGATAAGCACTTGCCCCTAGCTGAATTTTCTTACAATAACAGCTATCACATAAGTATCAAAGCCGCACCATATGAAGCACTCTATGGTCGGAAATGTAGATCACCTGTGTGTTGGGCCGAAGTTGGAGAAAGTCAACTTACTGGTCCGGAGTTAATCCAAGAAACTACCGAGAAGATTGTACAAATCAAAAGCCGACTACAAGCAGCTCGTGACCGTCAAAAGAGCTACGCGGATAAAAGGAGGAAACCACTTGAGTTCCAAGTGGGAGATAAAGTTATGCTCAAAGTTGCGCCATGGAAGGGCGTAATCCGTTTCGGAAAACGTGGAAAGTTAAATCCTCGTTATATTGGACCTTTCAAAATTCTTGCTAGGATCGGACCGGTAGCATACCGCCTTGAATTACCACAAGAACTCAGCTCTGTGCACAACGTGTTTCACGTGTGCAACTTAAAGAAATGTCTTTCCGACGAAACTATTGCTATTCCTTTGGAAGAAATCCAAGTCGACGAAAGATTGAATTTTGTCAAGGAACCCATTGAAATCATGGATAGAGAAATCAAACGGCTTAAGCAAAGCCGCATCCCGATCGTCAAAGTCCGTTGGAACTCTCCAAGAGGTCCAGAATACACGTGGGAGCGTGAGGACCAATTCAAGCTCAAATACCCACACCTTTTCTCAACGTCATCAAGTAATCCTAACTGAAAACCGAGGACGGTTTTCTCTTCCAAGACGGGGAGGATGTGACACACGGTAAATTTTCACCAAAATTTAACTGATAATTAGTAATTCATTTTTACTAAGCCAAATTTATTAAGCATGCACAAGCTTTGCCTGAGCATTTGAGTAGATAACTCGCATACAATAAAAATTTCACCACTCTTGCATTCATATCATTTTATGAATATATCATTTTGTCTTATAATTTAAATTGTGAGACGAGAGGTTATCTCGTCTTCCCCCAGTGACTGACACTGCACGCGTGCCGACACTATGATAAGGGTTTGATAAAACGAATGACAAACACCGTAATGAAAAATATTACAAAGATAACAATATCTCCGATACGTGACCATAAGATATTACACCTAAAAGTTATCAAACAATGATGCCTCGGTCACAATGTAATATCGCAGGACATAAAGTATATAACATACTTACACTTAAACATGAACTTTTATAAGACTCAAATACAAGTAGAACACAAGTACATGCACACAAAATAAATTATAAGTATACATTACATGTACCCTCACTTTTACTTACATTACCATTTTATACCTTTATTATTATTACACTTATAATACATTTACAAGAAAAGAATTTATAAAAATTAGATATACTCTCCTTGTTTTTCTCTTCCACTCACGACAAAACCAAGGACCAGGAAAAGCAAAAGATATCAAAATCCATCTTCAACCTCTAGCTTGTACTCCCATCCTAGGCCGAATCTTCTAAATGGAGATAAATCAACACCTTCATCCAACATACCCATCTCTCTCATACCCAAATCCATGTAAAACTTTGCTTCCCAAATCTCCATAGATGCGCCACTACCTTCGAAGGAATCCAAGGAGGATCAAAGTAAATCACAAGAGAGAAGTAAAATCCTTTCACCACTCTATCACTTATGTCTAAAGATTCGTGGGTCTTGGAAGTAAGCCATTTTTGGCTTCAAACAAAGTTTCAAGATGAAAAGAGGTGGTCAAAGGCTCCTCTCTTAACCTCTTCTTAAGCAACTCGAGAGACCAAAGACACCCACAAATCAAAACTCAAACACACCACAAGAGTAATATTCTCAAAGTTATCAAGAAGTTGTTGGGTTTGCTCGGAATCGGTATACGGGTTTGATTTGTGTGGGGTCCCTCGACTTGGCTTTCATCAACATTTTCACATCTCACTCTTGATAAGGTTCATGGTCTTTCTCTTTCTCATAGCTTTGTTGTAATATAAACATTGTTAATGAAGTGGTAAATGGTGATGTCTTGCTTTATTTGAGTTTGTAAGTTATGGATGTGCAACTTTGCAATATGAGTATAAACTTATCACTTTGAAAATTTGATTTGGTCACTCTCTTGTGAAAATAGTTTTCTGTCGAGGTAAACGAGTCAAGAAAATGAGAGTTAAGTCTTATAGAAACTTGGTAATTTGACTATGTAACTAAGTACTCTCGAGGTGATAATACTTGTGCTTTGATAAGCAACTATGTCACTCCGGAATCTAAGTAAGTCATTGGTATTAAGTGGGTTTGGTTTACTGTCGAGGTAGGAACCGGGTTGAGTAGTACTCAACCATGGTATAGTCTTGCCATTTCTTTGTTCTATCGCGTTAAGTTGGTCTCGACCCTATCACCATCATACTCGGCTTGTGAGCCTTTGTCTTAACTTCACCTTGTAAAATTTATGCCGTGTATAATCAAGTTTGTCAATGCTATAATGAAGGTATGGATGTCTTGTTTGAAAACTGTTTCTGTCGAGAAGCCGGAACCAAAGAGTTTGAAAATTTCTCATTTGTAAAGTCTACTAGTAAACATGGTCTTAAAACTGGAAATTTGATCTTGAAAGTGGCACTTGGATTAGTAAGTCAAGAACCTTGTAACAAGTTTATCTTGCGACAATTGGTCATATACTTGTCGTTATCCTTGGTGCTAAGTTGTTCGGCTCGAAAGTGAACTCATTCCGAGACCTATGACACCATCAGTCAAGCATGTAAGCTAATAACTAGGAACTTTAGTTTCGCAAAAATTTTTGATATCTTGGTTTAGATAGGTGTTCATCTTGATAAGAAACTAGTTTTATGTCTTTCTTTTGTTGACCTAATCCTCATTCGTGATGTTATAGTCAAGACGGGTAGCCAAGATGTGTTCGAGCACATTAGTCGTGACCCGATTGTAACTCCGAGATGATGGCAGTTTTACTCAAACTCTCTACCCCTCAAATGTACCTTGACTACATTTTCTTTTTTTTTTCTTTTCCTGCGTTAATCATTCCTCAAGTCAAATGCAAGAGTACTCTTTGACTAGTTTAGTAGCAAAAGCTGCTAACAGAAACCGATGGGCCACAGCCCATTTTACCTCAAGGATTACTTGAACTCCTATTGGGCCAAGCCCCATTCGTGTACCCAAGTCGCTGGGCCACAGCCCACCTGCGATTTTGAATGTTGGTTTAAGTAAATGAAACGCGTCAAGTATACCGGAATAAACTACAAAGCTAAACTCATTTGTCACATATTTGGAGATTTCGACTTTGGTTATGTACACTTATATCGACGAGTAAAACAAGAGTAAAGGCATACAAACAATGAACCAAGTGTCTAAAAATGTGAGTCATATAATAAGGTTTACGTAACTGACTTAACGACAATGTGTAGACGAATGTATGTCAAGTGAACGTCCCATCGAAACTATATATATATGGAACAAGTTTGTTAAATAAATAAGATACCACTATATTATTTTCTAGTCCATTAAAAATTGATGACTTTAAATTTCACTTGAGCATTTTCCTAAATACAATTAGAAAACAAATTATAATTTTGACAACACCATTTTGTGTCAACTTAAAAAAAAAAGTATATATACATTTATATACTTACTAATGGAACATTTTAATTATTGGTTTTTAATTCGAACTTTGGATTTTAGAACCATACTAATATGAAAGGAGTATATATACAATCATATACTTACTAGTAAATCTCTTAAATTATTTTTACAAACTAACGGTTGATTTTAAAATCATTATATAAGAATAATATTAATTGCACCATTTTAAGTAAGTAATACTTAAAAACGATGAACTAAACATTGCCCTCCTTATCTAGGTCGTGTGTCGGTGCCGTTTCACAACAATCACTAATCCCACATTTCGGATTTTGCACATTTGCTAAGGTGAGTTTCATAGCCCCACTTTTACTTGATAAATTGTTTTATACATTTTGGGGTGAGAAATATGCAAAACATTTTATGGACCAAAACTATTACATGATTACTATTACGTGGTTTAGCCTAAGCCCTTATGTCCCTAGAGAATGCCCTTTTCATGAACCGTCAATTCCCTATTGGGAAACGCGAATGTTATAAATAGATCTATTGAGGGTGACTCCTCCGTTCGGTTGGCCATGCTTAGGCCAAGGCGAAACGTATACCATGTCGGAATCAAGTGTTGAGGGACAAAACACTTGCTATGGGCCCTATATTGTATGACATCTTTTAGCATACAGAAACTGTCGTAGTATCGGTTGCATGAACTTAGAGCTAACGTAATAGACATTCATACATATATCATTATATTCGTTGTAATGATTATATGCCTTTACTGATGGTCCAAGCTTACTATTTTAAATCAAACCTATGAACTCACCAGCTTTTAGCTGACCTTTTAGCATATTTTCTCAGGTGTTTAAGATTTGTTCATGAAGGCAAGGCAAGAAGCGGATGTATGGTCGTAGTAGTATTAAAGAAGTGTTTTTACACAAAAATGATGTTTTTACATTGGGACCACTAAATCTAATGGGATGTGCCCATTTATTTAAATTATGTTGTAAGACAGCGTTTTAAAACTATTTTATAAAATCAAACGGAGTATGTATTCCGTTCTTTATTACTTGTGTTATGATTCACCAATTCCGTAACGCTCCCGAATTGCACGTATGCTTCCGCTAAACAAATTTGGGGGTGTTACACAATCAATGTTGTTGTTGCTGTTGTCACTGAGATTAAGGGGTTTGGGTATTCACTGAACTCAACAGTGATAATTATGCACGGGTTTTTACATAAACTTTTTTATTATGTATTGATATCGATTAGTATTTTATATAGATTTTTGTTGGAATAAGGATTGGACTTTGTTTAACTGACATGGTGTTGAGGTTGATGTTGTTGTTTAAATTTAACCATCGATATCATGTTGTATACAATATGCGTGTTTAATAGCACATAATGACCTATGAAGTTAAAAGATGAAGTTTAGAAAAATGGTTTTTCAGATATCCTTATTCAAACTTTAAATATGTTACATGAGTTGTTATAAATATTATCATGTATATTTATTTTCATATTACAGTAAAATGTGCTTGCATTCATGTGCTTACATTTTGTTATCTAGATTTCTGTTAATAATAATTTTAGTTGTATTTAATTTTCAGACCCGTGTACGCACGGATTAAACTTATAAAAAAGAATAACATGAGTTGTTATTGAACGCGGATTGTAAAAAAAATATGATATCTTACATAAACTCATAAGATGAGTAACATGAGTTGTTCGTATATGTACAATCTCGTATATTCATTTAAATATTATGATTACTCGTGCTTTTTTCATTCCTGATACTTATAATCTTGTGCGTATATTTATTATAATATTTAAAAATAACAACATATATGTTGCTTCCAGAAAAAATATAAAGTCTATGGGGTATAAAGTTTAAATGGATATTTGTTTATTTTATAAAATTATTAAAAAATATGGAAACCTAGAGAAAAGTTCAATGTAGACCCAAAATACTCACTAGACCCAATGAACCAATCCTAGCCATTCATCTCTCTAAAAAATATATATATAAATAAAAAAAAATCACAAACCGTTAATCGTTACGCGAAAATAATCATATCATCACGACGATAATTAAATCATCTTTCTATAGAAGGGCACTTATATAAATTTTCGGCGATCTTTTTTACGATTTTTCTTTTGTGAGTGTTAAAATTTTCGTCTGGAAAAAACACATGTGATTAGTTATTTTAAAATCACATGTGATTTTTTTTGTAAGTATTAAAATTTACATCTGAAAAAATCACATGTGATTAGTTATTTTAAAATCAATTGTCATTTTGTGAAATCTCATGTGATTTGTGAAATTACATGTGATTTTAAAACAACAAATCATATGTGATTCATAACATACAAATCATATGTGATTTTTTCAGACGTAAATTTTAACAATAAAACTAAACTCGAAAGTGTGTCGAAATTATATCGAAGTGTATGTCTACTGAAAGATAAAAATATTCTCGTTGCGATTATTTATTTTTTGTCGCTTAACGATGTACCTTTTGCAAGATATGTTATTTTAAGAAAATTGTGATTTTATTTGGATGAAAAATGGATGACCATGATTGGTTCATTGGGTTTATAAAAAATATGAGGTTTATATTGATCTCAACTCTGGCCACTCTAAGGTCGACGGTGCCATAGTGACATGATAGATCTGAAGATGATATTGTAAGGTAAATTAGGATTGGGGCATGATACAAGGACCTCCCCCCCCCCCCCCCCCACCCATAGGGGGTTGCTACAGTACACACGTATCGGAATGTTGTATTGTGTGCATCACGGTGTTGTACTGTATGTTTTGCGGTTTGTACGGTTGACAATAGGGGGTTAAGGTAAATTAGGATTGGGGCACTATACAAGGACCTCCCCCCCCCCCCCCCCCCCCCCCCCCCGGCGCTTATAGGGGGTTTGCTACATTACACACGTATCGGAAGGTTGTATTGTGTGCATCACAGTGTTGTACTGTATGTTTCCCGGTTCGTACGGTTGACTATGAGGTGGGGGGGGGGGGGGGGGGGGGGGGAGAGGGAGGGTCCCTAAAGTATATCTCATTAGGATTGTGTAGATATAAAGATAAAGAAGTAGGGATATATTATAAGGACCCCCTCTATAGTCAACCGTACAAACCGCGTAGCACACCGTATAACACTGTGATACACATAATACAACCTTCCGATGCATGCTACTGTAGCAACCTCTACTTAGAGGGTCCCTATATCACGCCCCAAAGAAGTAAATGTGTCAATAGTAAAGTAGCATCTTCTTGAGAAGTATAAGACGACAATCTTTAGTCAAAAAGAAATCCGAGGTAATACATATCTTTTCTTAGCATAGATTTGTATTCATGTTTGAGACTGTATATGGATTTTTCTTTATGGAAAGTATAAATGTTCGGATAACATTATAAAGTCTCAGACGTAACTGCAAAAGAAAATAATGTTATACAAAAGAATTAAAGAGGTCGATGATGGTTGAGTATAAAGAAGATTGGTCTTAGAGCATTCATAATGCTTTAATTTTTCAATGACTTGAAGTATTTAATGTATGAGTAAGGATCAGATGAGAAATAAAATTAAAATGAGAAGAGTGAGAAGAAACCACAACCGCACATTTCAGATGCACCTGAAAATATAAATGCATCTCCCTATATATTTTTTTCTCTCATTTGAAATATGTGGCTAATATTTTTTCTTATTTTTCTTATTTCAATTTCTCTTCTCACTAGATTCATACCTTTTAATGTATATTATGTTTGTTAACTAAAAATACTGAGAAAGATTTGATATTTGTTAAGGTTTTATAAAAAGATTTACAAAAAGTTATTGATGCAATGTAAAAAACATTTTTAGTATATGGAAAAGCTTTTGCCACTTATATGGCTGAGTATAAAGAAGAAAAAGTAAAATATAGGATTAAAAGCGTGAAAGAAAAGAGGGTAATGATGGTGTCTGCTAGCATGTGCAAAATTGTAATCTCTCTTTTATATGCATACTCATATTTTAAGGTATATACGATAAATATTTGTGGACACCATCCTCTTCAATACGATACTATATTTTTTACACATTTTTTATGATACATTTTGTATAATTATGTAATCTATACTATCTTATAATGTATTTAGGATTTTTTAAAAAAGAAAGTCTTAATTTTTTAAGCCTACACATCTTACTATAATTAGTAATTCATATAATTAAATTCTACACTATAATAATTGCATTATAATGTACACTAATGACACATTAAATTTTTGTATTAAAATAAATGTTACAAACTTACAATAATACAAATTTATAGTTGTAATATTTATCATAAACATTTAAGTTATACAAAGTTCAAATGAGTATAAGTATGGATATTTATATTTGTATTGATATACTTTACGGAAATTCAAATACGCATCTACTTTTTTCGAACTATCAAATGGGTAAACCGTCAAATACAAACTCTCATTGCATACCGCTTAAAGATCAAGGTACGAGAAAAACTGAAATGTTAGATACCGCCGCTGCTTTGTGCAGGTACTATGCTAGTGTGATGAAATAGAGTTTATTTAATATTTCATAATATTTGAGTAAGTACTGGTTACTGATGAAGTGATTAAAAAAGCAAATACAAAATGGTATATGTCTGGAAGGAAGGGTTATTGGTAACTCCTAAAACATCAACAATACCCTCTATTTTTATTTATTTTTTACTTTTATTTTTTTATTATTCTTTTAACCACTATAAAATTAAAAATACGAAACATAAAATATAAATTTAATAAGTTCAAATATTAAACTGACAAAAAATACGAAACAAAAACTAATAAAAATTGTATTGTACTATAAAAAGGAGTGAGCCATTGGGTGAAAAATGTAAAAAATAGGTCGAGGGTATTCATAGTAGCACCCAATAAAAGGAATCAAATGTACTATGGTGAAACGTGAAAGTCAAAGAAGTTAGGCCCCCGTTTGGTATATAGGTGGGTTTATGATTTGGATTTGGATTTAAATTTGAATTAAGATTTGGATTTGATGTAACACATAGAAAAGAAAATGAAAGGAGAGAAAATAATATAAGTAAATTAAAAAATATATATATATTTTAATAATTTAAAATTGATTTTGTTATTTAAATAAAAAAAAAAAAGTTGGAGAGAGAGCCCACTCATAATGACGCATCCTGTCAGAAAAACATGTTAGAGCATCCACAATGAGTCAAGTTGTTAAAAGCTTTTCACTATTTTAAAAAGTTATTTTAAAGGGTTTTTTGCATTGCTACAAAAGCTTTTTAAAAGGCTTTTTCTTAAAGACTTCGTGAACGTCTTTCCTCTAAGCTCTAGTCATTAAATGCAATATATATTAAATGCATTATAAATGCTCTTAGAAAACCATGCTATGTAGCCAAGATCAAAGACGATGCACTTTATTTGGGATAAATCCCAAATCCTATAGCGAAATGATCAAACAAACATTTGTTTAACGTCTTGTCAAAACAAACACACATCAAAGTAGGCAAACAAACACTACCTAAGTGGTAGGTGTCTCAAAGAAGTAAAGGGTCCAATCAAATGGGTTTTTTGTCAAATTGTACAATAAATGATATATAGTTTCTAAGATTTTATTAGGTTGTACAAGTTATTTCTAAGATTTTGTTAGATAGTTTATAAGATTTTATTAGATTGTACAAGTAAGGGGTCCAATCAAATGGTTTGTTTGTCAAATTGTACTATAAATTATATGGTTTCTAAGATTTATAGACATTGAAGAAAGATATATAACACAAAATGCGTGTTATCTTACATTTTATCATGTTATTTTGGACTTGTGGTTAAAGTTTTCGTGTTATTTTCATTCGAAATTATATGTAACACACCAATGAACTTCTTTTCTCTTCTTTAATTGTATGTTTACAAGATTTGTCCTACCCAAATAAGTAAACATCGACTTTTGGGTCGTGCTAAGCACGGCCAAAGAAAGTACCTAGTATTTAAAAAATAACAACTAAATTTTATTAAACATCACATATTTTTATTTTACTTTATTTAATTGACACAAGTGTTTTTGTACATATTTATTTTGCTACATGAAATTTGGATAGTTTGACCAAATAAAAGCTTATCCAATTTTGACTTTTATTGACTAATAAGATAGCTCGATTTTAAAATTAAGTTCTCCCATTGATCAATAAAAAAATTAATTGTAAAAACATTATTTTTATTATATAAAATATTTGCTAAGAAGTTATTATCTTGTATTTAGAAAAAGAAAATCAACAAATGGAGTATTAATACAATGGTTGGAGCACTTGTGCTTGAGTCAATTGACTCAGGTTCAAGTCTCATATTTGACATTTGCTTCATATAGGTACCCACATCCGCAAAATCTATGGGCACACTGTAGAGACTTTGTCGAATAAGAGCTCAGAGGTCCGAGTCTTGGCTCGTGCTCACTCCAATTGGTGCCCCACTAGGCCAGGAGAGTTGCCGAAACTATTCCTTATGGGGTGGACAATGGCTGGTGTCAAAAGACACCTGAGGTCAAGACGTTCTCGCCAATCTACACCTTTTTGTGGAATAAAAGAAAATCTTTTTGACATAATTTTTTTTGAGCTTCCTTTATTAGGTAATAATTGAATTAATTATTTTATTGAAAACCAAAATTTTTAATTAAAAAGCTTTAAACTTTTTAATTTGGGCATAAATAATTATAAACTCGTTTTTGTTTATCTTTGTATTAAAAAAGTCTAAAATACATATGTACTCAAAATGTATTAGTTTATACTTTTGGACCAAACTGTAAAATATAATACAATTACTTTTTTGTTCTTTACTAACATCATTTTTTTCTTTCTTAGCGTAAACACTCTTTTTTCCCCACTCATCTAACACAACCACACAACTGTACAATGACCCCTAAAAGAACTTAATTACATCGTTTATTTTTTATTAACAAAGTAATGGTATAATGAAGCTACAAATATAGCCACTAATATGCAGTTTTGTTTCGTCTAAGAGATAGTTTTATTTTTGTGAACTTAAAACAATAGGTAGTCACTTGGCAATTATGTTAGTTGAGTACTTGAGTTAGTATAGGTAATCTAAAGTTCAACTTTCAGCACATATCCTAAAACAATTTTTATTTTATTTTTTAAATGTATACGAGTTTTTTCACACGCGCTCCGTTGTAGGGCGCGTGGTTAATCTAGAAACTATTCGTGTAATCACAAGTAACGATAGGAACAACTTTTGCGATTGTTTTAGACTGTTTCTGCAATGCAAGAAACCGGAAGGACATGTATGTAATTTTTTGTTGCACTAACAGTCCATGTATATAATGCGAGGACTATTTCTGTAATCGCATGTAAACAATAAGACTTCTTTTGCAATTTGCAGGGACATTTTTTGCAATGTATATACAATTAAAGAGACTATTTTTGCCTTTTGTCCTCTAACTTTAGTACTCAATGAATAGTAAAATCTTTGTGGCTTATGTTAATGCAAGACGGTCTTTTTGGCCGTGCCCAAAAGATGATTCATGTGCCCAAAATTGTGAATTATCAAATGTACAATAAAACAAACTATAATGTTAACAAAATTATGTAGACTACCCAAAAGAATGATTTTTTGAATTACTGGTACACGGAAGAAAATGTAAATGACACTAAATCTCATTTTCAACCATTTACATATTTCTTTTACCACCAAACATTTTGCCATCACTCCCATACCTTCCTCATCCCTCTATCCAACAACTATCATCTACCTTTTCAACATTTTTCCACATTTACTTAACCTTTTCTCTCATTTGTAAATCAACAACAATACTAATACATATTAGATGATGATGCCACCGATTTCCCAAATACTAATACAACAAAAATATATAATTTCTTGAGTTGTTCTAAACTTCTAATTATAATGTCAAGCAATACTGTAGTAAAAACAAACTAATTGAGAAAACATTTATACACATCAACCTCCTTTTACATAACAAATTTCATCCCAAATATAAAGATAACATTAGCAAATTTAGATGCACACGTACTTTTTATACAAATTCACTTAGGCCGATGCTAATGGCAACCATAAATATTGTGGTCACCCCTGCCACATCAGCGTTATATCAGCTTTCTCTCTCCAAGACTACACTCAGCCACAATTTTCTAATAAGACGACCACAATCAAAAAAAAAAATATACCCCACAAAAACTAATAAAAAACACACTCATACACACAAGAGAGAATGAAAGTTGCGGTTGCTGACACACCAAAACAATTGAAAGGTTGGGAGGGACTGGTCACCACTCCGGTTGAGCTAGTGGGGATATTGTGGTCACCAATTCGGTTGAAGGTCAACCAACCGAACCATTAGCATTGACCTTATGTTCCACTCAAATAATTTGAAAAATATATTATATAGTTTTATAAGCATTTCCACATTGTTAATATGAGATCGAGCAGTATTTAAATTATCACGTCGATTACAAATAAGAGCACAAGGTATGGGGTGCCATTGGTGAGTCATTGTTGAGCCGTTGGTGTGTCAACCTTACCGGCCAACATGCCAAACTTGTTTTGTGTTTTGAGCCACTCCACTAGCTCAAGCCAAATGCACCTTTTGTGTGTGTGTGTGTGTGTTTTATTGTGAGTGAGAAGTATATTTGGTGGGGTATTTTGCGGGACTTACATGTGATGTTAGTGGTGTGTTATGAGGAAGGGTTGTTTGAGTTATTGGTGTGTTATTGGGAGGTGTATGATGTGACGCTGATGTGACATACCAATAACATGTTATTGGGTCCTTGCATACCTTGTGCTCTAAGATCATAATAGAGCGTCGACTCGTCGAGTTTGTTTGGTTGCGTCAATTTGACGTCACACACTAGGAGCCCAACAATTAGCCCAACATGACCCAGGTCTCATTCTTTGGCAGCCCAAATAGTAATACTGTAGTAATGAAATATTACCGCGCATGTGAATCTTTAATTCCTAAAATCAAAAACATTAAAAACATTTACAAATATTTGGTAGCCCAAATATTTGTATGTAAATTAAAAACATTTACATACAAATTTTCAGTAAATTACTATATCTTTAATTTAAAATATTGTTCGAACACTTTTTTGATTGAAGAAAAAGTCATCAATCTAAGGATATTAAATACATCGTCCAATACACGCAAATGCTTGTTAGTATTATGTATTTCATTAGGCCCATGTTTATGTATTTGTACCCAAGCCCATATCTTTGTAGGGTTTTGGGATTATATGTATGTCCCGGTTTGGGAGATCTCAGCAATCAAACACAAACCATTCTACATGGTATCAGAGCCACAATACCGATCCTAAAACAAACCCTAAATTGCATATTCTGTTGCCTCCCCTCTTCCTCCTCCCTTCGTCTACTGCTTCATTAATCTCCATCTCCCCTCCACTCTTCTACTGCTATCTTCATCTCACCAAACCCTCATTCTCATCTTCACTCACTCACTGCTTCTCTCAACCCTCTACATCTCCTCTCCAAATGACTATCACTGATCCACCACAGCCTCCAACCATCCTTCTTTCCGACAAATTAATGGCCATAACAAATCTAACTAATATCATTCCTGTAAAACTTGATATGGATGAGATGAATTACTCATCTTGGGTATATTTTTTCACTCACTTTTGTCGCGGAAATCAACTCTTGGATCACCTCGAAAACACCAATACAACGGGTGCATCCGCAAGCACCACAGCCCCTCATGATGCCGAATGGTTGAAGATTGACTCCATTCTTCTCTCATGGATATTTGTTACCGTATCTAAAACCCTCCAACAACGTTTGGTTGTTGAAAACCCTAAACTTGCTAAGGATGCATGGGACACACTTGCTACCATATTCTCCGACAACAAACGTACTAGATCCATTGCTTTGAAAGCGGAGCTACGCTCCTTGAAGCTTGGTGACTTGGGGATCGATGCTTACTTTAGAAAGATTGAGTCCATTGCCACGGTTTTAAATAGCCTTGGCTCGGCATTGGACAATGATGATATCGTTACCTTCGCCCTCGAAGGCTTGCCCGCAAGATATGACAATGTGGCCACCATCATAGCCCATCGGGATCCTTTTCCCGATCTTAAAACGGTTCGATCTATGCTAACCACGGAGGAAATGCGTCACAAGGCTCGCTCTCAAGACCCTTTGTCCGACTCGTCCTCATCACCTATGGCTCTCTTGGCAAACACCGGGTCCAATAATCGTCGCCCTTTCACCTCCACGGATAAGGTACACAAACCTTGCAACAACTTTCTTAAGGGCTACTGTCGTTTTGGAGCCTCATGTCGCTTCTTGCACGATGGTGTGCATGGTAGCACACAACAGCCTACGTCAGGTACACTCACTTCTATTGACATGCAAAATCTTCAAGCACTTTTAACAAAACTTGGCTGTAATGCACCCCATCTTGGTCCCCCACCCACTGGTCTACCAAAGGGAACGAACCCAGTTGCATACCACACTTCCCCATCATCAATGAACCCTGCTTATGGACCCCCTGGTTTTGCTCAGCCGGTTCAGCCTCACCAACAGGTCACGCAATTGAACCCTGCTTATGGACCCCCTGGTTTTGCTCAGCCGGTTCAGCCTCACCAACAGGTCACGCAATTGACCCCTGGCCTGCCCTACACGGTTCAACACATTCTGCCCCCTGTCCAAACTCAACAGCAGGTCATAAACCCCCTTCAGCAGGTCATAAACCCCTTTCAGCAGCTGCCAGGCCAGTCCAATGCGCACTTCTATCAACCGGGTCAGTCATCCATGGTTCAACAGTTCACGCAACAAGGTCAGAATCAAACAGGTCAATCCACAGTCCAATTACCAGCCTCAGTTCAGCCTCAAACAGGTATACTTGGACCCGCACCTGGCGTGGCAGGTCACTTTACTACCGGGGGCACTTTAGGAGCGGTTTCGGGTCAAGAAACGGTTCTTCCACATGCATTTGCTACTCCCACCCTCCATGAACCCGCTCCTGGAAACTGGAATATGGATACAGGTGCGTCTTCACATCTAAATGACTCGGTTAATAATCTTAGTAATGTATTTAATTCGAGTATTTATTCATCTGTTGCCGTTGGTGACGGGCACACTATTCCCGTCACCAACTCTGGCCATAGCATTATACCAACCCCCTTTCGACCTCTTCACTTAAATAATGTCCTTATCACCCCTCACATTGTTAAAAACTTAATTTCTGTACGTCAGTTTGTATGTGAAAATTATTGCACTGTTGAATTTGATCCATTTGGTTTTTCTGTTAAGGATTTTCAAACTCGTCAGGTGCTGCTCCGCTGTGATAGCACTGGCGATCTCTACCCTGTCACCAAGCCTTCTCCCATTCCTCAAGCCTACCTGACAAGTCAGTATACGTGGCATCAACGTCTTGGTCACCCAGGAAGTGAAGTGTTACGTCGCGTTATTTCTAATAATTCAATTTCATGTAATAAAGAGAAATCTCCCGTGCTTTGTCATGCTTGTCAGCTTGGCAAACACGTGAAACTTCCATTTGATAGTTCATCTACTTTAGTTGAAAACTGTTTTGATATTGTTCACTCGGATTTATGGACTTCTCCCATCCCGAGTCTGTCTGGTTTCAAATATTATGTTATTTTTCTGGATCATTATTCACAGTTTGTATGGGTTTATCCGTTGGTTCACAAATCTGATGCTTTGACCAAATTTACCTTATTTCGCACCTTTGTCAAAACTCAATTTAACAAAGAAATTAAATCTTTTCAGTGTGACCATGGTGGTGAATTTGACAACCATACCTTTCATAAATTATTCAATGACAATGGAATTCGGTTTCGTTTCTCATGTCCCCGCACCTCCCAACAAAATGGTAAATCTGAACGCATGATTCGCACAATTAACAACCTCATCCGCACCCTACTTTTTCAAGCCCGTCTACCCCCAAACTACTGGGTTGAAGCCCTCAACATGGCCATTTACCTTTTAAATATTCTACCATCCCGTGCTATTGACAATGACATTCCACTTACACGCATGTTTGGCACCTCACCCGACTATAGTATCTTACGTGTCTTTGGATGCCTTTGTTATCCTCATGTCGATACCAACCATAAACTCGGCCCACGTGCCACACCATCCATATTTTTGGGCCATGCCACCAATCACCGCGGATATCGCTGCTTAGACCTAAACACAAACAAAATCATTATATCTCGCCATGTCACCTTTGATGAGACCGTTTTTCCCTTTGGTTCCAACATACCCACTGCGACACCCTCCTACGATTTCTTGGATGACTCGCCTAACATCATTTCTAACATCATTAAACTCACCCCTACCCCCCCACCACAATCACCAGCGCCCACTGCTACACCAACAAACTCACCTCCTTCACCCATTTATCCTACATTAGACCCTACACCTTCTCCTGTTGTGGCATCTCCACCACCCACCCCTCCTACAAACCCAACCGCCCCCGTTTCCGTTTCCCAAGCACCCACCCATACCTCTAACCCTACTCAGACCACGACATCTGTTCATCCCATGGTCACACGTTCTCGTGTCGGGACTACACGTCCTAATCCCCGTTATGCTTGTCATGTGTCTACGGTTTCCCCTTTACCCCGTTCCTATAACGCTGCTTTTCATGACCCTAATTGGTTAAATGCTATGTATGATGAATTTAATGCTCTTATTAAAAACAAAACTTGGATTCTTGTACCTCGTCCTGCGAACATCAACATCGTTCGCTGTATGTGGTTATTTCGTCACAAGTACTTGGCCGACGGCACTCTCAGTCGCTACAAGGCTCGCCTTGTTGCGAATGGTAGCACTCAGGTAGAGGGGATTGATGTTGATGAGACTTTTAGCCCGGTTGTTAAACCTGGTACTATCCGCACTGTCCTCAGTTTAGCTGCATCTAGACATTGGCCAGTTCACCAGCTTGATGTCAAAAATGCATTTTTGCATGGGGATTTATCTGAGACTGTTTACATGCATCAGCCTCCTGGTTTTCGTGATACTGAGCACCCTGATTATGTATGTTTGTTACGCAGATCTTTGTATGGGTTGAAACAGGCTCCTCGGGCTTGGTTTCAGCGTTTTGCTACATATGCTCTTGGGATTGGTTTTACTCATAGTCGTTGTGACACCTCCTTGTTTATCTATCATCAGGGGACTGACACTGCTTATCTTTTATTATATGTTGATGATATTGTACTAACTGCATCTTCTGATGGATTACTTCAGCGTATCATTGCAGCCCTTCATCAGGAGTTCTCAATGACAGATTTGGGTTCACTAAATTATTTTTTGGGCATATCTGTTACTCGTGACACTTCTGGTATGTTTTTATCTCAGCGTAAGTATGCTACAGAGATTCTTGAGCGTGCTCACATGGCTGATTGCAATCCCAGTCGGACTCCGGTTGACACTGAGTCTAAACTGGGTGATGATGGCAGTTTGATATCTGATCCCACCTTATATCGGAGCCTTGCAGGGTCACTTCAGTACTTAACATTCACTCGCCCTGATATATCTTATGCTGTTCAGCAGGTGTGTCTACATATGCATGATCCGCGAGAGCCTCACTTCTCTGCGCTCAAACGGATTTTGCGCTATATACAGGGTACTTTGGATTATGGCTTACAGTTGTATTCTTCTTCCACTACATCTTTGGTTGCATATTCTGATGCTGATTGGGCTGGTTGCCCGACTACTCGGCGGTCTACATCTGGATACTGTGTATTTCTTGGAAACAACTTGCTCTCATGGTCCTCCAAGCGTCAACCGACACTTTCTCGTTCGAGTGCTGAGGCAGAATATCGTGGGGTTGCCAATGCCGTTGCTGAGACATGTTGGTTGCGCAATCTTCTTCGAGAGCTTCATACTCCGGTCGCTTCCGCAACTCTTGTTTACTGTGATAATGTCAGTGCTGTCTATATGTCCTCGAATCCGGTTCAGCATCAACGCACCAAACATATCGAGATTGACATTCATTTTGTTCGAGATTTGGTGGCTACAGGTCAAGTCAGAGTTCTTCATGTTCCTTCTCGCTATCAGTTTGCGGACATCTTCACCAAGGGATTGCCATCTGCTTTATTTGAGGAATTTAGATCCAGTTTGAGTGTTCGGTGTTCTCCCGCTCAAACTGCGGGGGTGTGTTAGTATTATGTATTTCATTAGGCCCATGTTTATGTATTTGTACCCAAGCCCATATCTTTGTAGGGTTTTGGGATTATATGTATGTCCCGGTTTGGGAGATCTCAGCAATCAAACACAAACCATTCTACAATGCTATGGGCAAATGAATTAATCTACTATTTGTCATCCAGTCAGGTTTCTCTGAAAAGAACATGTTGCTAGGCAATGCACGTACAAATGATTGATCGTTGCCCCGCTGCAAGAAAACCCAAGGAATCTTTTCTAAGAAAGAAAAAGTTAAAAAAAAAAATAGCGTTAATATGGCCTAACGATTTTTTTTATATTGCATAAATTTTAGACTTTCGAAACTTACTAACAATTAATTAAAAACTCTAAAATATTTCTAAGTAGAATAAATGATAACTGCAAAAAGAAATCAACAAGAAATGAGGGTATAAAAAGATTATGGTTATATAAACAAAACTTTAGGGCCTCTTTGTTTAATTTGTTCATTAAAGTGGTGTTTGTTTGTGACTTAATTGACTTAATATAAAAAAACTGAATTCATTAAGTTATATTAAAACTGTTTGTTTGTGACTTAATAGAGAAATATGACTGAAAATATTAAGCAATAAAAATGAGGTTGTCTGCATTAAGTCATCTTTTAATTAGAAATGACTTAATAAAAAAAATTAACAAACAAGCTCTTATGTTAATTAACACATGACTTAATGTAGAGACACTCACTTTTATCACTTATTATTTTAAGTCATTTATTAAATGAAAAATAAACAACTTTTCACATGACTTAATAAATTAATTTTTTCATATTAAATCAATTAAGTTGCATTCAAACACCACCTAAATATAATAAAAAAGGTTTACACTTATCACATCTTTGATTAGGTTACACAATTTCATTCGAAGACTCCTACAAAAAACCACAACCACACAAGTAGAACACTCATATGAAACTTGATTTACAGTAATAAACGAGGTTTGAGCCCGCGCGTTGCTGCGGGTGCTTTTGTTAAATATGTAGCGACCAGTTTGTTGAAGATAGCAATGGTAAAAGGTATAAGATTGCAAGGATGGGTGTTGCAAGAATTTGTAGCATTAAAAAACGGTCAAACTTTGTAAAGCATGCATTAAAGTTATATGCAGTAACTGCATAGCACAAAATAGGAGTATCTTGATATGCAAACATGGCATAATTTTTGTCTTAGTTTGACACAAAAGAACCCAATGTTTTCGCACAAATTTCTGCAGCTAGAAAGGCATAAACAACCCTGCTAATTGTTGCGCCAAACACATGTGTAACTGCAACTTTGCAGCACACCAAACGAAACAACATTTGGATAAAGTACATCCGGGATGATATGCGTAACAGTACATGCAATTTGCAGTGACAATACGATACCCAATTTCTTATAGTTTTATTTAAAGGCATCTAATCCATTGAGAAACTACCAAGACAAATCGTATTTGAGTCATAGTTAATTTGTTGTTCCCTTTTCCTTTTGAGCCATTATGGTTTGCAGTTTTTGCCATGCCATTATCATTTCCTTGAGCAACCTTTTTTGGAGGTCTAACCTTCCTAACATCTTCTTTTTTAGATCCTGAACCACAATAACCAGGCGGAAAGTAGCTGCTCCATTCCATCGAAAGGTCAACGGCTGGTGAGCTTGATTCAGTGCCTGAAATGTCCATGGTAGCTGCACATTTAAAAAATGAGAAAGTAAGTACATCTGGTAATGCTGTATTTGGTTGATATCAAGATTGAGATGAAAAAGAAAAACCTTTTTTCTTGCCAAAATCCATGTTGTGGTTTGTTTTAGATCATTATAGGTGGAATTTGAAATGATCATGTGCTTTATAAATGGAATATGTGCAGGCAATGTGCATGTTTAAAAAAATGACCAGCTGATTAAAGCAGTCAATGCATACACATGCATACACTGTTGATGTCAGTAAAGTAGAGGCTATGCATGTTTCATTTGAGCTTTCTGTATCAGTAGTCATTAACATTGGAATATGGACAGCTGTGCAGTCCATGCTTGAAGAAAAAAACAGTGAACCAAAGCTTAACATTTCATAAAAAAAACAGTCACCACATATGAATGATGGTCGCAGAAATGATTAAGTAATTTCATCCCCGTAACTATTATGATTACCTGAATTGCAGCCTCAGCGACGTTGGCCTTTTGTAGATGATATGTGGTTGTTGTGTGAAATTTGCATGAAAACAGCTCAAAATATGAACACAAATTTAGAACCGCAAATCAGATTTTCCAACCATAGCAAAGACAACATGTTCATAATACAGTCATATACCAAAATGCTTTTACGGCAAGCTGGCTTTTGGTATACGGGTATGACAATAATACCCAGCCATTAGAATAACATCCAGGCATTACAATAATTTCATTATAGAACAGTAAAGTGCACACTAAATTGCAAAGGCAACATGTTCGTAATACATGGTGTATTATTGTCATATGATTGGATATCATTGTCATACAGCAAAGCTAACATTTCAGTAGTGCACACTAAAGTGCAATCAGTACTTACCAAAGCATTTATGTAAATCCATAAGTAACTATAGCAAAATCTGCTGTGTTTTGGTCATACTCATATACCAAGAAGGAGTGTAAAAATGTATTCATCGATTATCGCTAGTAGTGTGAACAGATTATAGATAAAGGTCACTCACCGCAGCAAACAAATGGAAATGCAGAAACCTTTAGCATCCTGGCGTCTTCTTTTTTACAGCCTGACCTGTAATAAGTAACTGGAAAGCAGCTTTTCCATGGCGTAGGAAGGCGAGTGGTTGCTGAGCTTGATTGGCTGCTTGAAATGTCGATGGTTTCTGCATATGAAATGAAAGAAAAAAAATTAGCATGTGTTGTTTGCATATAAAGATGGAAATGAAAGCAATAAACATTTTCTCTTGCTTGAATTCATGCTGCAATTTGCTTTAGATTATTGTTTTGTCAGCTTGTGTTTAGTGGAAAAGTTATCCATTAATAAAATTTTAGATTAGTGCCTGCTTCATGAAGGGAATCCGTGCAGATAAAATGATTAAAGTAAACACCACACAGGTTGCACTTTAGTCTGCAGTACTGAAATCTTAGATTAGTGGCTGGTTTATGAACTATTGAAAGCTGCTTTTAGGTCAGGCTAGCTTCTATGTTGGCTTGTTTGGGATATGACATTGAAATGATAAGTAATGAGACACTGTATCAATTAGGTTACACAAACTTAGTGCTACAGGTTTTTGTTTGCCTATATAAGGTGTTTTTTTTTCTGGCTTCACATACTTGCCTTTCTACCTTGTGATTTTTTGTCAGAGTCTGTTAACAAAATGGTGTCCACCTCAAACATTGATCAGCTGAAAGCAGCGTGCGGTTCTTATGAGCTGCATAATGCGTTTAAGTTCCTGTTTCTACAGGAGCAAGGTGAAAATGAGGGGTTCATCATGCTGATTGGAGAGAAATGCGATGATGTTCGTCGTCGCCTGCAGAGGAGGACTGAAAAGCTGGAAGAGGGTCGTCGGTTGAATCCTTTAGATGATGTTGCAAACGACGGTGTTGAATGCTTGGAGGAGGCGCAGAATAGGGACCATCAGATTCTCGCTGCACTGATTCAGGTCCTTGATTTGGCTAAGCAAGCGTGTATTGAGAAAACCAGTTATGTGTTTACAATGGAGTTCCATGATTAGGGTAGCATCTTGTGTGTGTATGATGGATTGTGCTATGGTCTTTATGTTTAATGCTATGGTGTTATGTGTTAGATTAACAGGGTGTTGTTAATCTATGTTGGTATGCGTGTAACTTATGTTAACTATGAATAAAAGTTACGTCTGTTTGTGGTTTAATAATTTTGTTGATACATGTCTTGCTATGTAATGGAGAAAAGCAATGATATGGTTGGGTCACTTGTGTTCTATTTGGACAATGTGTGGAGGCAGATGCTGGGTTTCTTTTATGGGATATTGAATATCTTGCAAGCACAAATCATTTATGTTTTTTGATGTTTGCAACACTTATGTGTGCTATGAATGATATATGTAGAAGGTTAGTGACAATAAGGTAAGGATAAAAAATTATCACCAAAGATGGGTTTACTGATTAGATTTAACATGAATATGTATTATAAATTAACAAAAGAATTCTTAAGTTGTGCATGTGTATCACAGTTTAGCACTAAAAGTATTGAAATTTTTTTTAAATTCAGAAAATTGTCAATCCTTTAAATAAAGGTTGAGTGGAAAAACAAAGCATGGCAAAATTTGATGGCTGTTAGTCATAAGTAGACACTGAAAAGAAGCATCGTAACTGTAACACCCCAACCCGAAAAGGGTAGAAGTATCACATTTATGGTGCCAAATCAGAACAATACATATAAACGATGCAAGCGGAAGCCTTATAATAAATATCAAAAGATAACAAGTCAACGTGACTTGAACAATACAAACGTTCCAAAAGAAATGAAACAATACAATGTCTAAAACTCCAAAATAAGTAGCAATGGCAATAGAAGTCTAAATATGACTAGGGTCAGTCCACACTCAGCATCCTACTCTCAAATCCCAAGAAAAGCCCCCAGCTCCTAGCTTAATAACCTGCCGCAGGAAAAGAAACGCGGCTGAGCGTAAAAAGCCCAGTGAACAGATATAACAATACAATAACAATAATGAGGAACTGAAGTCAAGATAATTACGATTAGAAATGAAGTGAACAATATAGAGTAGGGTAAAGGAAACAATGAAAGGGTCAGTAATCCACCACGAGCCAACAATACAATACAATACAATCAATAGTAGCAATAGCATTCCAATATCCAATAGTAACCATTGTATTCGGATGGGTGACCTCGGAATACCAATCCAATAGGAGGGGAGACCTCAAGTAGCCAGTGGAGTGATCAGCTCCCAATATGTGAGGGGGTGTATTGCACACACGCACCACATCACCAATACAATATATATAACAGTAAAAGTACAGTACAAATCTAGGATGCATCCATACGCCCCTGCAGAACAATAGTGGCCATAACAATAACAGTGAAGCGCGCATAATCAATACAGTATAGGGACGGTGTGGAGCATCACTCAACCACACTAGAGTCATGCCATTGGTGCATCAATGACACGACCATGTTACCTTCATGGCTAGGACAACAATATTTGGCTCGGGTATGAAACTGACAGGTCAAAGCAAAAAGGTCCACAATATACAATATGTAAGTCATCATAATCAGAGGTTTAATATCATTAGTTCACAATTCAGAGGTTCATAGCAACAGTCCAATATCAGAGGTTCAGTAACAGAGATTCAATATCATAGGTTCAGTAACAGAGGTTCAGTAACAGTAGTTTAATAACAGAGGTCCAATATCAGATGGTCAATAGCAAAGGAATCATAGAAATGAAATATCATAAGCGAACAAATTCAAAGGATCAGAAGGTCATGAGAAACCCCTACTGAAAAGGGATAGAATATTTGTACCTTACTCGAAGCAAGCAAATATGAAAGTAAAGTCAAGAGATGAGATCAATCCCGCCGCCCGGAACCTATATGAATTAGATAACGCTTAATAAAGATCAGATTACTCGTTTTAGACGGCTTTCCATTTTAAGCAGGTTTCCACTTTTAGTAATCTTTCCATTTTAAGTAACTTTCTATTTTAGGCAGGTTTCTATAATTAGTAACTTTCTATTTTAAGTAAGTTTAGCCATTTAGGACGCATTTTAAAGACATATTAGATTAAGTGAGTATTTATATACTTTGAGGATCATTTAAGCCAAATTATACAAGTTTAGGGTTCAAAGTGTAAATATTATAAAGTGTAAGGTCTTAAGTGTAAATATGCCACATTTACTTATTTTACTCATTTAGCCATTATAGTTATTATATTTACCAAGTAAACCCTCTTAGTTTTCATAACGATAGTTCTACCAGTATAATAAGTCTTACATTAGATTACGCATTTAATCCTCGTTATAAACCAATTAATTATGACTAGCACGAGATTAGACGTTCTTATGTGGGTAAACACTTTAGGACAATACATAGATGAACCTTAAAATACCATACGACACAATTCATTATATTATGAACATTAGATAAATTTTATGAACATGATACAACTTATTAACCCTTTAATTTGATAAATACCATTTAACATATACCCTTGTGTGCACTTTTAATATCCACGAAACATAACCCTCCCCTAAAAGCAGATTTTGTACGCCTCTTTACCCTCCAAAACAGCCCCTAACATGAACCCTCTCAAACACATAATAATACCACTTTAATACGCAAGTTGTCATGTTCATTTATACGAGTTAAAGGTTAAGAGAAAAGGTATAACGAGGCTTTTACAAAACGTAACCATAGGACCTATTTTACACACGTTTTAACGCCATATATATCAAGTTCCAATTACTGGTTTTAAAGGTTTAACATTAGGTTACAATAAGTCTAGGTTTTACATTAGTTATAACATGTTTTAAAGCTCATAATTATTAATGCGCATGGTACACAAAAACCCACGACTAGAATGTAGACAAAAATCAGGTTTGTAAATGTGTTGGTCGACATGTTTTAGTGATCTCTTCATGGTTTTATATAGCCGATTATATTAGGTTCAATATTCCCTGATTTAGCCATTAGATGAGACATGGTTTTAGGGTGAAAATCATGCGCCAAGGTGGACTTACACCCACGACCAGAATCCAGGTTCACAACAGAATTTGATAGCACATAGGTCGACATATATGCAAGGGTTCATCTCATGTTTTTATGTACATATATATAGTTAGTTTTAGCCATTCGTGGAGCATGTTTTGTTAACCAACCCATACGCATGGTATGAGTACTATACGACAGAATAAGACCCAACAAAAAGGATGACGAGAGTACATGGTAATACCTTGATAGCGTGAACCAAAGAGAAGAACAATGGACAAATAAACCAAACCAAATCACCCCTTCTTGCTTCCTATATCATACGACCAGCAGCCATACAAAGCCCACAACGAAAACCAAATCAATACAAGAATCAAGTACACACTGTCACACCCCCAATTTACCTGTTTTGCAGCGGAATGGAATTCCTGGGGGATTGACTGTCATTGCACCACAATCACAGTTATATTGAACGACCTAAAGTGTCGTTTTAAAAACACATCGTTTGATATTTAACAAAAGCTTTCAGAGTTACACATAGGTCCCAAAAGTTTACAAAGTTTGCGGAAACACAAATATATAACATGTCCAAACGATGGTTTTGAAATAAAGTGCCATAATGTACAATAATGTAAGTCGACGCCGCGACTCAAAAGGTAGGTCCCTAAACCATGTCATGATGATAATGCCTCAGTTACCTGAAAATACATTGCTAAAACGAGTCAACAATAAAGTTGGTGAGAAATCATAGGTTTATGTAAATGTTTTATACGACTACGCAAGTATAGATCAGGCATGACAATCATGTCACGTAAAAATGTTACAGGCATGACAATTATGTCACGTAAAAATGTTACAGGCATGACAATTATGTCACGTAAAAATGTTACAATTGCTTTAAGCCCATGACACCGAAACGAGACTGTTCATAATGTAGGCCCCAATAGAGTGTTTGCCAGACAACTCAATAATTTTATTAAATGAGATGCATCCGTATGACTAGTTGGGATTCACCAACCCGGATGGAGGCGTCACCCTCAATAGATCTATCCACTCACCCTCGCTTCAAAGATTAACGGTTCATGTTCAGGTAATGGGGACTTTTCAATTGGCAATGCGGTAACTTAAGCAATGTAAATGAATTTAACATACTTGGTATCGTAATAAAATGTTGTGCAATGTATTCTCCCCCGTAGGTTTGAAATAATGTAAAAACTTGTAAAACGGGGCTATGAAAACTCACTTGGTAAACTGGTGTGATGACAAGAGTGAGTACACTGAGGTATAGCGTGAAACTTTAATCGGGACCTATTACGAATGATATGATATGTAATGAGTTGCAATGTAATGTTATGATATGCATGCATTACGTATGTTATTTATACCATTTGCGAGTTTTGAAAATATTACTTATCGTCGAAAAATACCCTTTTGACGTCTTGACCATTCAAAAATCACTTTACAAGTATTTACGTCAAAATGTCATCCTACAATGGTTTTATAATGATTTATGGTGAAATTTTTCACTTTTCGACGTAAAACAATGTCTTCGGAAATTTCTTGAAAATGACAAAAATGGCTTCGAAAAACTAGTCGTAAAATGGTGTACGTCGATCGTTAGGAAACGAATTCAACAGTTTTAGAAAGTTTGTATCGAAATCTAAAAGTTTCAGTTCAGGAGTTTTCGACATAAAGGTCTCGAACATAAAGATAATAAGGGTTAAAGATGGTGATTTTGTCTAATTGTTGTGTGAAAAGTGAGTTTCGGCCAATTTTAAGCATCCGTAAATAATTTATTAAAACTCCGCTATACAAACGGTTGGTCGTTTTGAAAAATATGCTCGGTGATCTTGATTTTATTAGAAGACATTTCGTTACAAAAAGTTCCACATCAAGGTTAAAAACAGCCTCCAACATGGTCGTTTCAGCTACCGTAACACTTGTATCGTAAAAATAATATAGTTTTTCAGAAAATAATAGTTACGGCAATTTTATGAAAACGTGCATATCTTTGTCGTTTCAAATCCGTTTTCTACGTATAATACGTCCTTAGCTTCGTATCAAAGTATACTAATATATTTTTGATAAGTCGAAATAATTTGTGAAGCTTAAGGCTCGTTTTTAACTCGAACAAAGTAAAAACATGTTGCTGAAATTTCTGAAAAATATATATTTCGTCGTCAAACTTTAAAAATTCATAACTTCTTCGTTATAACTCCGTTTTTATCCGTTCAAGCGGCCACGGATTCGTTTTAAAGTATATTTTCTAAATATCAAGGCCAAAAAGTCGTGCCTACTGTCGGATTTTCCAGAAAATCAAAACAAGGACAGAACATATTTTATACGTATCGAAAATAGTTTTTCTCGTACCAAACCTATTCTAATCCCTTCAAATCAACTCCAAAGCTAATCTAATCCTACCATACACCTTCTTAGGGTGTCATGGGTTCCTAAACATCATCAAGACCAAAGTATACCAAGGGGATAATTATAGGATGACCATATATATATATATATTGCTAAAAATCATGTAAAAATGGTATAAACAACACAAATCATGCATGCTTGCTCCAAAAATGAAGAGATACTTATGAAATGAAAAGGAGACATGAAAAATATAAATGATATGCTTACAAGTTAATATGATGAGGTGTAAGGAACAAGGTTAAACCTAAACACTCTTGGTTTTTATTTCAAAACCTAATAAAGAGTATTATCTAGATTGTAATACTTGAGAAAAATTTTGTGATGATCCCTTTGCTCTTGATGTAGAACCGGTTTTGGAAGAACCCAAGGAGAGAAGAAAAACTTTTATCTAACTATGTGAATTATTTGAGATACATGAATGTGTAAAAAATGAAAGAGTAAGACTTATGTATATGTAAACTTTTCAACAATCAAGAACCATGCCAATCCATTAATACCACCCTCCCCTTGTCGGCCAAGGGGGAGGGATTTGGTAAAACATATTTTTTTTTTTCTTTACTTGTATATAATATATACTTGTAACAATTTTTAAGAAAAGTGTAAGTAATGTGTAGTTAAATGTATAAGTAAAGGTAAATGGTAACTTTTTGGTACAAGTAAGTTTTTAATAGATCAAAATAGAATGTAATGAGATAATTAAAATTGTAAAAATACATTCCTTGTGAAATTTGAGTGATAAAATAATTATCGAGTAGTTTTTAAGAAAAACGTCGTAATAATATAACTTTAACGATTTATGTACCAAATAAATTTAAAACACTAGGTAAACTCAAAATATAGTTTTTATAAACTAATGTAAGTATAAAAATATGTCGGGATCATTTTTGAAAGTAACGGATTAAATGTTAAAAATAATAACTCACGCGATAACGTTTATTTAATATAAAAATTACGCGTTAAATGTGAAATGAAATGTTATGAATGAACTAATATGATGCAAATGATGTCAATGAAATGTAGACTAAACTTAGTCCATATGAAATGTTCGTGATAATATGATCATGAATTCGCCGCTAAACCATAAAGGTTACGCGAATTTGAAACACGTAAACCAACTTTACGATAAATGTTGAAATAATGAGGCATAAATTGTTTCGAGAAATGACCTGAAAGTACGGGTTGTCACATTCGCCCATCCAAAAAGGAATTCAGTCCCTGAATTCAGTTCGTGTTAGTCTATCGATTTTTTGAGCTTATAATGAATAACGAGGAGAAAAGACATGGAGAAGTGTCGTTACGGTTATCGATGATTGAGAGCGTATAAAACATCGTAGTAAAGAAAATATCGGATAAATCTCTCATAAGTAACACTTTGGCTTTGAAATATGTGAAGATTTTGCTTGCACTAAGATTTATAAATAACCGCTCCCAACATAACGTGATCCCTCCAGAATTAGACATAGTTAGCTAGGCTATGTATAATTAAGGAACGATGACGTGACGTTCGGTTTAGTTGTTATAACTCTCAATGTTTACAAGGATTTAAACCGTGTCGTTACAATGATGGTTAAAGTAAAAGGAATAAAAAAAAAATTTCTCGTAAGTAATAACAAATCGGAAAGAAAATAAAGTACGATAGATGAGAATATTTGGGTCGAATTGGTTCGTCCAGTGTTTTTCTGAATCACACTTCGCTTTCCAAGGCAAGATTTCGAACATAGATTCTGTTTCCAACTTGAAATTCTAATGGTTTGCGGCTTATGGGACATACTTCCAATCTTTTGCGTCGTACATCGACGTAGCTTATCTAGCCATATGCTGTTATTTGTAACTGATTCTTGATTTGTATGACTTCTTTGCTTGTTTCCTGAATGAGTTATGGACCTATGAATTGGACTTTCCTGATTTTAATCCTTGAATAAGTGATTGATACTTCAACTTTACAGTGCCTCAATTGGTGTAGTCAATATGTTCATGAGCTAACTATTGTTGCAAAGAAACTTGTCGATGGAGAATGTTTTGCCTAACCATTTCTGGAAAGTCATACTGGCTTGAGCATATTATCTAATGTGGAAATTACTCTCTAGCTCTAACCATTAAGCTGAGGATAGTAGACGGTAATCATGTCCTAGTAGGTTTCATGGAAATCCTGAAATGACTGTCAGCAGTCTAAGGTGAATCGAATAGCTTATAATAGGTACAACTGGACTTGATACCACGTGTCTCGTGTTAGATTTCAAAATGTTAAATCTGTCGGAAAAGACCTTATTGAAAAGAATAGATTATAGGTAACAGTTGTGATTCCTCGCGTTTCTAGTCCTATCGAATGTCATGACCTGAGTCTTACTTGCCTAAGGTGCTTAGTCTCTATGACTAAAATGTTTATTGTTTGATTATCGATGTGTTTCCATGCTCCCTGTAGTAAAGTCACAAACCATAAATATTTAAGTGAGGTGGTGTAGTGATTGGTTTTCAAGATTTGTTCCGATATTGTGTGCTTCCAAAAATAGTTCGTCCCTAATACTGTTATCATGCTAGCAAGAAAATAGATATCAGCTCAAACTATGTCGAAGAATGTTTGTTCTAGTTTCACTTGTAGATGGGGAGTCATTGATTGTCCGACATGTTCAAACCTGTGGCATCTCTTGATATGAAAGTGAGGTTACTTGGAATTTCTAGAGAACACAATGCCTTAGGGGAAGTTTATATCAATAACCTTAATTTAACAAAATTTTCCTTTAAGGGACACTCATTGTAGGGAAGTTCACATATTGTTGAAGCCTTGTTTAATAAAATGTTCTATAGTCTCAATTAGGAGGATTGGTTTATTCCTATAGTGTTGCTTAGTGTATATTCGAGTAGTACTAAGTCTTGTAACTCGGTCTAGTTAGTACTTATGAAATGGCAGAATTTGAATTCTAATCCAAAGTAGTGGTTCGAAATGTCTCGTGATGTCTTAAGATTTTTGTTGAGTTTGAATCATCCTAATTCCTAGTTCTAGTCATTGTGGGAAATTCCGAAACCCTATCATTGTTTTCTTGTATCGAGGAATCCTCCTCACAGATGATATAGGAAGTCTTTCCTAAAAAAAGTCACTCGTCAAATCCTAACTTATCGGTTGAGTGAGAGATAAATGGCGTAAGCATCTATAGAGTGTTAACAAAAAGAAATGTTTATGCACGATTTATCTGCTTATAAAACTTTGCTTTTAAATGAGAATTGTTTTAGGAGATTTGAAATGATGCTTGTATTTGTTGAAATGGTATTATGTTCCTCCGAAGTTTTAGATGGTATTCAACGTTTTGTTTTGTAAGATAATGGCTCAATGATTTTTCAGAGTAACATGAAAATCGTTTCGCATGAGGATATTAAATAGTTGATAAAATGACTGAAACCAATTGATAAGTTGATAATAAAACAACTTGCGTTAAAACTTTATGAAACAACGTTTCTAAGATGGTGATAAAATAGTTCGAAATAAAATCAAGTGAAATAATTTCGTGAAATAGTAGCAGGATAATTTGGAATAAAATTTGTTGGATGGTTTGTAGGATACATAAGAGAGCCTTATCGAGTAATAACAGTCTACTAATTGGTCGAGAATAAAGTTGGCCTAACCCCTAGTAAGATAGTGATGTATCGTCGTGAAGTGATGGAAAACTGGGCAATTGGAGTAAGGAATGAAATAAACAAGGTGGTGATTATCGTAGAGATAATAAATGATAAAGCTTACATTAGCTAGAAAGGTACTTATTGTCTGTTCCTGTTGGTGGTCTAATCGTGTTTCAAGTGTAGGAGTAGTAGGCGGTCTAACAACAATAGCCCTAGAACTCTCACAATCCTCAAACCTATGAGATGGTGTAGTGTCTAAAGTCTTAGTGGTAGATGGTAATGGTGTGTCAAATCATGCACGCTTCCCAAGCTGCAAGTCAGGTGTACGAGTATCGTGTATGAGATGTGATGGTACGGATGGTGCTCGAAATGAAAATGATAAAAATGATAACAATAATGATAATGGAAATCCTTGTGGTGAGTTAAGACAATAGGTTCATTAGGACTAAGCCTATAAATTCTACCCAATGGTATGATCTGTCCCAACTGAGTGATAAAAATTGTCCTGATCCTACCGTGAATCAATAGTGATCGTGATGGTGTAGGTGCAACTTCGTCCTCCTAAAAGGTCTCAGTGTCATCATCTGATGTTATCGGTGTTGAGTCAACTGATGTTAAAATTATGATAGGGACTGACAAGGCATTCTCCATGTCAAAGTGATGTGAGTATAATGGGATGGGTATTTAAAGGCATCCATGTGACAATCGATGTGAAATGAAAGTAAATAACTCGAAAAATGTACGTATAAACCGCATGTAAAGTGAACATGCACTTATGATGAAATGATGAGATGCTATGATAATGTAGTTATAGTCTAGGGTCAATGATGCAACCTAGTTCTCTATAACTGAAGCTCTGGTACCAATCTGTCACACCCCCAATTTACCTGTTTTGCAGCGGAATGGAATTCCTGGGGGATTGACTGTCATAGCACCACAATCACAGTTATATTGAACGACCTAAAGTGTCGTTTTAAAAACACATCGTTTGATATTTAACAAAAGCTTTCAGAGTTACACATAGGTCCCAAAAGTTTACAAAGTTTGCGGAAACACAAATATATAACATGTCCAAACGATGGTTTTGAAATAAAGTGCCATAATGTACAATAATGTAAGTCGACGCCGCGACTCAAAAGGTAGGTCCCTAAACCATGTCATGATGATAATGCCTCAGTTACCTGAAAATACATTGCTAAAACGAGTCAACAATAAAGTTGGTGAGAAATCATAGGTTTATGTAAATGTTTTATACGACTACGCAAGTATAGATCAGGCATGACAATCATGTCACGTAAAAATGTTACAGGCATGACAATTATGTCACGTAAAAATGTTACAGGCATGACAATTATGTCACGTAAAAATGTTACAATTGCTTTAAGCCCATGACACCGAAACGAGACTGTTCATAATGTAGGCCCCAATAGAGTGTTTGCCAGACAACTCAATAATTTTATTAAATGAGATGCATCCGTATGACTAGTTGGGATTCACCAACCCGGATGGAGGCGTCACCCTCAATAGATCTATCCACTCACCCTCGCTTCAAAGATTAACGGTTCATGTTCAGGTAATGGGGACTTTTCAATTGGCAATGCGGTAACTTAAGCAATGTAAATGAATTTAACATACTTGGTATCGTAATAAAATGTTGTGCAATGTATTCTCCCCCGTAGGTTTGAAATAATGTAAAAACTTGTAAAACGGGGCTATGAAAACTCACTTGGTAAACTGGTGTGATGACAAGAGTGAGTACACTGAGGTATAGCGTGAAACTTTAATCGGGACCTATTACGAATGATATGATATGTAATGAGTTGCAATGTAATGTTATGATATGCATGCATTACGTATGTTATTTATACCATTTGCGAGTTTTGAAAATATTACTTATCGTCGAAAAATACCCTTTTGACGTCTTGACCATTCAAAAATCACTTTACAAGTATTTACGTCAAAATGTCATCCTACAATGGTTTTATAATGATTTATGGTGAAATTTTTCACTTTTCGACGTAAAACAATGTCGTCGGAAATTTCTTGAAAATGACAAAAATGGCTTCGAAAAACTAGTCGTAAAATGGTGTACGTCGATCGTTAGGAAACGAATTCAACAGTTTTAGAAAGTTTGTATCGAAATCTAAAAGTTTCAGTTCAGGAGTTTTCGACATAAAGGTCTCGAACATAAAGATAATAAGGGTTAAAGATGGTGATTTTGTCTAATTGTTGTGTGAAAAGTGAGTTTCGGCCAATTTTAAGCATCCGTAAATAATTTATTAAAACTCCGCTATACAAACGGTTGGTCGTTTTGAAAAATATGCTCGGTGATCTTGATTTTATTAGAAGACATTTCGTTACAAAAAGTTCCACATCAAGGTTAAAAACAGCCTCCAACATGGTCGTTTCAGCTACCGTAACACTTGTATCGTAAAAATAATATAGTTTTTCAGAAAATAATAGTTACGGCAATTTTATGAAAACGTGCATATCTTTGTCGTTTCAAATCCGTTTTCTACGTATAATACGTCCTTAGCTTCGTATCAAAGTATACTAATATATTTTTGATAAGTCGAAATAATTTGTGAAGCTTAAGGCTCGTTTTTAACTCGAACAAAGTAAAAACATGTTGCTGAAATTTCTGAAAAATATATATTTCGTCGTCAAACTTTAAAAATTCATAACTTCTTCGTTATAACTCCGTTTTTATCCGTTCAAGCGGCCACGGATTCGTTTTAAAGTATATTTTCTAAATATCAAGGCCAAAAAGTCGTGCCTACTGTCGGATTTTCCAGAAAATCAAAACAAGGACAGAACATATTTTATACGTATCGAAAATAGTTTTTCTCGTACCAAACCTATTCTAATCCCTTCAAATCAACTCCAAAGCTAATCTAATCCTACCATACACCTTCTTAGGGTGTCATGGGTTCCTAAACATCATCAAGACCAAAGTATACCAAGGGGATAATTATAGGATGACCATATATATATATATATTGCTAAAAATCATGTAAAAATGGTATAAACAACACAAATCATGCATGCTTGCTCCAAAAATGAAGAGATACTTATGAAATGAAAAGGAGACATGAAAAATATAAATGATATGCTTACAAGTTAATATGATGAGGTGTAAGGAACAAGGTTAAACCTAAACACTCTTGGTTTTTATTTCAAAACCTAATAAAAAGTATTATCTAGATTGTAATACTTGAGAAAATTTTTGTGATGATCCCTTTGCTCTTGATGTAGAACCGGTTTTGGAAGAACCCAAGGAGAGAAGAAAAACTTTTATCTAACTATGTGAATTATTTGAGATACATGAATGTGTAAAAAATGAAAGAGTAAGACTTATGTATATGTAAACTTTTCAACAATCAAGAACCATGCCAATCCATTAATACCACCCTCCCCTTGTCGGCCAAGGGGGAGGGATTTGGTAAAACATATATATATTTTTTTTTCTTTACTTGTATATAATATATACTTGTAACAATTTTTAAGAAAAGTGTAAGTAATGTGTAGTTAAATGTATAAGTAAAGGTAAATGGTAACTTTTTGGTACAAGTAAGTTTTTAATAGATCAAAATAGAATGTAATGAGATAATTAAAATTGTAAAAATACATTCCTTGTGAAATTTGAGTGATAAAATAATTATCGAGTAGTTTTTAAGAAAAACGTCGTAATAATATAACTTTAACGATTTATGTACCAAATAAATTTAAAACACTAGGTAAACTCAAAATATAATTTTTATAAACTAATGTAAGTATAAAAATATGTCGGGATCATTTTTGAAAGTAACGGATTAAATGTTAAAAATAATAACTCACGCGATAACGTTTATTTAATATAAAAATTACGCGTTAAATGTGAAATGAAATGTTATGAATGAACTAATATGATGCAAATGATGTCAATGAAATGTAGACTAAACTTAGTCCATATGAAATGTTCGTGATGATATGATCATGAATTCGCCGCTAAACCATAAAGGTTACGCGAATTTGAAACACGTAAACCAAGTTTACGATAAATGTTGAAATAATGAGGCATAAATTGTTTCGAGAAATGACCTGAAAGTACGGGTTGTCACACACACGAATTCAGCCTTGAAAGAGACTTCGAACTCACCTTTGGCCTGCTTTTGGGTTCGACAGAAAAGAGATGGAGAGGGAGGATTTTATGAGTTTGCCGTCACTTTCTTAGGAGGATGCTAGGGTTTCTCCTTTTTCTTTTATTTTTAAATACACATAGAATGGGATATGGTAACTTTTAAATGTGAATGGAGCGTGTAAATTAGGCCAAGAAATAAGGGATTTTGGCGTGAAGAGGGGGGTTTAAGACCAAATCACAACATAATTTACTTTCCAAAATATGATGTACGGGTTAAGTATATTATACATATGACATTTTATTGTGTTGCATGATTATTGTAAGTTATTTATAAATTTTATTCTTCCATGTCTAATGTAACCTTTTTACCATTTTGTAGTTAGCGTAGTTATCGGATTTGTTTATTTTTACGGATTATTATGATGAGGGGTATAATGGTCATTTGATGCGTTAACGATTTTAGGGTGTTACAGTAACGCACTCATCGACCATGGTCATTAGTATGAACACATTTTCAAGACAGATTACTCACCTCGGCATTGAAAGACCTTGCTATGTGATAAGGTGGCGTATGTGCAAGAGGCATCCCTATGTGAGCATCTTCAGTCAGCTCAAAAATCTTAGTAGCCTCAGGTTCAGAACCAATGTGAGTCGCCTTGATCGATGATCATTCATTGCCATTCATAGTACGACGGATAGTGTCTTTCTGAATTTTAAAAAAATGAACAACACAATCACAAAAAAAATACCGCGACAAACTTAACATGGGCTGATAAAACAATCGCACACTGATAAACAGCTAAAAATTCTTAGTTTTGCGAATTATAGGATAATGGTATACATGAGAATTGACTTACTATGTTAAACTGGTGATCCAATACATATTTCTGCAAACGACATTTTTCTTTCTGTTTTCACCGTCTTCCTGCAACGAAAAAGGGAGTATAAACTGTTATCCATATGATACAATATATATTCATATGTGAAAGCTGTGATGTAATGGCACATATCAACCGACCAAGTATAGATTGTTTGTCCACCTGCAATGTAGGTTTGTTGATTGAATGGCATGCCAGATCTAGGATGATCTATAAATTTGACAAATGATCCTACGTTTGACGTGCCATTCGTTTGTTTTGGCAGTTCATATGTGAAAAAATGGTAACCATGGCAAAAGATGCCTAATTGATGCCTGTTTATGGGGAATCAAAAGTCATAATTACTTCCCACTGCATTTGGAGGCTCTATAGTGGCAGTCAAATCAAAAGTCTAATAAGCCATGTGCTATGACATCATAGCAATAATAACCTACCCATAATTTGTTTTTTAAAAGACATACATACCATCCCAAAAACACACACAAAAGAAAATCTGACCCAAACCTCAAATAAAAAACAGGTAAAGGAAAAAAAATATGAACACAGCCTTTTTGAGAAGAGATTGCTACTGCCGTTGGGTCTAGCTTTGTGAGGGATATGATGGTTTTTAGATTCGGAAGAGAGGTGAGCATGACCATGGTGGATGAAGCAGAACTGCTGAAAAAGGTTCAGGACATTAGGGCTCGTGTAGCAGAGCGGGACTATGTGATTAGAGAGTTGGAACTCTTGTATCCGTTTGATTCTTCTGTGCAAAGTATCTCAAAGCTCAAACAGTTGCAAACTAAAGATTTAGGTGAAGCTGCAGAGTTCCTGGACAATGTGACGAAGAAGCAAAAGCGAGCACAGGAGCTTTTGTCATTTATCGAGAAGTTGAAGGGGATGGTGTACTGACATCCTTTATTTCGGTGTTTCTGAAGTGTTTTTTGGGTTTAAGTGATGGAGTGAATAGGTAGGATCACTATTGTGTCTTCACCAAGGCTCGCTAATGTTTCTGTTTTTTGCGTTTGAACAATCTATCTAATTTTTTTTTTATGTTTCAGAAGTTAATGCGCCAAACTTTTATGTTACTATATTAATCTTGCTTGACCATACATGTGTTTGCTATATCCCATAGCTAGTTGCGTTGCTATGATGGCGCTGTAAACATGAACTCTTAAACTAATTTTGTGACGCTTGACCTTGTTCCATAAGTGGCTGCCTCCAGTGGGCTTGCTCCATAAGTGGTTCGGTACGCTTGCAGTGCAATCCGCAACCTATTATAATAAGTTTATTGTTAGTGTATGAGCAACAAAGGTACATATTAAAAGTTTTAAAATTATGGCATTTGAACCTGTAGCTTAAATGTAAAGTGTAGATGAATGCAAAGCAAAATACCAAACATAATATATAGTATAGTCATACTTTATCGGCGCCACGTTACTGGGATAAACTCACCAGCTATATATACCCGTTCTTTTCCAAGTTTGGTATGGCCATCCGGTATCATGTACAGTTCACCATGGCCTAGTTTAAAAAATAGCATGAGAAACTCATTGATCAACACTATAGGACTGTGCAAAAAATAAACCACATTAACGGACCTTCCATTGGTGGACACCGGGTGCTGCAGACTGACCGTGGACACTTCCGTAGGTGATCGTGCAAGAGGTGTGCCTTAACCCTGCACCTTATATGTAACAGTTAAGATGGTTTTTCACATCTGACTTATCATGTTCATAAGCAAGGATGCATGTATCGAAGTAAAAAAAACCATGAGAAAAACATGTAAAAAAACACAACTGCTTTAAAAATCATTGGAAATTCAGGTAGAAAGAATTACCCATTGCCACACAGAGTCCACTGATATGACCACCTTTGTCTGAATCTATGTGGCTCCCTGTAATTTGCACGTGCCGGTTGTCAACAACACCCAGAAGAAAACGTGCGATATTAGCATTCGGATGTTTGCACGATAAACGTCACAATAGGTATAAGCACATCAAGAATGAGGAAAAAAAAAGCCAACCTTTGCGAATAACCAGATATGCGGCGCAGGGTAACTGAGTTCCTGGCCATCTGTTTTTGCGGGCCACCTCTTTTTCTAGGATGGCATGAAGACGTGGTATCATATATGAGCTCTCCTGTTCCAGGAAAAAAAAACAAAAAATAAACAGCATGACGATGTGCTTCGGTAATCTGAAAGTTTTATGTAAAAAACAAACAGGCCAATCAAATTTACAAACTGAATTTGAAAAGAGAAGAGCAAAAGTAACTTTCCATTGTCGCATCACTTATCGGTCGACCAATAATGCCTTTTCCACCAGATCTATGCGGCGAAGGTTGGAAAACCTGCAACAATACACGTATGGGCGCTTGAGGAAGTGCAACAGTAAAAAGAAACCCAAAAATTAGCATGCACAATGATACATTGAAAAACATTGTAATGGCTGTAGTGAAGTGCAAGGACATACCTCAATTGTGAAAAAAAGAATGTTCAGTTTTGAATGTTAAGATGAAATACTGTATAATCAAAGTTCATACACTCATAGGACGACATGCTAGCAAACTGTGGAGAAGTGCCTTTTAAAGAAGAACATGCCACTTGGTTTATTATGTCTTTTAAAAACTGTGTACTGACATGCCATGAACTGAAAGCGAGGACATTTATTATGCCCTTTAATATCTATACAGCCTCAGACCTGCGAATCTGGTAGCGGTACCAGAGACTCAGTATAGCTGCAACAACAATTTGGATTAGGGTGCCTTGCCAAAACATAGGAGTCTATGAAGCACGCTTACCAAATACATAAATGCAGGAAACTATCATCATCGGCGTTCTAACCTTAGAATACACGCATAACCGTCACAACATGAAGGACATCCGATTGCATCTGACTTTAACATTAAACCCCAAGTCAAAGTACTAATCTGATTTGTTGGCCCCAACATGTAACCATAAGTAACATTCCAGCAACCATAAGCAACACCTACTTATTCTAACACCTAAAATACGAATGCACCAGTTTGTTGAAGATGGCAATGGAAACAGTCATAAGATTGCAAAGATAGGTGATGCAAGAGTGTGCAGCATAAAAAGCTGGACAAAGCTGCTAAAACATATATTACCCTCATATGCAGTGACTGCTGGAACGGTGTGCAAAATATGTTGTGTACACCCGCTGGCTATCTTTACAGTTATACTGGAAGTTTGCCATATAAGAGTAGGAGGCTTGTATGCTATTGCATACCTTAGCCACAGTGAAAAAATACGTGGCCTCTTTTAGCCATCCTTTTGAGTGGATGCCCATTTTATTAACCCACCCGTTCCATTCATCCCTACTCACATCCCTCCTTTTCATTTTAGAAAGTATCATCACCGGCGTTTTCACCTTACAATACACTTATAAATGTCACAACATGAAGAACATCTGACTGCATCTAACTTTAACATTAAACCCCAAATCAAAGTACAACAGGTATTTCCCCCGGAGATATACCGAGGTGTATCTTTTAAAAAAAGAGGCAATGTGAGTTGGAATGATTAGAACGGCACGGTTAACCCTATGGCCGTGTACCCAAACAGGCTTGTGAAAAAAACTTCACCGTTAAAATACTATTCATAAGGCATAGAGACGCTCAGAAATGCGAATATCGCAGTGGCATCAGAAGCCTGTAGTGGCTGCAACCGCAATGTGGATGTGGGTGTCACGCCAACTGACAGGGGTGCTAAAGCACGCTAACGAACCAGATCAATGTAGAAACCCATCATCATTGCGTCATTAACCTCATGACATGCTATATGTTACTTGTATATTATATACTTTTACATTTGTTGGGTTCGCTTTTTTAGCCAGGTGTAAGGATTTTGCTGGACACACGGCTCAGATGGGCGAATATTCAAGCAAAGAGGATACACCCGCCATGGCTGCAACAGTTGCCTGCCACCCTGCCAAGATACGGGCCATCTCACTTTTACCGAATAAACCCCAATTCATCACAACCTCGAAAAAGGAATACAAAGGTAGACCATTCGGCATTACACGAATAACAAAAACTGCAATCACAGAAATCAACATTCATGGGAGCGTTCTCTGTATATGTAATCTGCAAGAATGAAATGAAAGTTTCAGAAAATCATATTTAACTAATCCCAATGCAAAAGGCCAACTGACAGAAATAAAAGGACTGCTCATACCTTTTAGGTCCAACCAGGTATATCTCCAAAAAATTATTCGACAATATAATGATCCAAACATAGGTGGAGTCACGTATCGAAAACAATGGCCATAGTTATACCAGCTGCAGGCTCAAACAGGCACAAAAGCAACATCGTCATGCTGCAACCATCTGGTTACCCTGCCAAGACATGTTTTGAAGCCCAAATTTGATTGGCACTCGAACAACAACATGGCTGCAACCATCTGGTTACCCTGCCAAGAGATGTTTTCAGGCCCGCTTAAGCTATCAATACAAAGAAAAGCTATTTTTTTAGCCAGCCTGTTTGGCTGGAAGGCCACCAGGTTAACCAACCCGTAGAATTCATCCCCGCTCACAGCGACTCGTCTTTGTTTATCCAAATGGTTGTCGCACTAAAAAACACCATGGCTACAACCAAATGGTTACCCTGCCAAACCATGTTTTTCAGCAAAGTTAACTCACGACCGAAAACATGTTCACCGGCCAAGTTAAGTATGACAAAAATGCGTGATTTGTTAGCAACATTGTTTAAAACTGATGCAACCTCAGTAAACCTACTCCGCAATAGCAAGACCTGAAAGCATTGCAAACCCACAAAATCTTTTTAGAATGTATACTATTTAATCAAAATCTAATCCGTAGAAAGTGCTTAACCATAAGACATGACATCCAATTCGACCAACATGAAGAGCCTTTATATTTTTACACTGACTAAATCAACATGAACTATCAAAGGAGGTTGTTAGGAATTATTGTAACAGTGGGTTCCTGCTGATAAAGGTTCCTGTTGATAGTGCAGTTACTGCGGATAGTGCAGTTACTGCTGATAGTTATTTCTGTTTCTGCGGATATGTAGTTTCCGTATTATTAGTATTTAGTTAGGATATGCATGAGTAAATTTAGGAAGAGCTAATGCATATCTTTTACGCGATTAGTAAGCTGCAGAATTAGGGTTTCTAGTAGTATAAAAGAAACATGCGGCTAGGGTTTATGTACGCTTGTCAAGAACATTGTTAGTAATTCAATATAGATCCATAGAGGATCAAGTATTTTGTGTTTATTGTCTTCTTAATTCTTGTGTTCATATTCCGCGTGGACATAAGTCTAATAAAGGTTCTCCATAGTTTTTCTTGTGATTACACATGTTTACTATACGTTCATTAAGGCTCCTAAGATCGATCTGGGACTGATCCAACAAGTGGTATCAGAGCCTGGTGAGAATCTTTTAAAGAAGACATCCTTACTCTCTTTCTCAAAACCCTAATTTCACTCTAACAATGACATCATCAAAACATTCTGACTCAGACAATGAGGAGAAGCCTGAGTCATCCAATGCTCAGTCTATAATTCAGCAGGTGGTTACCACCATGTCCAACAACAATGCAAAATTTCCCTATCTGAAGAAGGACGAATATGACATATGGGCTATGAAGATGGAAAATTACATCACCAACAATGACTACCATCTCTGGAACATTGTTCTAAAAGGAAACAGTAAGAAGAAGATTGGTAGAGATACAGAAGGTAATGTGATCATTCTTCCAGCAGCAACAACTGAAGAAGCTATTGCCCTTCATAGGGAAACAAAGGCTAGGACTACCTTGCTCCAAGCACTACCAGATGAGCATATGAGTGACTTTCATCATCTTGATGATGCAAAAGAGATCTGGAAGGCCATCAAGGCAAGGTTTGGAGGTAACGAAGAGTCTAAGAAGATGAGGAAGTCTATGCTCAAGCAGAGCTTTCAGGAGTTCACAATTTCTGAAGAGGAGGGCATACACAAGGGGTATGACAGGTTTCAGAAAATCCTGAGCCAGCTCAATCAGATGAAGTCCAAACCTGACAATAAGGAATGCAACCTCAAGTTCCTTCGTGCTTTACCTTCTTCCTGGAGGCAGGTTTCTCTCACTCTCAAGGCAAAGGGAGGCCTTGATTATATAAGCTTCGATGACTTATACAATAAGCTTAGATCTCTTGAAATTGATATCAAGGGTCATTCTTCTTATTCTCAAACTCCTTCAAACTCAGTGTTTGTTAGTACTACCAGTGCTAACACAATGATGTCATATGCTGAGAGTCCCACTTCTTCATCAGCAGCAACCAGATCACACACTTCTTCTACAAGAAAATTAAAGTCCAATACTGTGATAGCGGATGTACTTTACTCATTTGTTGATGAGACTGAAGACCAACAACAGTTGGCCTATGAAGATTTTAAACAATTGGATAAATGGGATTTGGAGGAGATGGACATCAAATGGCAGATGGCAATGCTTGCTGTAAAAGTCAACAGGTATGAGAAGGGTTCTGGGAGGAAGTTCAGCTACCAGGTAAGGGAGGCAGCCAGGTTTGACAGGAAGAAGATCAGGTGCTTTGAATGCAACCAAGTAGGTCACTTTGCCAGAGAATGCCCGGATAAGAAGGGAAGTGACAGGAGAAGGTATACTGCATACAAGCTTAAGGAAGATGAGGACGTGAAACCTAAAGCTTTGCTATCTCTGGACTCAAGGGTTGACTAGGATGCTCATGTGGATGAAGTTCAGGATGAAAATCCTCAGGTTGGATTGGTTGTTGATACTGCTGATAAGTTTGCATTAATGGGCATCATATCTCAGGTACAAAATTGTATTTTTGGTTGTAATGCTAAATATGATGCTCTTAAAAGTGAATTTAATGATATTAATGGCCAATATAAAGAAAATTTTATTCAGGTCCAGGCATATAAGAAAACTGTTAAATCTTTAGAAAAACAAAAGGCCTGGTACCAACAAAATCAATTGGCCCTTGAAGAGAGAATTGGAGTGTTAGAAAGAGATTTGGAGAACACCACTAACTTATTAAAATATACTAAAAATGGAAATATTAAGGCTAATGTAGAAAAGGAGGATCTTAAGGCTAAATTAGATAAAGAGGTGGCTAGACATAAAGAGTGGCAAGAACAAGCTAAAAATCTAGACAAATTAAGGAAAAGTTCTATGTCTGTAAAAACTAAGATGGGGTTGGGCTTCAAGGATTACATTGATTCAGATGAGGTATATGACCCTAATTACTATAGTGTTTTTAATCTTGTCACTGATGAAGAGGAAGAAAAATATCGACCTTCTAAATTTGTTAAACAAGGTGAAATGCACACTATTCCTTCCTCAATCAATGGTATTGTTAGACCACCTAACCCAGACTCAGACTTGGATGAATCACATATGACCTATGGCCAAAAGTCTAATGACTTATCTGAGACTAGCAGTGAAACTAATGATTTTGTCTCTTGTTCTTCCAGTAATAGGACTTCAGAGACCCAGTCTAAAGACTATGCCAGTTGTGAATCAAATGAAGAGTCTACATCTCCCAAGTCTGCCTCTCCCAAGCCTTTACCAGTTCACCAAGCCCCAAGAGTTGCTTTTAATGAATCTTCTTCAAAGACAGCTTATTTTAAAAACATTTCTTGTTATTTTGATTCTGTTAAAAACAATTCTGATTTTGGTTGTGGTTTGAATAAGTTTGTTTGTGATAATACTCCTAATGTTATGAACAAGCATTTTAAGAAGAAATCATATTTTGTTTGTGGTAGTACATTTCATCTTATCAAAGATTGTGATTTCTATAAGAAACAAATGGGTGTTTGTACTAATCAACAGAGACATAGACCAATATGGAACGATGTGACCAAAATTCCTCCATTTGTTCCCTCTAGAACACATGTGAGGACTGGCAGAACCAATTCTGCTGGTAGACCAGTTACTACTGGTAGACTTGTTCCAGCTGGTAAACCAGTTCCTTCTGGTAACCCAGTTTCTGCCGATAGACCATCTTCATCATGTTAGAGAAGAAATATTCCTAGGACATTAATCAGGCCTACTAGTACTTATTTTTAAAATGGATATAGGCCTGTTAATAAACCCATTGAATACAAGGGGGAAAGGTGGGATACTGCTGTTAAGCCCTCAATAGGTTGCTCTTGGACACAAAATAGACCATCATTCATGAAGGGTTCCAAGAACAATAGTGGATCTCATCAATCTGCAGGTTCTTCTAATATGATCCACAAGGCAGGCCCAAGTCAGTAATGACTTGGGTCTCCATGTATACTAATGTTGTTGTATTATTTTAACTTGTAGGATGATCCTCATACAAATAAAGATTTAGGTATTGTTGATAGTGGATGTTCTAGGAGTATGACAGGGAACAGAGACAGATTGCATGATTTTGTATTTCTTCAAGGAGGTACTGTTACATTTGGAGGAGGAGATGGTAAGATTACAGGGAAGGGAACCATTAGAACTTCTAAGCTGGACTTTAAGAATGTGTATTATGTAGAACAACTAAGAAACTTCAATTTATTTTCTGTGTCTCAAATCTGTGACAAGAAAAATTATGTTCTGTTCACTGATACTGAATGTCTTGTACTATCCAAAGACTTCCAGATACCTGATGACAGTCAAGTTGTTCTGAAGGTGCCTAGGAAACATAATCTGTATACATTCAACCTCAATGATGTTCAACCTGAAGGAGATTTAGCTTGTTTGGTGGCAAAGGCATCCTTGGATGAATCTCATAAATGGCATAGAAGGATGGCTCATGTCAATTTCAAAACTATAAACAAGCTGGCAAAACATGGTTTGGTTCATGGACTTCCTTCCAAAGTCTTTACTAATGAGCATAATTGTGTGGCCTGCAACAAGGGAAAGCAGCACAAGGCTTCCTATAAATCCATTACTGCTGTCAGCACTATCTCAGAGCCTTTGTAGCTTCTGCACATGAACCTCTTTGGTCCTACATCTATCAGAAGCATTGATCACAAGTACTATTGTTTGGTGGTTACTGATGACTATAGCAGGTATTGCTGGGCATTCTTTTTGGGGACTAAGGATGAAACATTTCAGGTTCTTCAAAATTATATTGCCCTGGTTGAGAATCAGTTGAATAAGAAGGTTAAAGCCATTAGGTGTGACAATGGGATAGAGTTCAAGAATGCAAAATTAATTGAGATCTGTGCTTCTAAGGGGATAAAAAGGGATTACAGCAATACCAGGACTCCATAACAAAATGGAGTTGCTAAAAGGAAAAATATAACCCTTATTGAAGCAGTAAGGTCTATGCTTGCTGATTCAAAGTTGCCTACCATGTTCTGGACTGAAGCAGTCAGTACTGCCTGTTATGTTTTGAACAGGGTGTTGATAACTCATCCTCACAATAAGACACCTTATGAACTTTTGTCTGGAAAGATTCCTAACATAAGCTACTTTAAGCCTTTTGGTTTTCATGTGACCATCTTAAACACCAGTGATCATTTGGGCAAATTTGAAGGGAAAGCTGATGAGGGTTTTGTAGTAGGCTATTCTGCTCATAGTAAGGCTTACAGGGTATATAACATCTCTACGAAGAGGATAGAAGAAACATTGAATCTGAGATTTATGGAGGATAAGCCTAATGTTCAGGGAGCAAGTCAAGAATGGTATTTTGATCTTGACTACTTAACTGATCACTTAGGTTATACTCGTTATAAATCTAATCTTTCTGCAGAACCACAAGCTACTCAAACTAACATTGCAGGTTCCTCAGATGATGAGTCAGACTCAGACTGTGATGAACAACTTATTGTTGTTCCTTCTTTTCCTACTAAACCCCTTTTCAGGTAACAAGGACACATATTCTTCTGATGTAGCTTTAAGTGATTTAGGGTATGCAGAAGAGCTTGTGAAGCTTCAACGCCAAGAGCATGCATCAACGGATGCTGCTGAAAAGTATGGTTATGAATTATCCAAAGAAACAGAGGAACTCTTAAGGCAGACCACTATCGAAGCCCGCATGAAGTTTGATGCTGCTGATAATGTATCTATTCCTTCTGATAATCTGTCTGATCCTACTGGTCAGAAAGTTGCTGATGTCAATTCTGCTGGTAATGGGTCAGTTGCTGCTGATGGAGATTCTGCTGGTAGTGTTCCTGTTCCTTCTGCTAGTGATGTTGTTCATGCGGTTCCCTCTACTACTCCATCTGTTGATACTCTGGGTTTAGTTGACTCTCCCACCAGATTTTCAATTCTATCTGACTTAGCCAATTCACAATATACAAGCTCTGAATTGGATGGCATTCATCATTTGTCAAGAACAGGCATTTTTTATTCTTCTTCTTATGATGATGACTTTGGTCATACTATCACTAATCTGGCCACATCATTTGATGTTAGCCCTAATGTCACAAAGAGGAATAACACAGTACATCCACAATCTCTAATACTTGGTGATCCTACTTCATATGTGCAAACTAGAAGCATGGTGAAGAAAACAAGTTTTGGTGAATCTGCATTTCTCAGTTACATTCAGGATCAACATAGGAACAATCATATAGACTATCATCATTGTCTATTTGCTTGTTTCCTTTCTCAAGTTGAACCTACCAGTGTTGCACATGATTTGGCAGATGATGATTGGGTAGCTGGTATGCAAGAAGAAATGCAACAATTTTTAAATCAAAATGTGTGGGAGCTTGTTCAGTTGCCTCCTGGCAAGTATGCCATTGGCACAAAGTGGATTCTGAAGTGTAAGAGGGATGCAAGGGGGATTGTGGTGAGGAACAAGGCTGGGTTGGTTGCCTAAGGTCACAGACAAGAAGAAGGGATTGATTATGATGAAGTTTTTGTTCCTGTTGCTCGAGTAGAAGCTATCAGACTCTTCTTAGCTTTTGCTTCCTACATGGGCTTCATGGTATATCAGATGGATGTAAAAAGTACTTTCTTATATTGTGAAATTGAGGAAGAAGTGTATGTCACTCAGCCCAAGGGATTTGTAGACCCTCACAATCCATATATGGTCTACAAAGTGGTTAAAGCACTCTATGGACTTCATCAGGCACCTAGGGCTTGGTATGCTAGGCTTTCTTCGTTCTTGCTGAAACATGGTTATAGGAGAGGTGCTATTGATAAGACTCTCTTTATCAAGAAGAACTCCAGGGATATCATTCTTGTTCAAGTGTATGTGGATGACATTATCTTTGGTTCTACCAAAGAAGCTTGGTGCAGGGAATTTGAGGAGTTGATGAAAAGTGAGTTTGAGATGAGTGCAATGGGTGAGCTTACATTCTTTTTGGGCCTTCAAGTGCAGCATAAATCAGATGGTATTTTCATTCATCAAGAGAAATATGTGCATGACATCCTCAAGAAGTTTGATATGGAACTAGTTAGGACTGCAACTACTCCTTATGAAGCTCCAAAGACTAAGTCAAATAGTGAACCAGATCCTGCTGTTAATGTTTACCTCTACAGATCTATGATTGGTTCACTCATGTATTTGACTGCTTCTAGGCCTGATATTATGTTTGTAGTCAGTGCTTGTTCCAGGCATCAGGTCATTCCTTTGACTTCCCATTTGACTGCAGTCAAGAAGATTTTCAAGTATCTCAAGGGTCAACCTAAGTTGGGTCTTTGGTATCCTAGAGAGTCTCCATTTGAGCTGGAAGCATATAGTGATAGTGATTATGCTGGTGCCAACTTTGATCGAAAATCTACTACTGGGGTTGTCAGTTTCTGGGAAGGAGATCAATCTCCTGGCAATGCAAGAAGCAGACCATAGTGGCTACATCTTCTACTGAGGCTGAATATGTTGCTGTTGCTAGTTGTTGTGGTCAGGTACTTTGGATTCAAAATCAGTTATTGGATTATGGGTTCAATTTTATAAACACTAAGATTTTTATAGACAACCAAAGTACAATCTGCATTGTTAAAAATCCTGTTTTTCATCAAAGAACTAAGCACATAGAAATAAGACACCACTTTATCAGAGATGCTAATGAAAAAAACCTTATTCAAGTGGTTAAAATACATACTGATGATAATGTAGTTGATTTGTTGACTAAAGCTTTTGAGTTTTGATGGTCCAAGGTTTCAATTTTTGGTTGTCCATATAGGCATGATCAACCCCTGATTGTTGTGTTTGAGGCGAGGATTATGCCTAAGGGGAGGTTTCTGGTTTAAGGGGAGGATTTATGTTGTATATTTTGTATATATGTGTATATATTAGTTGTGTATGTTATGTGTTCTACTAACCATTTTGCATATCTATATCAAACACACAATCAGTGGCAAAAGATAGCAAAAGATTAAACTACAAAAGTCTTTTATTCATATAAAAACACTGCATTCTGAGATACATTGTAACATTACAAGACTTTTTAAAACACTGCTGCTGATTACATCATGACTCCATCCTAACAAGCTTCTCAAAAGACTCCTTCAGAATCCAGCTTCCATCTTCCAGGCACCTACTCAGGCCTCCTTTTTCCCCACTTTGGCATCCTCTGATGCTCCTTTCCCCACCTGCTGATGAACTCCCACACTGGCTTGGCTGCAAGACCAACCACTTTAGCTCTTTTCTCAGGGTTTGAAGTGGAGGGTCCTGGTCTTGGAGCTGAAGGACCTGCAACTAGCACAGAAGAAGGTGGTACAGTGGCAAGAGGAACAACATCCATCATTGGTTTGGAAGAACCACCATGGTCATCATCAGTGTCAGAACTAGAGTGACTGTATCCATAGCCTGAGGGTGGGGTAGGTAGATCCTTTGAAGAAGTACAAACAAATGGTAATGAACGAGGAGGGTCTCTATACATGTATGTCACACTGGAGTAACCACGAGGAAAATATCTTAACCACCCATCATTGGATGGCTTACTCTCAGATGAGTCAGAAGATATTTCAATGGGATGATTGGGTGAGTTATTCATGGTGGTTTAGTAGGAAATCGACTTTGGTGTTAGGGTTATTTGGTTTGTATGTATGTTTAATGAGGCAAGGGGTTGGTTAAATAGGCATAGTAAATATGGAATCTTTGGTTGGTAGAATTTATGGCTGTAATTAATTGGTTGGTATTTGGATAAAGAGTAAATTACATGGTTGGTCCTTGTGGTTTGTCCAAAATAACAACTTTCGTCCCTCAAAGTTTAAAGTTGCACTGGTAGTCCCTAAATTGGAAAACAAATAACACCCTCGGTCCTTCAGTTTAACTGCCGTTAAGTTAGCTTTGTTAAATTTTACACGTTAGCCCCTGTGGTTAACGGTCGTTACATCGTTAATCCTTACTAATAACAACTGTTTATAATTTAAAGTTTTCATACGTTTTTATCCGTTTTCGTTCGTGTTTTTACATTTTTTTCCGTTTTTATTCGTTTTTGTCCATTTTTTTTACGTTTTTGTCCGTTTTCTAACATTTTAATCCGTTTTTATATGTTTTCGTCCGTTTTTCTTTCGTTTTTGTTCCTTTTTTTTGCGTTTTTATACGTTTTTGTCCGCTTTAATCCGATTTTGTCTGTTTTAATCCGTTTTTATACGCTTTCGTCCGTTTTCTTACGTTTTCTTTTGTTTTTCTTACGTTTTTATACGTTTTCGTCCGTTTTTATACGTTTACGTCCGTTTTCTTACGTTTTAATCCGTTTTTGTCTGTTTTATACGTTTTTGTCCGCTTTAATCCATGTTTGTCCATTTTAATCCCTTGTTCCCCTTTAATCCGTTTTTGTCCGTTTTAATCCGTTTTTGACCATTTTTATACGCTTTCGTCTATTTTTCTTATGTTTTCATTTGTTTTTCCTATGTTTTTATACGTTTTTGTCCATCCGTTTTTCTTACATTTTCGTTCGTTTTTCTTACGTTTTCGTTCGTTTTTCTTATGTTTTTTATACGTTTTTGTCCGCTTTAATCCGTGTTTGTCCATTTTAACCCGTTTTTGTCCGTTCTTATACGCTTTCGTTCGTTTTTCTTACATTTTCATTTGTTTTTCTTACTTTTTTGTACGTATAAAACGGATTAAAACATAAGAAAACGGACGGAAATGGATAAAAGAAAAACAAATGAAAACATAAGAAAAATGGACGAAAGCGTATAAAAACTGTCAAAAACGGATTAAAACGGACAAAAACGGATTAAAGGGGAACAAGGGATTAAAATGTACAAAAATGGATTAAAGGAGAACAAGGGATTAAAACGGACAAAATTGGATTAAAGTGGAAAAAATCTTATAAAAACAGACAAAAACGGATTAAAACGTAAGAAAACGGACAAAAAAGTATAAAAACAGATAAAAAACGGACAAAAACGTATAAAAACAGACAAAAACGGATTAAAACATAAGAAAACGGACAAAAACGTATAAAAACAGATTAAAAACGGACAAAAACGTATAAAAACAGACAAAAACGGATTAAAACGTAAAAAAACGGACGTGAACGTATAAAAACTGACGAAAACGTATAAAAACGTAAGAAAACCAAAAGAAAACGTAATATAACGGACGAAAGCGTATAAAAATGGATTAAAACAGACAAAATCGGATTAAAGCAGACAAAAACGTATAAAAATGTAAAAAAAACGAACGAAAACGTAAGAAAAACGGACGAAAACATATAAAAACGGATTAAAATGTTAGAAAACGGACAAAAACGTAAAAACAATGGACGAAAACGAATAAAAACTGACAAAAACGTAAAAACACGGACGAAAACGGATAAAAACGTATGAAAACTATAAATTATAAACATCCGTTATTAGTAAGGATTAACGATGTAACGACCGTTAACCACAAGGGCTAACGTGTAAAATTTAACAAAGCTAACTTAACGGCAGTTAAACTGAAGGACCGGGGGTGTTATTTGTTTTGCAACTTAGGGACTACCAGTGCAACTTTAAACTTCGAGGGACGAAAGTTGTTATTTTGGACAAACCACAGGGACCAACCATGTAATTTACTCTTGGATAAATAAAGGTTAAGTATGGAGACTGTTGATGCACAGTTATGTACAGAAGGATTTATCTTTTCTCCATTCCTGTTGGTAACGTGATTGTTTCTGCTGAGGGGCAATGGTTTCTGCTGGTAGCTTTAATATGGAAACAGTGGTCAAACGTTCAGTCGTTCCTGCTGGTTGACTAAATGGTTTCTGATGAGTGACTTTTCATTGTTGTTGATTTCATAATAATTGGGGATTAAAAACGGGATTTGATTATAGTCAAAATTGGTCAAAGATTCTATGCGAATCTTTTTCCGATTTAAACAGTTATTTTAAGTATCTTACTTAAATAACAAATTATTGATATCCCTCAACCTAATTGCACAATTCCCTCCCATTTTGAAACCAAATCCATCTTCCACCCTCTCAGAATAATTCAATGGCATCATTGGCTTTCAAAGTTGATCATAACAAGGTTGCATTCTTGGAAAGAGCTCAAGGGAGTGATGTATATGATCCAATGATAGACTTTCTTCTTCGATCAAAGCTCATGTATGCTCTAACCTTTTGTCCATCTATTGTTTATGACTCCTTAGTCAAGCAATTCTGGGCCACAGCTTTTGAGAGATCTCCTGAGGGTTAACCCAATGAGATTGTAGCCATTATAGATGGACAAGAGTATGTAGTCACTGAGTCACTCATAAGGACTCAGTTACAACTTGATGATGAAGGAGGTGTGTTTGAAAACAATAGAGATGAAATAATTACTGGTTTGGCAAGTATTGGGTATCCTACTGATGGGAAATTCATTTGGTATAAAAATAAATTTTGCTCTAAATGGAGGTTTTGGGTCCACACTCTCCTTCAGTGTCTTAGTCCTAAGTCTGGGAGTTGGGATCAGTTCTCTAGCTCTATTGCTACTGCTATCATTTGTTTGGCTCAGGGGAGAACTTATAATTTTTCAAAATATATCTTTGAAGAAATGCTTAGAAATATCAAGGATACCAAACATAAATTCTTAATGTATCTTAGATTTCTTCAGATGATATTAAACTTTGAACCCTCTGATAAAACCCCAAAAGCAATAAGTAAATTAACTGCCAAACTCTTTGCAACCATGAAAACCAATTTTGCTGGAGAACACAGAGCCTTGTTACCTTCTATGTTGCCAAGTGGCAATGTAGCTGCTGGTGGTTTAGAGCCTATGATTGATGAGGCATCTGGTGGCCTTATGTTACCAGACCCCAATGTTGCTGGTGCCTCTGCATCCGTTTCAGCTGATATTGGGGCCTCAAATGCTCCTGATGCCTCTGCATCAGTTGCTACTGAAAACCAGCAACCCCTATCTCTTCCACCTGTTGCCTCACCGTCACCAAGGGTTGTTGCTCCTGAGGAGCCTGTCATTGCCTCTGAACCACAGGGTCAAACTCCTGTTGAGACTGAGAACAATGTTGATCAACCTTTTGCCCAACCTTCTAGTCCACCTAGAGATACTTTTGAGGATGACACCAATTTTGGTGATGATTTTTATATGTCTCCTCTCAGGTCCAATGAAGCTCCCAAAACCTCAGGAAATCCTGATAGTGGAGCTGAGGATCCTGATATGCTAACAAAAATGTCTAGCTTACTTGACAGATATTCTAAGAAGGTTAATGATTTGGAGGCTCAGCTAACAGAAACAAGGAATGAGCTTAAGGAGACTAAGCAGACTCTTGGTGGTGCTCTGGTTAAATTGCTAAAAAGGGTGACTGACTTGGAGGATAGACTCAACAAAAGGAGGAGCAAGGTTGTGGTTTCTGATTTAGAAGAGGAACAAGATACAGAGAGGACACATATTGATCTGGATGCACTACATGTTTTGGCCTCTGTGTCTTTGGGAGAGACTGCAGCTCAGAAAGATCCAGAAGTTCAAGTGTTTAACAGAAGAAGGACTAGAAGGAGGAATTATCTAAATCTTGATGTGCTCAAGACTAGTTCTGTGGATCATCCTGATACTTCTGTTGGTGTTGATCAAGTGCAACTTCCATCAGAACCCATTTCTACTGACAAGGTTGCTGAGGCTAAGGTTTCTTTTGATGCTGCTGAGATTCCGGTTACCTCTGATAGTGTACCTGGTCCTGCTGATAAGCCTATTTCTGCTAATACTTCTTCCATTGCTTCTGAGATACCAGCATCCATTCCTTCTGACCCCAAGGTTGCTTCTGAAGATGTTCTAGTGGGTATTTCTTTAGCAGATAAAGGGAAGGCTCCAATGGTTGAAGATGAAGTGGATCCTGCTGCTTTCAAGGCTGAACAGGAAAGGATGTTTAGGCTTCATGAAATTGAAAAGGGTGATAGGGAAGTAGCAGAGAAAGTTCAAGCTTCCTTTGATGAAGAATTGCATACTCATACAGTTCCTGATATTACACCTGAGAGAATGAGAGAACTGGATGAGGCTGCTTTGCACTTCACTGATGACACATGGCAATCACTTGTGGCTGGAGCTACATCTAACACATCCCTTGCTCAGGCTATCTTGGGTGCTGCTTTTTACTCTAATAACTTTGCTGCTGATTTGATGGCCCTGGCTAATGAGAGGAAGAAAGCAGATGCAGAGAGGAAAGCTAATGCTAAAAGGGATCGACCTCCTACTCAAGCTGAAAAAAGACAACATATGAGGGAGTTTGTCAAAAATACAAGTTCTGTTGTGTACACCACTGAATGGACTATGGCTTTTGTGAAGTCTTTGACAGATGAACAGTTGGTGGTAGAGTATAACAAGATTCTAAGTAGGTTGGAAAAGGATGGTCTTAATCCATATGCAAGGATGAAGAGACATCAGCCTTCATTGGAAGGACCTGAAGTCAAGAGTTTGAAGATTACTGATCCATCTGATGAGATCCTACTTAGCACTACAGAAGCTAGTGTTCATACTGAAGAGACCACTAAGCAACATTCCACACATGTTGAGAAACCTACTACATCTCCAACTCTTCCTGCTGATGCTTCTCAGGCTGATCCTTCTGAAGGTGTTCTTGCTGCTAAATCTCAGAGCATTCCTACTGATAATCTTAATGTTGATTCTTCTGCTACAGCTAAGGTTGTTTCTACTGAGCCCACACCACCTGTTGCTTCTGATGACCAATCTGTTCTACTGAGAAGGAGACTCCTGTTTCAACTAGTGCACCTGTTCCCTCTGAAGATGCTACACCAGTGGTGCCTAATCCAGATGCTCCAAGGTCTAACATTTCTTCTCCTTCCTCCACATCTGGTGGAAGACGAAAGAGTCTTGCAAAGAAGAGGAGTTCTAGGGCCCTTGATCTTCAGGATTCTGAGCGTTCTTTTATCAAAGATTTTGAGGAGGATGACTCTGATGAGGAGGTGGTAGTGTGGTCTATGCTTGATAGATGGGAACTTACTCTTACTGGTGTTGGTGGTGTAGGGTCTATCAATACTATTTATCTCATGGATGGATTAGTCAGACACTTTACATTTCTTACTGAAATTCTCAACTTTGTGGATCGACAAGATCTGTTTAAGTTGTATGGTATGGTGTCTGAGTATTTTGAGACTCACTCTACTACTGGTGCTGGATTGTTGTTGCTGGGGGATCTTCACATCTTGTTTGCCTCAGTATATCAGGACGGTAAAGGAAGGTCAGAATGAGTGGAAAGTGTATCAGTGGAAGTTCTATCCTTTGTCCAATGTTCATGTGGTGCAAACATGGTCTGGGGTATATCTTTATATGTTTCCCGATTTGCGCTACCCACTTTCTGTGAAGCTGATGGAGCAGATGTTGTCTCATAAGTTGATATTTTCTACTGCTCCTGTGGGTACTGATATGGTTAATGTTGAGCAGTTGGTGAAGCGCAATAAGGATAAACTCATTGAGGACACTGCTGGTGCATCTTCATGATTTTGGTATGTTGTTATATATTCTTGTTATATATTCTTTTCTTTATTATCTTTTATTTTGTGTTAAAAAAAACAAAAAAAAACAACTATTTTGTATATATTTATGTGCCTACTAACTTTGCTTTGAGGATCTTGTTGTATAGTTGTGTAACATATATGGTAATCAACTCACCATGTTTTTGACAAGAAAGAGTTGACTCACTATGGGGGTACGGCTCTGGTGGGCATTCCTCAAATCCATTGATAGTTGCTGATTTACTAAAAATCAGAGGGTTATCAATGTAACCTGTTCTCACACACCAAACATTGGCTACTCCATGAGCAAACGCCTCTGGTAAAGAGATATCAAATCCGTTGGATGGTTGACAATTTGCCAATAAATTGTATGGTGCTCAACTCACCATGTCCTCATAGATGAAGAGTTGGCTAGCCCACCAGTTCATGGCTTGTGGTAAAGGCAGTGGAATACCATGACTAGTCCTGAGTTCACGGCTTCAGGTAAAGACAAGTCAAATTCGTTGATGGTTGTGATGGTTTGCCAAAAACCATTAGGGTTTTCCAACACACCGTTGATTCACGTTCCAAGTGTTGGACTGGTTATTGGTTCCCCAGGGTGATGTCATAATTCCACCAAAGAACCTGCTAGCCCAAGAGTGAGTAGCTACTTGGTAAAGGCTCATCAAATCTACTTAGGTTATTGTTGCTGTTGGATTCCGATGCTGCTGCATAGGAGCTGCTGAATTAGGGTTTCATAAGTTGATATTTTCTACTCAGTTAATTTAGGAGCTACTCAGTTAATTTAGGAAGAGATAATGCATATCTTTTACGTGATTAGTAAGCTGCAGAATTAGGGTTTCTGATTGTGCAAAAGATTGCACTACCAGGCTTCGATGAGGATCAAAGTAATGAGGGGTGTGTGTTCCAGCCAAGACTCGCCTGTAACCTGAGAATAAGAAATACTAAGACACTACGTTAAGTGATTGCGCAGGGGTAGGACCCTGCGAACCACCTCCGGTGTGAGAGTAAGTATGGGTTATGGTTGTATAAGTGTGTGAAAGTAAAGAGATGAGTGTGAAATGAGCATACCATAATCCATTGTCCGTCTAACCTATTTATAGTGGAAGAAATACGGTTAGAGGCACTCTTGCATGAATGTCGGAGATCATGGGGGCGTCCCATGATTGTGGGTAACCGCTAGGGGTTAGTGACCCACGTTCTCAGACTTTACGGGGAAGCCAAGAGAGAGAGGGAGATCGTGGGTTTGACCAAGTCAGGAGGTTCCTTATCCATTGTTCCTTCGTCAGCCATACCCCGAAGGGCTTAAGGCTTCGAGTGGCGAATTCCCCTTAGGTAACCTTCGTACCAACGAATGGTTTGACACCTATGGATATTTCAGAATCCTAACTTGGGCCTTCGTATGGAAGGGCTTCGACACGTCTCGGAGGAGTGTCCTTCGAGCTACTCGGAGGGTACATCATCAAGCCCCCCAGTCGAAAGTTATGCATATGAGCGAGGAGGCATTGCTTTCGACTTCATGCTTCGAAAAAACACCATCCTGCTGTTAAACATACTAGTTGGAAGAAAACTGCACAACTAACTAAACGCAATAAATGCTAATTAATCATTATCATTGCCCGCTACAGGAATCACTACTTCCCATAATACCCGGAGACCAAAAGTCTTCTCTATTTTAAAATTTAAAAATCTACACCGGATAAGAGTAAATGTGGGGACACGTGTGCGGTAGATAATAGAGGTAAAAGAGAGTATAAAAAGAGAGTAGATAAAACCCTAACTCATTTTACTCTCTTCGTCCAGTTTTACACGCAGTAACCTTTTCCAGCGCAGACCATCTTCGAAAACAAATTAAGTGCTTCTCAATTCTTGTCATTTTTGTTAAAGATAAGAACATGGATTCCAAGTTTATTATAAAACAACAGAAGTGTACTTTGTCTGCTAAAGATTTACATGATCATTTAGCCGATTATCCCATCCCACTAGAACACAAAGTGATGTTACCCAAACCTTCTCAGGGTATCTTTGATGCTCCTATAGGTTTCGTAGGGTTGTATACACATGCATTTAGTCACTCAAATCTTAGGATTCCATTACATCCACTGATTTTAGAGTTTATGCAATACTACAAAGTTCACATCTCTAGGCTTAATCCCTTTGGTTTTGCCAAGCTGACCACATTCATAGTGATGTGCAAAGCATATGGCCATGAACCAACATTGTCTGTTTTAAGAGGATTCTTGAACTTGTACCCTGGGGGCAATTGGTTGACACTAGCAAAAAGACCTAAGGCAGATGTACCCAACCTGTTTGGGAAAGTGTATACAAACATATCGGGTTGGAAGGGTAGCTTTTTCTACGTGCAAGATACTATTGTTCCCCCTACATATTCAGAGCTGCTGAACAAGGAAAATAGGTATAATGCTAAATGGTATAATGACCCCCTGCCCTACCAGGTTCGGAGTGATCCTTGTTATCAGCGCTTGGTCAAATACCCTGCGGATGTGCAAGTATTCCCTGAAGCCATTTTATACATGGCTGGGATTGCTCAAAGTTGGGAGGGGTCTCCCAAGAAGCCTATGATCATATACCAAGGACAGAGTATGTTTATCCACTTTTATTTAAGTAGGACCAATGTAGCACTGATATTTATTTGTCTTTGTTTCTATTTTGCAGAGATGTCGTTCAGAAACTTCATGTTCCAAGAATTTGATGAAGATTTAAGTTTCATGCCTGCGGAGAAAGCTGAGGAGTCTTATGGCGTTGGCTCCCCTTCAACATCTGTGAATAACAATGAGGTAAGCATTCCGAAGCCAGAGCCTATTTCATCAGCACCCCCACAATCTGCTGTGGCGGTCACATCCCAACTGGTGGAGAACATTGCTGACTCGGATGATCCTGCGGATGAGGATGTCCCCGTCGTTGGCTCAACAGGAATAGCTGATAGGCTAAAGAGTAGGAAAGGGACAGCGGCCAAGACTATGAAATCCAACAAAAGGAAGAATCCCCTGCCTACCTCTGGGAGTAGAGTTGTGAAGCATAAAAGTACCGAGGGCAGAAAGCTTATCAAGTCTGCCTTCGAATTGCCTGATGAATCCGTTGAGGTTCATGGTAAGTATTTTTGTCTTATGAGACATTGTGAAGGTAAAAATATAACTATTATGCTAACTTGTGTATATTTTGTTGCTCGTAGGTCTTCCAGAGACGAAGGAGCTTCCCAATGCCTTAGCCTGTCATCGGATTGTTGACCATGTGACCCCTCCACAGTGGAAGAGTATGCTAGAGAACATGTCCATTGAGAAGTTCTGTGACATGCATGATAATGGGGTTGCGAGGCAGGCGGTGATGGATAATCACTTGAATGCCCAGACCAGGGGGTTGCTCAGAACCGTGGCCAAGCTGGAAGCAAAGTGTGACGAGATTGAGGGGAACGTTGAGAAGAACCCCGTCGTCCAAGACCTTCGAGAAAAGATAGCTCAGTTGACCGTGGAACGTGGCAATCTCAAACTGGAAGAAGCCAAGGTTATTACTCTCACTGGTCAGAATGCTGCTCTCGAGGCTAAGTGCGCTGGGTTGGAAAGTGAGAAGGTTAGGCTTGGAGAGGTAGAGGTGAAGTTGAGGGAGGAGATCGATGGCCTGCAAATGAGGTATAAGATGTTGCAGAAAGATCGTGCAGAAGTTGTTTCGAAGGTGGTGCCTTACATAGCCATGGAGCTCTATCACAGTGACGAGCTGGGAGCTCAGATGTGGAAGGTCATCAAGTCAGCCCTATTTCATGGACGGTGTTTGGCTCTGGAGGAGGTCGCCAAGACGGGTAAGCCTGTGGACCTCTCCAAGATTGAATGCTACCGTCCCACTTCGAAGGCTGAATATGATGAGGCAGGAAATGCATTTGCAACTGCAGAGTACTCCTTCCTTGCTGATGCAACCAAAGATCCAATGGCACCCCTCGAAGATCTCCTGTCTAAGAAACCTCGGAAACTGAAGCCTACCACTCCAACCAAGAAGACCATGTCTACTAAGCCAGTCTCAGTGCAACCCTCCTCCACTCCCTCTCCGAAGAAACAAGAATGAAGGCTGCTCTGTTAGCAGTAATTTGGTTCCAAAGGGTGGCATGTACCCTTAAGAAAATTTATTTTATGTGACAATGTGTGTCTTGTTTCCCAAACAATTTAAATGCTCGTGATGTATGGCCATGGGCCAAGAACAATTTGACGGGAGTCTAGGCTCCTCATGCAGGTATAAGGGTAGTAGCCCATATTTTGAATGCAATAGTGTAGAGGACATACCTCTACATACTTATCTTAAGTTTGTTATGTAAACTTCTCTTACGCCATTTTTGCGACGCTTAAATTTTACAACCTAAGGTTCAACAACCTCATTGTGTGTAAATTACAACACCAAGAATATAATGGCCAACTTGACCATTGACAGAGGGTCGCGACCCACTCTATCTCAAATCCTTTACATAGCATGGCTTTGTTAAAAAAAAATTTTTACAAGCGCCAAAATCTACTAGGAGAGTTAATGTGAATGTTTAAGTTGGCTTTGAATAATAAGGCATATGTTACACCTCAAGCCATTCGACATTGAAACTCATTAACGACTTGGTTGAACAAATCTTTGTGTTTAAGAAACGAAGCAAGAGATTTGTGGGAAATGTCTTATTTATCATTGAATTGGTAGGGAGGATTACATCATTCTTGAAATGAAAACTAAGACAACTACCAATAATGTGTGCTTTCCCTTGAGAAGCTTTTGATTACAAGAAAAAAGTTTAAAGTACTTTTTAAACATAGAACTTTCGAAGGTTCGTACCATTCCATGTCCTGTCGATGGGTTCTCCGAGAAGAGTGGCCAGTTTGTATGCTCCCTTGCCGTAGGCCTCAGCTACCATGTAGGGTCCTTCCCAAGTTGGTCCCAGTTTTCCCTGATACTCTGCTTTGCTTGCACTGTTAAGGCGCAGTACATATTCTCCGGGCTTGAAAGTGGAAGGTCTGACCCTTTTGTTATAGTAGCCTTCGATCTTATGTTTGTGTATTGCTTCTCGGATGGAGGCTATTTCTCTTCTTTCTTCTAGGAGATCAAGGTTTTCCCTGATCCTATCATCATTTTGGGAGGCATCATACGTTGCCACACGCTCCGTGTGTACAATTAGTTCCGAAGGGATGACCGCTTCTGTTCCGTATGTTAGGCTGAAAGGAGTTTCTCCGTTGCTTGACTTAGGATGTGTCCGGTGAGCCCATAAGACTTGAGGGAGCTCGTCCACCCATCCATGATGAGTTCGACCTAGCCTTTTCTCGATCCCTTTGACGATTTCTCTATTTGTAACCTCCACTTGTCCATTACCTTGCGGGTGATAGACGGATGTCCAGGATTGCTTTATGTTGAGCCCTTGACAGAAGTCATAGAAGACTCCTTCGACAAACTGTTTCCCGTTGTCAGATATGATGATGTGGGGCACTCCGAATCTGCACATAATTTGTTCCCATACAAACTTCTCGATCTGTCTTCCTGTCACCGAGGCTAGGGGTTTTGCTTCCACCCACTTGGTGAAGTAGTCGATCGCTACTAGCAAGAACTTGACTCCTCCGGGAGCTATAGGCATAGGCCCTACGATATCGATGCCCCACTGGGAGAAGGGCCACGCGGATGTCACACTTGTCATATCTTGCTTCGGCATTTTTGGAACGTTTGAGTGTATCTGACAAGCTTCACACTTGAGGATGATTTTGGCTGCGTCCCTGTGCATCGAGGGCCAATAGTAGCCCAACTTCATTATCTTCGAGACAACTAAGCGAGGTCCTGCATGGAGACCGCAAGATCCTTCTTGGACTTCGGCTATGATGCTCGAAGCTTGCTTGGGGCCTACGCATCGTAACCAAGGTGACAAAAATGACCTCCTATATAGGGTTTCCCCTATTAGCTGGTACTGCGGGGACTTAACCCGAATCTTTCTTGCAAGCTTGGGATCTTTAGGGAGAAGACCACTTATCAAATATTCCCTTATGGGAGTCATCCATGTCTCTCCTTCTTCGTGAATCACATCGGCAACCTCTTTGAGAACGATGGATCTTTCAGGAAGGACTTCCACGAGAACCTCCTTAGTGAGATGTGCGAAAGCCATGGAAGCTAGCTTGCTTAGTGCGTCTGCCTTTTTGTTCTGGTTCCTACGAACATGTTGGATGGTGTAGGAGTTGAAGTTTTCGAGCATCTCTTTCATCTTTTCCAAGTACTGTTTAATGACGGGTTGCCTTGCTTCGTAGGAACCTGTCACTTGGTTTGCCACCAATTGGGAATCTACAAAGACAGCGAGAGCTTTGACCTCCATATCTTTGGCTAGTCGGAGTCCTGCTAGTAGCGCTTCGTATTCCGCTTCGTTGTTTGTGGCTTCGAACTCAAACCGAAGAGCATATGTATGCTCCTTCCCTTCAGGACTGACTAATATTAGGCCTGCTCCGGAGCCATCGGAACTGGATGCTCCATCTGTGTAAAGCTTCCATTCAACCTGCACTTGAGAAAGATTAGCTTTGGGCTTTTCCTCTTCTTCATCAGGTCCGGAAGGTGTTTCTGCCAAGAAGTCTGCAAGAATTTGCCCCTTGATAGATCTACGTCCTTTAAACTCGATTTCATGTTCTCCGAGTTCAATAGCCCATTTAGCCACCCTCCCAGATTTTTCAAGTTTAGACAAGATCTGCTTCAGTGGCTTATCGGTTAAGACTGTAATTGGGTGGGCCTGGAAATAGCATCGGAGCCTCCTTGCTGCATAAATTAAGGCGAGCACTAACTTCTCCAAGGTTGGGTAGTTGACCTCCGCTCCTTGTAGGACCCTGCTAACAAAGTAAATTGGGATCTGTCGCTTTTCTCTCTCTGCCATAAGGACTACACTAATACTTTCTGCTGAGGATGCCAAGTACATAAACAACACTTCGCCTTTGATTGGGGCTGTAAGTGTTGGAAGTATTTCAATGAACTCCTTCATCTTCTGAAAGGCTACTTCAGCGTCCTGGCTCCATTGGAAAGTTTTCTTGTCCGCGCATCCTTTGAGTGTCTTGAAGAAGGGTAGGGACCTGTCAGCTCCTTTCGACAAAAATCGACTTAAGGCTGCCAACTTCCCATTCAGGCTCTGCACATCTTTTAGACACTTAGGGGCTTGGAGATCGGAGATGGCTTTGACCTTAGAGGGATTAGCTCGTATCCCCTGCTTAGTGATCAAATGTCCTAAGAATTGCCCTTTCTCGACACCGAAGGAGCATTTCTTAGGGTTCAGCTTCATGTTGATTGCCCGGAGCTGATCGAATGTTTCCTGTACATCAAGGAGTAGGTCCTCCTCAGTCTTGCTCTTGATAACCATGTCATCAACGTATGCTTCGAGATTCCTGCCTATCTGTTTGTTGAAGGATTTATCTACGAGACGTTGGTAAGTAGCCCCTGCGTTCTTCAAACCGAAGGGCATCTTTCTGTAACAGTAGACACCTTTACTTATGTAAAAGGCTGTCTTTTCCTCGTCCTCCTTGGCCATCTGGATCTGATGGTACCCTTTGTAGGTATCTAAGAAGCATTTTAACCGGAAACCTGCCAAGGATTCTACCTTCCAGTCGATTTCGGGTAGGGGTAGCAATCCTTAGGGCATGCTTTGTTGATGTCAGTGAAATCCACGCACATGCGCCACCCTCCGTCGCTCTTTTTTACCAGCACCGGGTTGGCAACCCAAGTTTGGTATTTAACCTCCCTCAGGATGCCTGCTTGTGTAAGTTCATCAAAAATCTTTGCAAGCTGCAGCGTTTCTCTCGGGGGCAAGGCTTCTCCTTTTCTGTTTTATGGGCTCAATGTGCTTGTACTTATTGAGCTTATGCTCCGTTCCGAAGGACTGTCCATCTATCAGCAATGTTCTTGGAACACCTGTCATGTCATAATATTTCCAGGCAAAAACATCAAGGTTAGTACGCAACAGTTCTGTGAGCTTCGCCTTGAAATTCACCGGGAGTTGCTTCCCTACTACCACTGTTTGTTCAGGATAGCTAGGGTTTACGACAACTCGCTCCACTGCATCTGTACAACTAAGAATTGCCATCGGAGGCTCCTCCGATTCCTCTCTGATCTTTTTGACACCATATACACCCTTATCCGCTTTATAACTAGAATGAACAGTTCCTACTCCAAAGGGGGTTTGGAACTTAACAGCCGCATGTATAGTAGAAACAACAATTCTCATTTTTTGCATAGTTGTTCTCCCTATTAATAAATTATAAGGAGAATCTGACCTTACGATGACGAAAATGAGTGTCTCTGTGCGGGATAAGGGGCCTTCGCCTATGGTGACTTCCAACGGTACTTCTCCCAGAGGCCATGAGTGTTCACCAGAGAACCCTACTAGCGGTGCCTTCGAGTCGACCCTTCATGAGCATATAGACGACTTGAGCTTTAGGAAACAATGCTCGTAGATGATTTCGCAGGAGCTTCCGCAATCCATATACGCTCGGTTCACTTCCCTGTTGGATATGTGTACCTTGATGATCACGGGATCGGTCAAAGGTGTCTGCCCTAATATGTGGGGAAAGGTTATTTCCCCTACACTTCCTAGCTCTTCTTCTGCTTCCTTCCTTTTCAAGGTAGTGTCGCGTTTGTGTACCATTAGTATTGGAGCTTCTGCGGGCGTAGTTTCCTTCTTGTTCCCCTTCCATTCTCCTAGCTGAGTGTCAGAGAATTTGTCCTTTCCCTTCTTTATGCCTTTGACCAGGTGTGCTAACTGTCCGGATCGTACCGCCTCTTCGATCTGCTTCTTTAATTCCCTGCAGTTGTTCGTGTCATGTCCATGATCTTCATGGAAATGGCAGTACTTGGACATGTCTCTGGCTTTGCCTCGTGTTATCATCCGAGGTGGAGGATCGAAGGATTTTGCGGCCTTCTCTGTCGCCAGGATTTCTCGGGGAGATTTAACCAAGTTTTCCAGAAATCCATGGTTCGAGCCTTTGTTGTTGGGGGTGAAGCGATCTCTGTTCTTCTTCTTGTTTTTGGATCCTTCCCAGGAGGACCCTCTAGAGAATTTTTCAGATGCTTCCCTTGGCTCTATCGGAGCCCCGTTTGCTGCTACCTCCTTAGACTCAATCCAGGTGTAGGCCTTCTCAATCAAGGCCTTGTAGGTGTTGGGAAGATCGGTGGACAGGAATTCCACCAAGCTTCGAGTTCGGAGGCCATGTACAAAACCGGAGATCCTCTGATCTTCGTGTAGACCCATAATCTGCAAAGTTTCATCAGTGTATCTGGTAACGACGGCCCTCGTGCTTTCGTTGTCCCTTTGTTTGATGGTGTGCACGGTTAAGTGAGTTTTGGTGTGCTTCTTCTGCTGGCTAAAGTGTAACCGGAACTTAGCCTTAAGATCATCTAGACTCACAATGCTTCCCAGCTTCTGTTCGTTCCACCATATTCTTGCGGAGTCTCTGAGCGTGTAAGTGAACATATGGCATGCTACCGGCATGACCCACTTTTGCATTTTGATAGCGCCTTCAAATAAGTGGAGAAAGTTATCGGGATCACCTTTTCCGTCGTAGGTGCCTATATGAGTAGGCATCTTCACGCCGTCAGGTAAAGGGTAGTCCTCGATCCATTTCACGAAGGGTGTGCAAGCTCTAGAGACTTCGGCACCATAAGGGTTGTATGGAGGTGGATAAACAGGTGTAGGGTTATACGGGTTAGGAAATGGCTGTGAATAGGTAGGGTATGCAGTGGAAGTTTGGTACGAAGGGTATATTCCCATCGATTGTGTAGGAATATGTTCGTAGGGCATATGCTGGTAATTCTGGTTTGGGATTGAACCATTTGGAGGGTAAGTGTTGTAGGTTTGAGTAGGTAAGTAGGGATTCATTCCCGGAGGAGGTAATTGGTTCATGTTGGAGTAGGGAGATGGATCTCCGATACTCGAAACATAAGAGGGTGGTACTGGAGCCCCCGCCCCTTCTCTTCCCAATTGTGCTGCTAGAAGAGGAGGCAGGTTTACCCCTCCATTTCCCACTGGGTTGCTTCCTCCGTTGGAGTTCTCGCTCCTCCTTTCACCATGCATTCTGTCCCTTCTACCCGGATTTCCTCCGAGTCCTTCTTCAAAACCCACTGTCCTTCCATTTGACCTTCTAACGGAAGGGGAACCATTTCGTAGGGCCGAGCGTCCCCTGCCCATAGGTTGAGGCATGTCCTCTACTTCAATCTCCTCGTCATACTCCTCGCTGGAGTATTACAACTCCCTCCGCATTTCTGTGTTACGAGCTTGTCTCTTGTGAGCCCTTAGCAAAGAATCTAAGGCCTCAAAGTTTGCCTCTACGAAGGCGGGACTGATGTCTGGAATAGGGTTAGCGGATGTTGAGGCGTGATGCACGGGAGTAGTTTCCAAACGAGATCGTGTGGTGAAGGTTGAGGTTGTTATGGGGGCGAGGTTATCGGTGTTAGTTGTGGTGAGCGGGACCAGAGTAGAGAAACCTGGTGGAGGTGAATCTTCTCTTCCTGGTTCCATGCCGGAAAAGTAGCGTAGTTGGTTAAGGTATTAGGACTGGGTGATTACGGGACTAATAGTTGTGGTCCCACGGATGGCGCCACTGATTGTGCAAAAGATTGCACTACCAGGCTTCGATGAGGATCAAAGTAATGAGGGGTGTGTGTTCCAGCCAAGACTCGCCTGTAACCTGAGAATAAGAAATACTAAGACACTACGTCAAGTGATTGCGCAGGTGTAGGACCCTGCGAACCACCTCCGGCGTGAGAGTAAGTATGGGTTATGGTTGTATAAGTGTGTGAAAGTAAAGAGATGAGTGTGAAATGAGCATACCATAATCCATTGTCTGTCTAACCTATTTATAGTGGAAGAAATACGGTTAGAGGCACTCTTGCATGAATGTCGGAGATCATGGGGGCGTCCCATGATTGTGGGTAACCGCTAGGGGTTAGTGACCCACGTTCTCAGACTTGACAGGGAAGCCAAGAGAGAGAGGGAGATCGTGGGTTTGACCAAGTCAGGAGGTTCCTTATCCATTGTTCCTTCGTCAGTCATACCCCGAAGGGCTTAAGGCTTCGAGTGGCGAATTCCCCTTAGGTAACCTTCGTACCAACGAATGGTTTGACGCCTATGGATATTTCAGAATCCTAACTTGGGCCTTCGTATGGAAGGGCTTCGACACGTCTCATAGGAGTGTCCTTCGAGCTACTCGGAGGGTACATCATCAGTTTCTAGTAGTATAAAAGAAACCTGCGGCTAGGGTTTATGTACGCTTGTCAAGAACATTGTTAGTAATTCAATATAGATCCATAGATGATCAAGTATTTTGTGTTTATTGTCTTCTTAATTCTTGTGTTCATATTCCGCGTGGACATAAGTCTAATAAAGGTTCTCCAGAGTTTTCTTGTAATTACGCAGGTTTACTATACGTTCATTAAAGCTCCTAAGATCTATCTGGGACTGATCCAACAGAGGCCGTAATTCTAAAAATAACCCACAACCGAACCTAAACACAGGATACCATAACTACCATAAAGATGAAGTAAAATAAGCCCTAAACAAAGAAAAAAAATTTCAAACCTTTAATCGTTTCTCCAAAATTAGCAAATATGCAGCTAGGGTTTTTGATAATCAATAATTGGAATTGATAACGGCACTGTCAGATTCACCAAACACACCAAATATATGGACCAAAAGAAAGGCACCGCTGTAGCAAAGACCATGTGGCCAACGGATATCCACAAAAAAAGATAAAAATATTGTTTCCATAGTACAGATCATTGTACCCCTCTTACCAACCGGTGTACGAACACGCAAAAGTGTTTCCCTGCATCAAGGCACGACGGGTTTTTTCCCCCGGAGATATACCAGGCGGATCTAAGATGAAAAGGAGAGATATTAGTAGGGATGAATAGAACGGCGGGTTAACCAAATGGGGTTCCGCCCAAAAGGATGGGTAAAAAGGGGGTAAAAAGGCCACGTATTTTTGTACTGTAGCACACAACTTTAGCAAGTGTCCTTTAGCGAAGTATCCCAACAAATGTAAAGTAGTATAATTAAATCCAAAAAACAAACTAAATTGGGTATGACAACAACAAAAGTTTACTCTTTGTTTATTTTCTGGCTTGGCCTTTTTTTTATTGTCCATCTCTTTTTTCCTCCCACTTGAAGCCCACAAGTGCTCGGGACATAAAAGTATAAAACATCATCAAAAATTCCATCTGCCTAATTAATCCGAAAGATCACGTCATGTCATTAAACCTAGTTATAAATATTACAAACAAGATTGTTGGGAGATTTAAATAAAACGGTAACTACAATTATAGAATTAAGTACATACCTGGAAATCTTTGTTAAAGCTTTGAAAGATTGTTACTGATTGTACAATAAATTGCACTACCAGGCTTCGATGAAGATTAAAGGTATGAGGGGTGTATGTTCTAGCCAAGATTGTCTTTCACCTGAGAATAAGAAATACGAAGACACTACGTTAAGTGATTACGCAGGGGTTGGACCCTACGAACCTCCTCCGGCGTGAGAGTAAGTATGATGTATGGTTGTATAAGTGTGTGTAAGTAAAGAGATGAGTCTGAAATGAGCTTACCATAATCCATTGCCCGTCCAACCTATTTATAGTGGAAGAAATAGGGTTAGGGGCACTTCTGCGTGAATGTCGGAGAACATGGGGGCGTCCCATGTTTGTGGGTAACCGCTAGGGCTTAGTGACCCACGTTCTCAAACTTGGCGGGGAAGCCAGGAAAGAGAGGGAGATCGTGGGTTTGACCAAGTCAGGAGGTTCTCCTATCTATTACTCCTTCGTCAACCATACCCCGAAGGGCTTAGGGCTTCGAGTGGCGAATTCCCCGTAGGTAACCTGCGTGTTTACGAATGGTTTGACGCCTATAAATATTCTGGAGACCTAACTTGGGCCTTCGAATAGAAGGGCTTCGACACGTCTCGAAGGAGTGTCCTTCGAACTGTTCGGAGGGTACATCATCAAGCCCCCCAGTCGAAAGTGATGCATATGAGCGAAAAGGCATTGCTTTCGACTTCATCCTGCGAAAAAATATCCTCTCGCTGCTAATCTTATCGTTTATGAGATAACTATGCGCCTAACCTGCGCATTTAATGCCAACTAAATGTTCTAGCTGCCCGCTACAGTAATCACAAATCCTCACTTTACCCGGTGACCAAAAAGACTATTTTAAATTCTAAAAACGTTTGAAATACGGATAAAGTTGATCCCATGGACACGTGTGCGGTTTAAAAGACGGTGAAAAAGAGTATTTAAAGGGCGGTGGTTGAAACCCTAAAACATTTTACTCTCTCTGTCTTCTTTTTCACGCAATAAACTTTTGATCGCCCACAGCTTCGAAACCAAAGGTAAAAAATCCTTCTTGCTTATTGTTTAAAATAGCTATGGATTCAAAGTTTATTATTAAGCAGCAAAAATGTACGTTAACTGCACAAGATTTACACGACCATCTAGCTGATTACCCAATCCCACCAGAGTATAAAATCATGTTGCCCAAGTCTAATCAGGGTAACTTTGATGCTCCAAAAGGTTTCGTAGGGTTATACACTCATGCATTTAGCCATTCCAACTTTAGGATTCCACTTCACCCGCTTATTTTAGAGCTAATGCAATATTACAAGATGCATATCTCTAGGTTCAACCTGTTTGGTTTAGTCAAACTGACCACATTCATAGTAATGTGTAAAGCATATGGCTATGAACCAACTCTGAAGGTTTTAAGGGGTTTTCTGAATTTGTATCCCGGGGGTAACTGGTTAACTTTGGCTAAAAGACCTGAGGGGGATGTGCCAAATCTGTTTGCGAGGGTGTATACCAATATAACAGCTTGGAAGAGCAGTTTTTTCTATGTGCAAAACACTATTATCCCCCCAAACTATCCAGAGTTGTTGAGTAAGGAGTACATGTTTGATGCAAAATGATACAATGACCCCTTACCATATGAGGTGCGAAGGGATCCATGCTATCAGCGTTTGGCTAGATATCCTGCAAATATGCAAGTGTTCCCGAGCCAATCTTGTACATGGCTGGGATTTCCCAGAGCTGGGAGGGGTCTCCCAACAAGCCTGTTATTATATACCATGGACAAAGTATGTTTTTCTACTTTTATTTAAGTAGGACCAATGTAGCACTGATATTTATTTTTTCTTGTTTCATTTTTGCAGAAATGTCATTCAGGAACTTCATACACCAAGATCTTGATGAAGACTTGAGCTTCATGCCCGCTGAGAAGGCCGAAGAGTCCTACGGCGTTGGTTCACCTTCCACATCTGTCAACAACAATGATGTAGACACTCCGCAATCAGAGCCTGTTGCCACAGCACCCCCACAAGCAGCATTGGAGGGTCCCTCCCAATTGGTTGAGAATGTGGCAGATTCGGACGATCCTGCAGAGGAGGATGTCCAGGTCACAGGCTCCACTGGTATAGCTGACAGACTGAAGAGCAGGAAAGGAACAGCTGGCAAGGCCATTAAGTCTACCAACAAGAGGAAAAATCCCCTTCCAGCCTCTGGATCCAGGGGAGTGAGACAGAAGAGTGCCGAGGGCAAAAAGTTTGTGAAATCTTCCTTTGAGCTGCCGGATGAGACTGTGGAGATGCATGGTAAGCAATGTACCCTTTCAAAATATATGAATTAATAATTATGATAAGTAACTGAACTCTTGTGCATTATATTGGTCGCAAGCCTTCCAGATACGAAGGAGCTTCCTAACGCTCTGTCTTGCCACCGTATCATGGATCATGTTACCCTTTCCAAGTGGAAAGGATTGTTGGACAACATGTCCATTGAAGGGGTTTGTGATCTACACGACAAAAGTGTTGCTAGGCAGGCAGTGTTGGACAACCATTTAAATGGTCGAACCAGGGAACTACTTAGGGCAATTACCAAGGCGAGACAAGAGATGGATGTCATGCTTGAAAGAGAGAAGCACAGGGACCGAGAGTATGCCGAGCTGGAGGCTAAATGTGACGAGATTGAGAGGGATGTTGAGAAGAATCCGCTCGTCCAAGACCTTCGTGAAAAGATAGCCCAACTGACAGCTGAATGTGGCAAGCTCAAATTGGAAGAGGCTAAGGTTATCAGCCTAATAGGTCAAAATGTTGTGCTCGAAGCGAAGTGTGCCGGTTTGGAGAGTGAGAGGGCTAGTCTTGGAGAGGTGGAAGTGAAGTTGAGGGAGGAGGTTGACGGCTTGCAGATGAGGTACAAGATGCTGCAAAAGGACTGTGCGAAGGTCGTGTCTAAGGTGGTACCATATATAGCCATGGAGCTCTATCATAGTGACGAGTTGGGGGCTGCAATATGGAAGGTTGTGAAAGCAGCTATCTTCCATGGACGGTGCTTAGCTTTGGAGGAGGCTGCTAAAACGGGTGAACTCGTAGACCTCTCCAAGATTGAGTGCTACCGTCCCTCGTCAAAGGCAGAATATGAAGATGCGGGAAATGCATTTGCAACTGCAGAGTACCCCTTCCTGGCTGAAGCTACCAAAGACCCTATGGCACCTCTGGAAGACCTCCTCTCAAAGAAGCCCCGCAAGATCAAGCCTGTGACTCCTACCAAGAAGACGGTTTCCACCAAGCCTGCCTCAGTTCAACCATTTCCAACTCCATCTCCCCAGAAGCAAGAGTGAAGGCTGCCATATTGGCAGTGATTTGGTTTCAAGGGTGGCATGTACCCTTTCTAAGACAATTTGATGTTACTTTATAATGCTTGTCTGGTTTCTCAAACAATTTAATATTTGTGATGTATGGCCTAGGCCAAATGCAACTTAAATGGGGCTTCGGCTCCATATGCAGGTATAAGGGCATTAGCCCTCATTTTTGAATGACATGGTGTGGGGGAGTACCCCTACACACTTAGCTATATTTTATCTTGTGAACTTCTCTTACGCCATTTTTCCAACTCTTAATTTTTACAACCTAAGGTTAAACAACCTCATTGTGTGTAAATTTCAACACCAAGAATATAATGACCAATTTTGATCATTGATAGAGGGTCGCGACCTACTCTATCTCTAATCCTTTAAGTAGTATGACTTTGTTTATATTTTCACAATTGCCATAAACTACTAGGAGAGTTAATGTGAATGTTTTAATAGGCTTAAGTGATGAGGCATTTGTTATGCCGTATGCCCTTTTATTCGACATTGAAACTCATAATTGACTTGGTTGAACAAACTTTGTGTTCAAGAAACGAAGCAAGAGATTTGTGGGAAATGTCTTATTGATCATTGAATTGGTAGAGAGGATTACATCATTCTTGAAATGAAAACTAAGACAACTACCAATAATGTTTGCTTTCCCTTGAGAAGCTTCTAATTACAATGATGAAAAAGTAAAAGTACTTCTTAAACACAGAACTTTCGAAGGTTCGTACCATTCCATGTCCTGTCGATGGGTTCTCCGAGAAGAGTGGCCAATTTTTAGGCTCCGTTGCCGTAGGCCTCAGCTATCACGTAGGGTCCTTCCCAAGTAGGTCCTAGCTTTCCCTCGTATTCTACTTTGCTTGCACTGTTGAGGTGTAAAACCCTAAAAATATAAACGCATAATAAGACTATTTTACCCTTGAGATCAAAATTTTAAAACACGTAAAATATAATAAAATTCATTTAACGAAACTAAAAACCTAACTTATATTTTATTTGAAAAACCTAACGTGTATATATATTAACGACATTAGTACGACAAAAGAATATAAGTCACGCAACATAAGTTTGGGCCTCGTTTTTCTTTTGTTTGTGATCTGATCGGTAGCCAACCCTCATGTTGGGCCGAGATTTGTTTGTGAGCCGGTTGGGCTTTGAGCCGAGAACCAAGCCACCCCAAGCCCTAGACCCGATCGGGTATACATATACAATATAAATACAAACACAATACATAGAATTGGAACCCTAGTCTACACAAAGTCACGGCACAATCTTTCTCCCTTTTCTTTTCTACCGATCGCTGCTACTCTTGGGTTCGGTGTGCTTGAATCGAAAACCTTGCCAAGGTATAACCACATTCTTCCCTCGTCTCACTTATGTTACATGCAAACGTAAAACCTTTTAAGTTGTGAAGTATGAATCGGACCATAACTATGCCGAGCCACGTAAATAGAACAAGCATATATACGAATCGGTTAATTATTTGTAAAACATGCAAACGTAAAGTCCTTAAAACTGTGAGTCGAGCAATACGAGATAACCGAACCTTATGAATAATAAACCGTGAGTCATGCGTGAGTTGTGAAGCATGTGAGCTTGTCGTGTGTACATATTAGGTGTTCATGTCTTTTTTTTCCGAAACTATGTATATGTGTCTGTCTATGTGTGTTTAAATCGGTTAGCAAGTAACTTGGGTATGGTCACATGAAATCATAAACATATATTATACATGTATGAGTTAACGCATGGTTAGGTCATAAGTTGTGTGGTTATAAGTTAAACGGGAATAAATATGGATCATGAAACTTTGATTTTTGCGTTAAGAAGGTTTGTGTCGATTTGCATGCATTGTGAAAATATATGTGAGCTTGGGTTGACTTAAGAATGGTTAAACGTATATGTGTGTGTGTGGGTGTCGATTTGTTGGTGAGTCGGGAAACACGTGTATTAAGTTGGGATTTGCATGAGTGGCGTATATGTTGAAACAAGGGAGGAAGAAAAGGATTTTGGTCTTGTTAACGTAGGGTAAAAGGGTCGACATGTGTGAGTTAATTGTGTAAAGGCATGCATGAGCTTTGTTCAACTTCCGTTTATTTTTCACAAGTTCTAGGTCAAAGTGATGAGTCATTAAAATCTGTAACATGTCAATTTAATGCGTATTAATGTGGTATTTAAAAGATTGGGAAAAACCCTAGAAACATAAATAGGAAGTCGGTTAGGGTTAAAATCTAGGGGTGTAAATTCGTTATTTCATGTGAGAATGGTAAGTCTTGGAGTCATTAATAACTAATAATTAAGAGTATAATGAGCTAGTACTAAGCGTGATGTAGACATGCGTGAGTTATGATTTTATGTAAGGAACTAAGTGTCATGAATTGAAAGTACTGTATGCATGGTCTCATTTAGGTTGCGTTCGAATAAATGTTACATGTGAGTCGTGGTTAATCATGTAAAGCATAAAGGCTTGTGTAAACTAATTTGAAAGAGAGTCCTAAAATCCGTTCTTGACATTTGTAAACCCTATACTTTGAATGATGATCATATAAGTCCTCAAATAAGATATTTGTCATATTAAACCCTTAAGTTTACCGTTTGTCATTTGCAACCCATAGGTCTGGCTAATTAATAATTAATACTCTAAAAATGTCGTAATTTCCGTCCGTCACTAAGAATAAGGATATACTCACAACTCTAAGAATGTTAATGCGATGAATCCGTTATAACTTTAATGATGCTATAAGTATTAAATAAATCATAATCCATGTAGATTCGTTGAAGGAGACGCGACGTTATATCTCCGTGATTCACTCGTTCGTTTGCTTTTCTCTCATTTGCTTTAAGGTACAGATATTCTGACCTTTTCAGTAAAGGTTTCTTATGACGTTTTCTTTTCGTTAGCTTTCCTATTTCAATTATTAGGGTTTCCTATGCCATTGCTATGAACCCTTTCTGATTGTTTGATATGTTGCTTGTTTGAAACACCGGTTTTATTGAATCATGCAATATTTGATTTGAACGTTATGTTAGAAAGACTTTGATATGCACAATTGTTGAACCTTGCTATATTTGATTATGAACTTCTGAATTGTGAACATTTGGTTATGAAATTCTGATTATGAAAGTATGACATGTGACTACGACATAAACTTCTGACTTCTGAACCTTTGAACATGAACCTTATGATATGAATTATCTGATATGTTATCTGTTGAACTTTGTGTTTGATTATGATCTGTGTCATTTATGACAATCTGTTTGACCTAAGTTAGTTTGACATCCGAGCAAATATTTCACTAGTCATGGGGGTTCCATGTCCGTGTCAGTGATGCACCTCTGACATGACTCTAGGGCAGTAGAGTGATGTTCTGCCACGTCCCTTATCTGTTATCTGTTGTGAGCTCAAGTTATGTTATATGACCAATATCTGTCTGTGGGGCGTATGGATGCATCATAGATCTGATCTGTTATCCGATATGATTTGTCTGGTGAATGATGTCGTGTGCAATACGCGTCTTCACAAAACTCTGGGAGCTAGCTACTCCAAATTATTTTCTGAGATTAATTCTGAATAAGTATGATGTTCCGATATGATATGTTCTGGGCTCGTGGATGTTAACTAAATCTTTATCTGTTATTTTTATGTTAAGTATTCTGATTTTGTTCGGTATGTTCAAGTGTTTATGATTATGTGCTAGGCTTATTATATGTTATTATATGTGTTTATGCTTTTGTATGATTATGTGACTATCGTCTATTATGTTAGGAAATGTTAATGTGTTTGAATATGATTCGCATGTTGTCATCTGATGTTATGTTAGTTTATCGTATGTGAAATTCGTTGATCTGTGAGGTAAATGTGCTAGTATGAAATTAAGTATCCTGAAAGTTTAGTAAGTATGATTGTTCAGTTAATCTGGTGAACTTTGTCTATACGTTAGGGTATTTATCTGCTTATGTTTGATCTGCTATGTTAAAACTCTGCTGATGTTAAGATTTGATCTGAGAACTGGTTTAGTTATGATATCCGTTCTGATAATTTTGAATGGCTATGCTCTGTTTTGTTTGGTCTATTTAGTTATAGTTTGTCTACTATGTTTTCTATTTGCATGTGTGACTGCCATGATTTGACTGTTATATCCGCTGTTGCAAAATTTGATTAAGAGTGTTGATTTTAGATTAATTGATTTGTATGAATGCCATGTTTATTTTCTGGAAATAGTTTCCGTTAGTCTTTAGATTTTTCGTTTGGATTATATGCACTCTACTTGCTGATTTATTATGTGCTTGGTTATTTGATGTGTCTCCGTCTGTGTCCTCAAGATGTAATGTGTTTGTTGTTAATCGTTGTGTGTTTCTTCCGGATTTCTGGGTATGTGTGTTTCCGCAAAATCTTCAATGATTCATGATTCCCATTCCGTTGTGATTTCGTTATTTGTATATTTGTTTTGTTTAGTTTTGTTTCGTTATATCTGTTCACTGGGCTTTGTAAGCTCAGCCGCATTTTCTTTTCCTGCGGCAGGTTTTTAGGTATTTCAAGATGAGCTTTTGGGATAGCTAATCTGGGTTTGAGAGTAGAGCTGAGAGCAAAGATTTGACCATAGAGATCTTGGAATTATTTTGGTTATTAAGTTATTTATGTTCTCTTTTGAAAATTTTGTAAAGACTTCCGCTTTTGTGTAGTACTTAAAGTTCTGATATGAAAATGTATTTGTGATATCTTTACCCTTGTCGGGTTGGGGTGTTACAATTTATGGTATCAGAGCTCTAGGTTTTAGGACCCTTAGAGCTTAGGCTATGACCTGTGAGGATTGGGTAAATTTAGGATTTTCCCTTCTGCGTATTTTCTTTGCGTCCACTATCGTACTTAGATTTTGCTAATAGTTGGTTATTCTTTTAGATGGTTATCCCTCGTCGTTCTAGTTCACCTGATAGGAGCAAACAAGGACCAGCTAGGCAACCTAGGGAGAGGATGAGGTGGACCGTTGTTATTGCTAAAGGTTTCAAGAGGATTGGTAGAGTGAAGTGGACCAACAAGAGGATACGAGTTCCGGCTAGTATGTGGCCATGCACAATTGAGGAGAAGCTGACCTTAAAAAACGTAGACGGAAAAGTAGTAGAGGAGTATGAAACTAAAGTCGTTGACAACCAAGGTTTCACCACTAGGTATCATGATAGATGTCCCGAGTTCTTTGAAGATGGAGGAGTAGGTTGGACTAGGAGTCGCGATTTGTATGCTTTTGTAGATCGTGTGCCGGAAGAAGAAGAGAGGAATCGGAGAAGTGACTTTGCTAGTCGCTTATTACCGCAGCGCGAAGGAAATAGGAATGGATGGATAAGTGACGAAGAAGAGGAAGAAGAAGAACATGAGGAAGAATACGAGGTGGACTCGGATTTAGAATCTACGGCTACTAGTAGGTTTAATCCGATACAAGAATAGAAATGTGCGCTCCTGATTAGTTGTCCTCTTTATGAGAAATTTCTGACATTGGATTCTGAGTTTAGGTCCTTTTGTTTTCATTTAGATGACTGAATCTTTGATTACTAAGTTTTGTTTTGGAAGTTCATCTTATGACAATTCTGCAATTTGTTTGATTAATGAGAATAAAGCAAAATTTTGAAAGTATAGTTTCTGTTTGTTGTTTCTTTCTGATAGATTCGTTAAGTTTCCGTTAGTCCTCATAAGTTTCGTCTGCTATTTGTTTTCTTAATGATGTGGCTTAATCACAACTTGAAATAAAGTATGACCATCATGATGGTATGCTCATGTGAATCTGGCCTGTTATAGTATGTTGCTTGCTATCTGTATATTATCTGTATGTGATATGTTTTGTTGTGATTCTGGTTATGTGGTTTGCCATGACCCGGGACAGAATATGATGACAATAAGAACTTGTTATGTGATGCAAGTATTATGACGCCTGATCAACGTGATAATACCGAGATCATATAATTTGAACTTATTGAAATTATATGACGTCTGGGGAAATGCCTGTGGTTGATGCGTGAATGGACTTTGACTTGTATCTGTTATCTGACACTCCCCATGTTCGTTTGAAATTTCTGTACCTAACAGTGAGGTTTTCGTCGATATCTGTTACGTATAAGTTTTGTACGCTTGGAATCCGGAAATTGTTATGATTTGTGTGAACTATGGATTTCTATGTTTGCTCTAAATGTGTACGTCTCCGTGTACCCTTATTGTGATCATTGGATATTTCGTGAAGTGTTTGAGGAACATTAGATCCTTTTAGTTTGATTATCTGTGATTAGTAAGACCGTTAGGATTCATTCTGTCTATGTATATGGTTGTTCTCATCGTTAGAGATCTGCATAAGTTAGATCGTGTCGTTTGATATTTCTGCATCTCATCTGTTCTCTGCCATTACTTTGATAAGTATATGATTATCTGTTGTAAGTATCTGACTATTAATTAGATTTCTGAAGAGTATGAGTTTGAATATTCTGATAAGAATCTGTTTGTTCTAAAATAAGTTTCGCGTTTGCTCTATTCCTTAAAAAAAAATTCTGTTCTGTTCCGTCTTGTCCAATTTCGAGGACGAAATTTTCTTTTTAGAAGGGGAGAGTTGTAAAACCCTAAAAATATAAACGCATAATAAGACTATTTTACCCTTGAGATCAAAATTTTAAAACATGTAAAATATAATAAAATTCATTTAACGAAACTAAAAACCTAACTTATATTTTATTTGAAAAACCTAACGTGTATATATATTAACGACATTAGTACGACAAAAGAATATAAGTCACGCAACATATTTTGGGCCTCGTTTTTCTTTTGTTTATGATCCGATCGGTAGCCAGCCCTCATGTTGGGCCGAGATTTGTTTGTGAGCCGGTTGGGCTTTGAGCCGAGAACCAAGCCACCCCAAGCCCTAGACCCGATCGGGTCTACATATACAATATAAATACAAACACAATACAAAGAATTGGAACCCTAGTCTACACAAAGTCACGGCACAATCTTTCTCCTTTTTCTTTTCTACCGATCGCTGCTACTCTTGGGTTCGGTGTGCTTGAATCGAAAACCTTGCCAAGGTATAACCACATTCTTCCCTCGTCTCACTTATGTTACATGCAAACGTAAAACCTTTTAAGTTGTGAAGTATGAATCGGACCATAACTATGCCGAGCCACGTAAATAGAACAAGCATATATACGAATCGGTTAATTATTTGTAAAACATGCAAACGTAAAGTCCTTAAAACTGTGAGTCGAGCAATACGAGATAACCGAACCTTATGAATAATAAACCGTGAGTCATGCGTGAGTTGTGAAGCATGTGAGCTTGTCGTGTGTACATATTAGGTGTTCATGTCTTTTTTTTCCGAAACTATGTATATGTGTCTGTCTATGTGTGTTTAAATCGGTTAGCAAGTAACTTGGGTATGGTCACATGAAATCATAAACATATATTATACATGTATGAGTTAACGCATGGTTAGGTCATAAGTTGTGTGGTTATAAGTTAAACGGGAATAAATATGGATCATGAAACTTTGATTTTTGCGTTAAGAAGGTTTGTGTCGATTTGCATGCATTGTGAAAATATATGTGAGCTTGGGTTGACTTAAGAATGGTTAAACGTATATGTGTGTGTGTGGGTGTCGATTTGTTGGTGAGTCGGGAAACACGTGTATTAAGTTGGGATTTGCATGAGTGGCGTATATGTTGAAACAAGGGAGGAAGAAAAGGATTTTGGTCTTGTTAACGTAGGGTAAAAGGGTCGACATGTGTGAGTTAATTGTGTAAAGGCATGCATGAGCTTTGTTCAACTTCCGTTTATTTTTCACAAGTTCTAGGTCAAAGTGATGAGTCATTAAAATCTGTAACATGTCAATTTAATGCGTATTAATGTGGTATTTAAAAGATTGGGAAAAACCCTAGAAACATAAATAGGAAGTCGGTTAGGGTTAAAAGCTAGGGGTGTAAATTCGTTATTTCATGTGAGAATGGTAAGTCTTGGAGTCATTAATAACTAATAATTAAGAGTATAATGAGCTAGTACTAAGCGTGATGTAGACATGCGTGAGTTATGATTTTATGTAAGGAACTAAGTGTCATGAATTGAAAGTACTGTATGCATGGTCTCATTTAGGTTGCGTTCGAATAAATGTTACATGTGAGTCGTGGTTAATCATGTAAAGCATAAAGGCTTGTGTAAACTAATTTGAAAGAGAGTCCTAAAATCCGTTCTTGACATTTGTAAACCCTATACTTTGAATGATGATCATATAAGTCCTCAAATAAGATATTTGTCATATTAAACCCTTAAGTTTACCGTTTGTCAGTTGCAACCCATAGGTCTGGCTAATTAATAATTAATACTCTAAAAATGTCGTAATTTCCGTCCGTCACTAAGAATAAGGATATACTCACAACTCTAAGAATGTTAATGCGATGAATCCGTTATAACTTTAATGATGCTATAAGTATTAAATAAATCATAATCCGTGTAGATTCGTTGAAGGAGACGCGACGTTATATCTTCGTGATTCACTCGTTCGTTTGCTTTTCTCTCATTTGCTTTAAGGTACAGATATTCTGACCTTTTCAGTAAAGGTTTCTTATGACGTTTTCTTTTCGTTGGCTTTCCTATTTCAATTATTAGGGTTTCCTATGCCATTTCTAGGAACCCTTTCTGATTGTTTGATCTGTTGCTTGTTTGAAACACCTGTTTTATTGAATCATGCAATATCTGATTTGAACGTTATGTTAGAAAGACTTTGATATGCACAATTGTTGAACCTTGCTATATTTGATTATGAACTTCTGAATTGTGAACATTTGGTTATGAAATTCTGATTATGAAAGTATGACATGTGACTACGACATAAACTTCTGACTTCTGAACCTTTGAACATGAACCTTATGATATGAATTATCTGATATGTTATCTGTTGAACTTTGTGTTTGATTATGATCTGTGTCATTTATGACAATCTGTTTGACCTAAGTTAGTTTGACATCCGAGCAAATATTTCACTAGTCATGGGGGTTCCATGTCCGTGTCAGTGATGCACCTCTGACATGACTCTAGGGCAGTAGAGTGATGTTCTGCCACGTCCCTTATCTGTTATCTGTTATGAGCTCAAGTTATGTTATATGACCAATATCTGTCTGTGGGGCGTATGGATGCATCCTAGATCTGATCTGTTATCCGATATGATTTGTCTGGTGAATGATGTCGTGTGCAATACGCGTCTTCACAAAACTCTGGGAGCTAGCTACTCCAAATTATTTTCTGAGATTAATTCTGAATAAGTATGATGTTCCGATATGATATGTTCTGGGCTCGTGGATGTTAACTAAATCTTTATCTGTTATTTTTATGTTAAGTATTCTGATTTTGTTCGGTATGTTCAAGTGTTTATGATTATGTGCTAGGCTTATTATATGTTATTATATGTGTTTATGCTTTTGAATGATTATGTGACTACCGTCTATTATGTTAGGAAATGTTAATGTGTTTGAATATGATTCGCATGTTGTCATCTGATGTTATGTTAGTTTATCGTATGTGAAATTCGTTGATCTGTGAGGTAAATGTGCTAGTATGAAATTAAGTATCCTGAAAGTTTAGTAAGTATGATTGTTCAGTTAATCTGGTGAACTTTGTCTATACGTTAGGGTATTTATCTGCTTATGTTTGATCTACTATGTTAAAACTCTGCTGATGTTAAGATTTGATCTGAGAACTGGTTTAGTTATGATATCCGTTCTGATAATTGCGAATGGCTATGCTATGTTTTGTTTGGTCTATTTAGTTATAGTTTGTCTACTATGTTTTCTATTTGCATGTGTGACTGCCATGATTTGACTGTTATATCCGCTGCTGCAAAATTTGATTAAGAGTGTTGATTTTAGATTAATTGATTTGTATGAATGCCATGTTTATTTTCTGGAAATAGTTTCCGTTAGTCTTTAGATTTTTCGTTTGGATTATATGCACTCTACTTGCTGATTTATTATGTGCTTGGTTATTTGATGTGTCTCCGTCTGTGTCCTCAAGATGTAATGTGTTTGTTGTTAATCGTTGTGTGTTTCTTCCGGATTTCTGGGTATGTGTGTTTCCGCAAAATCTTCAATGATTCATGATTCCCATTCCGTTGTGATTTCGTTATTTGTATATTTGTTTTGTTTAGTTTTGTTTCGTTATATCTGTTCACTGGGCTTTGTAAGCTCAGCCGCATTTTCTTTTCCTGCGGCAGGTTTTTAGGTATTTCAAGATGAGCTTTTGGGATAGCTAATCTGGGTTTGAGAGTAGAGCTGAGAGAAAAGATTTGACCATAGAGATCTTGGAATTATTTTGGTTATTAAGTTATTTATGTTCTCTTTTGAAAATTTTGTAAAGACTTCCGCTTTTGTGTAGTACTTAAAGTTCTGATATGAAACTGTATTTGTGATATCTTTACCCTTGTCGGGTTGGGGTGTTACATGAGGCGTAGCACATATTCCCCAGGCTTGAAGGTGGAAGGCCTGACCCTTTTGTTATTGATGACGTACCCTCCAATCAGGTCGAAGGACCCCCCCTTCGGCCACAGTCGAAATTGCATTACGAAGACCCAAGTCTTTCTTCATAAGTCATTGGTGGCGTAAAACCATTCATCACTGACATGGTTACCAGTTGGGAATCCGCCAGCCGAAGGCCTATGCCCTTCGGTGTCTTCCCTTGAAGATGCCAAGACAAATAAGAACCTTGACTTGGTCTTCCCCCACGTTCCCACTATGTCCTTAGCTTCCCCGCCAAGTCCGAGATAGTGGGGATAAAGCCCTAGCGGTTACCATAAATCAGGGGACGCCCCCATTATCTCCTAAACATGTGCTAACACTCTCCAAGCTATTTTCATCATCTATAAATAGGTTGGACGAGTCATTTCAATGGTATGTTCACTCAATACAGTGTTTCACATACATCATATTATCCACAACTCATATCATATACTTATTCACACGCCGGAGGTGGTTCGCAGGGCCCAACCCCTGCGCAATCACTTAACGATGTGTCTACTATTTCTTATTGCAGATTAACTATAAGTTTGGCGCAAGCATATCACCCCCCATACCCTTCGATCACCATCGAAGGCCTGGTCGTACGAATTATTGTACAATCAGTGGCGCCATCCGTGGGACCCGCTACTATTGGTCTCGTTATTCCAAACTTACACCCAGTCAATCACTCTCACTAGTTTTACGGCATGACTCAAGGAAGAGAAGATACACCCCCTTCGGGTTTCTCGACCTTGGCACCAATCCCAGTCAACGATCCTAACAACCTTCCCAATATAACCGCATCCACTTTTACCACACGATCTCACCCCGAAATAACCCCCAACAACCATGCTTCAACCTCGGCTAACCCTGAACCGGTAATTAGTCCAGCGTTTGTCGAAGCTAACATCGAAGCATTAGAATCTTTACTAAGAGCTCGAAGGAGGCAAGCTCGGAATGTGGAGATGCGTAGGGAGTTAGAATACTCAAGCGATGAGTATGACGAAGAGTTGGAAATGGAGACTAGGTGTTGAAACAGACAAAGACCTTGATAGATCTTGAGCTCGTGGATCGTTATGTATGCCTATGTAATCACAAACACCATAAAAGACAATCTCTACTACTAATGTTTATCAGCGGAATATAAACACAAGTAACAAATAACTAAGAACTTCTTGATCCTCTATGGATCTTTATATTAACTAAAACTGAGTTTTTCCAATCGGTACATAAACCTTTCTAATGTGTTCCTTTTATAGATAAGGAACCCTAAACAATATCGCTAAACCGTTTTCCAAGAAACGTATAATCATAAAACTAATAAAGATATACACAATCACTTCCTAATAAAGCTCATGTATATCCACAATAAATAAACTAAATACGGAATAAACACTTCCGCAGAAACTAACTAATCACTATTATACTTCAGCAGAATAAGTCTTCGGCAGAATCCACTTCACTTCAGTAGAAACACTTCGGCATTAAGTTCAGCAGAATCCAGACTTTCACATAATTCCCAACAATCCTCCCCTAAACTGGAATTTGACTTGTTAAGTTCCAGTTTCTTGATAGATCTTACAGCACCAGAGGATTGTACACGAACAACAGCAACAACAAAGAATCCAAAGAACATCTCTATGATGAAGAAACTCTGAAACTCCATATCTTTGCAGCAACACAGGACAAGAGGTACATCAAAACAGATTAGTTTCATACTATTCTCATCACATCCAGGTGTGTTAACTCCTGTGAGAGGTGAATCATTGAAAATAAATGGATTTGATGTCTCTTTACCAATAGCCATCACTACTGGAGTAGCCATATGTTTCAGTTCGTAAACTATGGTACACTGATAACCATCTGATTTAAAGGCAAACCAGCAACCATATAAACGGATTTGAAATGTCTTTACCTGTAGCCGTTTGCTCAGGACTAGTCAATTCTTAGAATTGGTGAATTGAGAACCAAATATGGAATGCCACTACCGTTACCACAAGCCATATACAAGTGGGCTAGCCAATTCTTGGATTCCAAACAGGAATAAACCATGGTGAATTGAAAACCATACAACACTCAGCAATAAAGCATAGGTAGTTGCATACCTTATGATTTTTAGCAAATCATTACAGCTATCAACAGATTTGATGTGTCTTTACCAAAGCTGTACCCTTTGGACTAGCTAACTCTTTGACATACACAAAGTATATCAGGTGAGTCAATAACCAAAAAATATACAACAAACCTGCAATAAAAGTTAGATAAAACCAAAATAATTTTTTTTTTTTTTTTTTTTTTTTTTTTTTTTTTTTTAACTAATAACATAAAGAAAGAAAACAAATATTACAAAATATTACAGTCAAGATGAACCTTTACGTGAAAGAAGTTGATTCTTAATCAAACCAACACATTGAGTAGCATGAAGGTCATCATTGCCAACCGGATTAGGAGGCACCTGCAACTTGTGTTTAAGCAACCTTTCCATAAAAATATCAGATAAAGGATAAAGCTTATCTGATAGCATGCACAAAATCATCCCACATGTAGTCTGAACTACATGAACACAAGGCAGAGAATAAAACCTCCAACAATCAATCTCCCACTTATGAGAATTCTTCCAAATAGAATATCCTTTACCATTTGGAGAATTAGAATCAAACATAACCTGAAGATCTCCCAACAGATATAAACCAGAACCAGTTGCTGGATGAGACTTATAATACTGAATAACATGATCATACAGCATTTTCAAATCATGTCTATTTACTAAATGAAGAATATCCTTCAAGAAGTTAAACTCAATTTCAGTATTATCCAGCCTATAAATAGTGTTAAGCTTTCCAGCTTTCCAATCAACCAAGACCACATGTACTTGTCCATCAACACTTGCAACTATCTCAGTATCACCTCTCTTTTCTGTCGACGCCCAAAATTGAGTAATCAAAGTTTCATATATAGCATCTGGAGAATGTGTCAATGCATATACAATCTTTGATCTTTGTAAGAAAGAAATCATCGGCCTATAAAGTTCATCTCCTCGAGCAGATCCAAGAAAAGCAACCTTATTATGATCATGTTTGAATTGAAGCGCCATGAGAGTTTTTGAAGATTAGGGTTAGGATTTTGCACAAAAGGAAGTGTTTTTAATGAGAGTAATAATCGAATTACTTATTATGGAGCGAAACTATGCCGTAGAGAATAAATAGAAAATTTCCCAAATTTGGTCAAAGGTTGACCAAGGATGACGTGGACTTCTACTTTTACTTGGATTTACTTATAACTTCGGTAGAAATGAGAACCATTCTGCTGAAGTAGAACAATCAGCAGAAACAGAAGACTTACTCTCGAAGCTTCAGTAAATATCTTTTAACTGTTTCACCCACACGCATTAATTCTCTTACCACTTGAATCCGGCTATAAAACAATCCCAATGCACATAGACTTTTTCATCAAAAATCCCCAAATAATATTTCAAACCCTAATTCCTTCAATCCTTCAAAATTAACCATAATAAACATGAGTACCAAACCTGAGATCATAGATCTCACAACAACATCCTCAACATCATCATCATCATCTAGTGAAGATACCAATCCATGGTTTCACTATTTTCCAAAACCATATCCACTACCAAAGAAGTCACCCTTTCTCTCCTCATCAGAAGATGAAAGTGTTGAGAAACCAAGTGTATCTGCTGAAGATTCTGATGAATCCTATAATGAGGGAACATCTTACTCCCAACCCTCAGCACCTAGGCCTCAACGAAGGCCACGAGCCAAAAATCCCCCACTCCCTATGGGAAGAAAGGTGGTGCTTGGTCTCTCTGCATCATGTTTTGGTGCATCATCACATATCGTATCGAGGAACGGAAAAAGGAAAATGATGTAAGTTGATGTATGATTGAAAGAGTAGATGATGCACAAATGAAAATCTTTCCTTCTCATCTCTCTACCACAATCAGCTTCAGCTTCTTCGTTTTCATCAATCCATCCTCTCCATTTTGATCCTTAGCATCTGTTAGAGTTGGTTATGCTTATCACACCAGCATATCCATCATATAGTGCCAAAAGATGTGAGCGATCGTGCATATCCAACAGCTATTAGTGTGAAAGATGTGAGCAGCCATACTCATCGTGCTCATCTTTAGATGTTGGAATAGATGATATGTAATAGATTAGGACTATTAGATCATGTAGATGCTTTTGATGTTGCCAGTACTCTGTAATATGTAAGCTGTAAACTGTTTCTTGAATGAATGAATGATCTATTTGCTTCTGTACTTCTTTTGATTGAATCATATAACATCAGTACTTCAACTTCAGAGGAAACAAATAACACACTTCAGCATAATGAATTCAGTGGAAACCAGCTTAAGCTTTCTTGACCATATCTCAACTGATCAGAGACAACCATTCTGCAAAACAAACACAGAAACATACACAAACCAACAAAGAAACACACTAAAATTACATTAGCAGGTTAGAGTAGTTAAAATCTATCAAATATACAAAATTACATAGCAAAATGCAAAGTTATACACAAATCCTCCCCTGAGGCATATGCCTCCCCTGAGGCCTATGCCTCCCCTTAAACTTTGCAGTTAAGGGTTAAGCATGCCAATATGGACCACAAGGTGTTGAAACCTTGGTCCTTCAAAAGCCTTTGTTAACAGATCTGCCACATTATCATCAGTATGAATTTTGACCACATTTATCAAATTTTTATCATATGCATCTCTTATAAAGTGGTGCCTGATTTCAATATGTTTTGTTCGACTGTGAAAAACTGGATTTTTAACAATGCATATGGTACTTTGATTATCAATAAAAATTGTTGTGTTCATGAAATTATACCCATAATCCAACAACTGATTTTGAATCCAAAGAACCTGTCCACAGCAATTAGCAGAAGCCACATACTCTGCTTCAGTAGATGAGGTAGCCACAATAGTTTGTTTCTTGCATTGCCAAGAAATCAATCTTTTTCCAAGAAATTGGCAACCTCCAGTGGTGGACCTCCTATCCAGATTAGCACCAGCATAGTCACTATCACTATAAGCTTCCAACTTAAAAGGAGACTCTTTTGGGTACCAAAGACATAGAAAAGGTTGGCCTTTAAGGTACTTAAAGATCTTCTTAACAGCATTGAGATGGGAAGTCAGTGGAGTAACTTGATGTCGCGAACAAACACTCACAGCAAAAGTAATATCAGGCCTGGAAGCTGTTAAATACATCAAAGACCCAATCATAGACCTGTACAAATGAACATTCACAGGTGGATCAGCTTCATTGTTGGTCTTTGACTTTGGAGCTTCGTAGGGTGTAGTAGCAGTCCTTACTCCCTCCATACCAAACTTCTTCAAGATGTCCCTCACATATTTGTCCTGACTGATAAAGATACCATCAGGTTTCTGCTGAACTTGAAGACCCAAAAAGAAAGTCATCTCTCCCATTGCACTCATCTGAAACTCTCCCTTCATAAGCTCCTCAAACTCCCTGCACCAAGCTTCCTTTGTGGATCCAAATATAATGTCATCCACATAGACTTGCACAAGAATAATGTCTGTGGAATTCTTCTTTAGGAAAAGAGTCTTATCAATTGCACCTCTTCTGTAACCATGCTTCAGCAGAAATGTAGAGAGCCTAGCATACCAGGCTCTGGGTGCCTGATGTAGTCCATAGAGAGCTTTGACCACCTTATAAACATGATTAGGATGATCTGGATCTTCAAATCCTTTAGGTTGAGTGACATACACCTCCTCTTCAATTTCACCATACAAGAAGGCTCCTTTAACATCCATTTGATAGACCATAAAGCCCATATAGGATGCATAAGCTAAGAAAATCCGTATAGCCTCAACTCTTGCCACTGGTGCAAACACCTCATCATAATCTATCCCCTCCTCTTGTCTATAACCCTGTGCAACTAACCTGGCTTTGTTTTTAATGACAACACCTCTAGCATCTCTCTTATTCTTCAGAATCCATTTTGTCCCAATAGCATACTTACCATCAGGTAGTGGTACCAATATCCAAACCTGCTGATTTTGAAATTGTTGCATCTCATCCTGCATTGCTTCAAGCCAACTTGAGTCTTCAAGAGCCTGAGTAACACTGGTTGGTTCCACTTGTGAGAGAAAACAAGCAAACAGACAATGTTGATAGTCTGTGTGATTGTCTCTCTGCTGATTTGAGACATAAGAGACAAAAGCCACCTGTCCATATTTAGAACGCGCCACAGTACCTCTTGTTCTAACAGGTGCATTAGGATCACCAATAATATTAGACTGTGGATGAACATTGTTGATCCTTGTAGTAGTGGTGGTGTTGACATCAATGGAAGAATCAAGATTAGTCACAGTAGGTTCAAAGTCAGTATCATAGGAAGGTGTGTTGAAGATGCCTGCTTTAGGTTGATGATGACCAAGATCTGAAGGTTTGGGAAACCTTGTATAGGGTTCACCAAGATCTGTTGACACTTTAGTGGACATAGGAGTAGAGTCAACATGTCTTTCAGCCGAATTGGAGAGGTGAGGAGAAACAGATTCCCTTTCAGCAGAATTGGAGTTTCTGCCGAGTGCTTCATTTGAACCTTCTTCAACATTCCTCTCAGCATCTAGATTGGCTGCATACTCTTGTTTCTTCAGTCTGGCAAGGTCCTCAGCATAATAGAATTCATCTTCACCCACATCAGTATAATCTTTAGAAGTGTCACCTACAAAATTGTTAGGAGAGAAGGAAGGTACTACAATGGGTTGTTCATCATCAGACCCACTGTCAGAATTAGCATCCAAAGTGTCTGCATTAGTAGTTGGAGATGATTCAGAATCTGCATTTAGATCAGCCTTATGTCTAGCATAACCCAAGTAATCAGTCAAGTAGTCAAGATCAAATGACCAAACATGACCCTGGCCTTGAACATTAGGCTTGTCTTCAAGATACCTCAGATTCAATGTCTCCTCAATCTTCTTTGCAGATACATTATAAACTCTGTATGCCTTACTATGAGCAGAATACCCCACAATGTAACCATCATCAGCTTTCTCATCAAATTTTTAAGATGTGGTCTAGTAATGGACACTCTATTGAGTACATAACAAGCTGTACCAACAGCCTCAATCCAAAACATGGTAGGAAGTTTAGAGTCTGCTAGCATTGATCTTGCAGCCTCTATTAAGGTTCTATTTTTTCGTTCTGCCACCCCATTTTGTTGAGGGGTTCTTGGAGTGCTATAGTCCCTTTTGATTCCCTTTAATCTGCAGAGTTCTATTAGAATGGCATTTTTGAACTCTGTACCATTATCACACCTAATTCCTTTCACCTTTTTGTTCAACTGATTCTCAATAAGGGTAATGAAGTCTTTTAATATTTCAGGAGTTTCATCTTTGGTCCTTAGAAAGAATACCCAACAAAATTTACTAAATCCATCAGTGATCACCAGACAAAAATATTTATGATCAATGCTTCTCACTTTAGTTGGACCAAACAGATCCATATGAAGCAGCTGAAGAGGTTCAGAAATAATGGTTACTGCTGTAACAGGAACACCTTTGTAGGAGGCTCTGTGCTGCTTTCCTTTGATGCATGCAACACAGTTATGATCATTGGTGAATACTGATTCACTCCCGAACCAACTAACTATATTTCCCAGCCACTTGGGAATGGCTGATTCTAAAAGCTCGACAGCCCGGGAGAAAATGCAAGTTTACCAAGGATTAAAATATCCTTAGATCGTTTATGTCCTGGCGAGGTGTGATATCCTGAATACAACGACTGTGTGATAAAATGATACGATCAAGAATGTACAAAAACAGGAATCTGATTGACTAACACTGAATGTGAATAGTAATAGCTCTGTCACAGCTATGTCAATAAAAACGTGCAATCAGAAACCTAAAAACGATTATAACTATAGTAGGGATTTGCATGTCTTAGCGACTTAAATGCAAATTAAAAAAGGTAAAAAGATAAAAGATACTAAATAAACGCTATCACTATATTTACAATGATGAACGTTTATGAAATATAAAATAAAATCACTCAAATAAACTATCTTAACTAAAACGTAGACTCAAATTATTTAAAAACGTAACTTAAAACTAAAACGAGCGTTATTTACAAAAATGGCGCTGGAGCGCAAGACAAAACGTAAAATTTAAGAAATAAAAGGCCTACAAGTGTAAAAATAATATTTTTACAAAATATAAGACAAAAGAAAATTTTAGAAAAAAGATTTATATTTTTTTGACTTTTATATTTTTTATTATGAATTAAATAAGATAAAACACTAATTAAATGATTAAAAATATTAAAACTAATTAGAAAAATCCCAGCTTTTTACAGAAAATACTAAATACTAATACAAATTTAAGAAAAATAGAAAACTTGAAAAAGCTAGCTTAAATAAGCTAGAAATAAGCTAAATATACGATTAAGCTAAAAAGGGTAGTATGTATATAAGAGATAGATAGTGTGAGAGTATGACGAGAAAGACCCAAGGGCGCATTTGGTACAGGTACCCCCACACTATCACCTTCAAAGCTAGGAGGTCTCAGGTTCGAGCCTGCCTCCTAGCTTTTTGCAAATTATTTTTATTTTTGATTTTTTTCTTTTGCAAACTTTTTAACACAAGAAAATAAGCATTTTACTCAACTGCAACTTTTTATAAAAACCAACAATAAGCTCTGAATAAGCAGCTTATCTCAACAGTGGCTATTTTTGAAAATGACTAAGTACAAAACTTGAGCTAAAATGCTTATAAGCTAATGAAATAGCAAAAGCTAAACATAAAATGAGCTAAGTAACTTAACATAAGCTAATTACAACAATACAAGCTCAAATACTTAGAGATAAGCACAAAATAAGCTAAAATAAGCACTTGTATAAAACTGATATACACATGACACAATATAAATCACTAGGCACCTATAAGCTACTAAATAGGCACTTAAATGAACTTAAATTTGAAAATGAACACTGGACTTATCAAATTGACCAAGTAAGCTATCCAAAAAACTAATGTACAAAGATTGGCTTTCACAATTAAGCTCTTGAGAAGCCTTAGAAAAACTTGAAAAACACTGATTACTGGTACACTTAGTAAAAATGGACAAAACTGAAATCAAGGAGCAGACCCACTAAATAAGCTAAAGATGGAAAAACCAAACTTGGATCCTTGAGACAGCTAGGTGAGCTTCTCAGAAAGCTAAGTTTCACAGATTTAAGCTAACTAATGAGCTTGTGAGAGCTTATGAAGTAGAGTACCAAAATCTGTGCACAGGGCACTTATGCAGACAAGGGGTCCAAAATAAGCTATGAAATAAGCATCAAACAAGCTGATAAACAGAAAACTAATATTTTTGTATTTTTCTACACCAACAAGACTACAATACCTCCAAAGATTATACTCTGAAACTCACTAATGAACCCACAGTAAAAATCCAAAGTTTATTCAAAAATGACCATTTGAACTTTTGACTTTTTACAAAAACTGAAAAGTTGACTAAAGTGAACTTTGATTTGATTTTAAACACTGATGATGTTATGTTAAGGTGTTTTAAGACTGAATATAGCAAGATTAACACTTTTTGAACACAAAATGATGATTTTGCCTCATGACTGCCAACAGTGGACTCACAGTTAAATCAAAAGGCTAATTTTGACTTTCCTACAAATGACCTATGGTTTTCTTGACTTCTTTGAGATAACTAGACCAAGTATGACATGAAACAAGTTCAAACAACAACTTAAACATCCTAAAGCACAGTGAACATAAGAAATCCAAACACCCTTTTTGTTGACTGTAATGGACTTTTTCAAAGCAACTCTCAAATTTAAAACATGAGCTTAACTTAAGACCTTATAATATCATTAACTAAGACTACACAAGCATGAATCCACAGTAATAACAACTTAAAACCAAGACTTGATGATAATACCACTTTAACTGTTGAAACCAAATTTTTGCAAAATATGAAATGAAAAGAACAAACTATAGATTTTATGACTTAAACTAACTTAACTATGACTAATTAACATAAAGAAGCAGAAATTAAAGCACAAATAATAATGAAACAGTAAAATGGTAAAAATGGTAAAAATAGAACTCACATGTGATTAAGGTGAAAAATGAGTTCCAAGGTCCAAAAACCACTCCTAGCTTGGTGTCAACAAGATAGGAACCAGAAAACCATCCAGCTTAGCTTATTACACCCCAGAACTGCTTATTCAACCACAGTTGACTTCCATTGACTTTTCTTAGTATTTTTCTTGATTTTCTGAATTTGAAAGCTATAAATGTTTTTATGTATCTAAAAGCTTTGTGAGCTTTGTCAGGACCCTACATGAGCTTAAAGAGTCCACTAAACAACTACATACCATAAAATTAAAAAGACTTGAAATTTGAAGGAAATTAAGCAATACTTGAAACTGAAATTAAAATGAAATTAAACTGGAATTTAAGCTTTCATTACACTAATTTAAAGTAAATTACAACATTAAAGAGATTTAAAAGACATTTAAACTAGGAAAGCAATAAAACTACAACTATGTGACAATGACCTAATGCCAAAGTAGCTACTCCTCTCTTTCTTCTTCCTTTTATATTCCAATCACCTCCCCACTTGATTCTGAGTTTATCCCACCATTTTTGAGCCCTTGGATCACTGAAACTCATCAAAACCATACATGTGTCTTTTTGGCGCCAAAGTCTTTCAAGCAGGTTTTTGCTTTAATTGGGTTTGGTTGATGTAATTAAAGGTTTTGGAGTGTAGAGGGGTGTGGAGGGAACATAGCATGGAGGAGGGTTGAAAAGAGTGGAAAACCACCTCTGGTTTTGGTTGTTTCAGTGATTGTGAGGAAGAGCTACAGTGGAGGTAGTATTGGGCGGGTAAGGGTAGTTTTTGACTTTCTTTGACCGAATTGGTAATACTTGGGGCCGGGTCAAATGGTTTGGGAATGGATTGGGCTTGGATTATGGGCTTTGAATATCATAAGGGTCCGGATGGTTTAAGTGATATTAACAAAAGCCCAAGGATCAAATATGCAACTTCTCCAAACTTGAGGGGCTGAACATGAACCTTTTTCAATACTCTCACAAGGACCAATCATGCCATACTTTGATAAAACAAGGACCTTTTTGTATAAAATTTCTTTTTAAAACTTAAAAGGACCTTAAATGTAATTTTTGGATTTTGAGGGACTAAACTTGTAAATTTCCCAAAAGTTATCAAATTGTTCCATTTGGTAAATCATGCATAGTACAAGGGTATTATTTGTAAAATTCCAAGTTTAGAATACCCAGGGACCATTTCTGCCAATTTTGTAACTTGAGGGGTAAAAATTGCCATTTTGTGTAAACTTTTATCCAGGGATGTTTTGTGAACATTTTTGATTTCCCAAGGACTTAAGTTGACTTTTCATTCATTTAAAACTTTTAGGGACTAGTTTTGACAAATTATGTAACTCCAGGGACTGAAAACGACAATTGTTGTGAAATTGATCAAGTTTCACTTGTTTTTCAATCTTTTGTACCTGAATCACATAAAAACACATTTTTATGAATTTGTATCATTTTGAAAGACATTTGTGTGTTTTTGGTTGTTTTTGTGGGTTTATATAATACAAATATATGTGTATTTAGACACATATCAAATCCCCCACACTGAACTATTGCTAGTCCCTAGCAATCTTTTAAAACTTTAATGGATTTGAAAAACTCTTTACCAAAAGCCATCACTTCTGGAGTAGCCAAATGTTTCAGTTCAAGTAAGAACCTTGGTACACTGATAACCAAATGATTTTGAGCAAATCATAAGCTGTAAACGGATTTGATTAGTCTTTACCAGAAGCCGTACCCTTCTGGACTAGCCAACTCTTAGATAAATTATCAGAATTATCTTTGGTGAGCTGAATACCAATTATGGATTTTCCACTGCCTTTACCACAAGCCATAATCTTGCGGGCTAGCCAACTCTTCACTTGTTAGGATATGGTGAGTTGATTACCATACAACTTATTAGCAAGTTGTCAACTAAAAACGGATTTGGAATATCTTTACCAAGAGCCGTTTGCTCCTGGATTAGCCAATCCTTTGTTTATCAAACATGGTGGACTGATTACCATTTGTTGTGTTTAGTACATAGTACTTCCACTAAAAAAAATTTTAAAATTTGGCCATTTTGGGGGAAAAAGGGACTAAAAGGGCACATTTATGATCAAATTCGCCAGAATTCCCCCCCCCCACACTTAGAAATGAATATTGTCCTCAATATTCAAAACTAAGTGAAGTAAACACAACAATTATTTTATTTTTCTGTATTTACAATTTTCAAAACTTTTATATATACAACAGGTGGGTTATTACCCCCACACTAGGTGGTAGAACAGAGAAAGAAGACAGAAATATGGGTGAAAACCCATATAGTGTGGCTTGTTTTTGATTACCGAGTCACTAGCTTGACTCGACCCCGAATTGATTTGTTCCTGAGGAAGCTACTGTTTTTGATAACCGAGTCGCTAGCTTGACTCGACCCCGAATTAAATTGGTTCATGGGGAAACTGAGTGGGATTGCCACTCAGAGATTGGGTGAGAAATTGGAGTGGGATTGCCACTCACAGAATTATGAATAGTCATTACTTAAGATGAGTCTAAGAATCTTTAGAAAGAAACTCAGAAAGGGCGAGAAGAATCTTTTGATTTTTAATTTTATAAAAAGATGGAAAATATTTTTGGATTTTTAAAGGTTTATATATATATGTACAAAAGAAATTCCTAACAACCGCCCCTCGAAAGGGAATCTGGGTCTGACAGAGCTCAGCAACTGGAATCCGACAACCGAACGATCAAACGTTCTCAATAGAGGAGTTAACAAACTGCGCGTTTCCGCCCCTTAAAAGGGAATCTAGGTTTGTAACGTCTACCAAATTGTTTTCAAACAGCCAACAACCAAATGTTGTAACTGAGGGACTTATCAAACTGGGCAAGTTGTGTGAAAAGGAAAAAAATGTTTTTGTGTTTTATATTGTTTTTGATATATAAATATGATATTATACATATATTATACAAGGGATAGATATAAAACACAAGTACGTTACGCAGCACACCTCCCCGGCAGCGGCGCCAAAATTTGATTCACTCCCGAACCAACTAACTATATTTCCCAGCCACTTGGGAATGGCTGATTCTAAAAGCTCGACAGCCCGGGAGAAAATGCAAGTTTACCAAGGATTAAAATATCCTTAGATCGTTTATGTCCTGGCGAGGTGTGATATCCTGAATACAACGACTGTGTGATAAAATGATACGATCAAGAATGTACAAAAACAGGAATCTGATTGACTAACACTGAATGTGAATAGTAATAGCTCTGTCACAGCTATGTCAATAAAAACGTGCAATCAGAAACCTAAAAACGATTATAACTATAGTAGGGATTTGCATGTCTTAGCGACTTAAATGCAAATTAAAAAAGGTAAAAAGATAAAAGATACTAAATAAACGCTATCACTATATTTACAATGATGAACGTTTATGAAATATAAAATAAAATCACTCAAATAAACTATCTTAACTAAAACGTAGACTCAAATTATTTAAAAACGTAACTTAAAACTAAAACGAGCGTTATTTACAAAAATGGCGCTGGAGCGCAAGACAAAACGTAAAATTTAAGAAATAAAAGGCCTACAAGTGTAAAAATAATATTTTTACAAAATATAAGACAAAAGAAAATTTTAGAAAAAAGATTTATATTTTTTTGACTTTTATATTTTTTATTATGAATTAAATAAGATAAAACACTAATTAAATGATTAAAAATATTAAAACTAATTAGAAAAATCCCAGCTTTTTACAGAAAATACTAAATACTAATACAAATTTAAGAAAAATAGAAAACTTGAAAAAGCTAGCTTAAATAAGCTAGAAATAAGCTAAATATACGATTAAGCTAAAAAGGGTAGTATGTATATAAGAGATAGATAGTGTGAGAGTATGACGAGAAAGACCCAAGGGCGCATTTGGTACAGGTACCCCCACACTATCACCTTCAAAGCTAGGAGGTCTCAGGTTCGAGCCTGCCTCCTAGCTTTTTGCAAATTATTTTTATTTTTGATTTTTTTCTTTTGCAAACTTTTTAACACAAGAAAATAAGCATTTTACTCAACTGCAACTTTTTATAAAAACCAACAATAAGCTCTGAATAAGCAGCTTATCTCAACAGTGGCTATTTTTGAAAATGACTAAGTACAAAACTTGAGCTAAAATGCTTATAAGCTAATGAAATAGCAAAAGCTAAACATAAAATGAGCTAAGTAACTTAACATAAGCTAATTACAACAATACAAGCTCAAATACTTAGAGATAAGCACAAAATAAGCTAAAATAAGCACTTGTATAAAACTGATATACACATGACACAATATAAATCACTAGGCACCTATAAGCTACTAAATAGGCACTTAAATGAACTTAAATTTGAAAATGAACACTGGACTTATCAAATTGACCAAGTAAGCTATCCAAAAAACTAATGTACAAAGATTGGCTTTCACAATTAAGCTCTTGAGAAGCCTTAGAAAAACTTGAAAAACACTGATTACTGGTACACTTAGTAAAAATGGACAAAACTGAAATCAAGGAGCAGACCCACTAAATAAGCTAAAGATGGAAAAACCAAACTTGGATCCTTGAGACAGCTAGGTGAGCTTCTCAGAAAGCTAAGTTTCACAGATTTAAGCTAACTAATGAGCTTGTGAGAGCTTATGAAGTAGAGTACCAAAATCTGTGCACAGGGCACTTATGCAGACAAGGGGTCCAAAATAAGCTATGAAATAAGCATCAAACAAGCTGATAAACAGAAAACTAATATTTTTGTATTTTTCTACACCAACAAGACTACAATACCTCCAAAGATTATACTCTGAAACTCACTAATGAACCCACAGTAAAAATCCAAAGTTTATTCAAAAATGACCATTTGAACTTTTGACTTTTTACAAAAACTGAAAAGTTGACTAAAGTGAACTTTGATTTGATTTTAAACACTGATGATGTTATGTTAAGGTGTTTTAAGACTGAATATAGCAAGATTAACACTTTTTGAACACAAAATGATGATTTTGCCTCATGACTGCCAACAGTGGACTCACAGTTAAATCAAAAGGCTAATTTTGACTTTCCTACAAATGACCTATGGTTTTCTTGACTTCTTTGAGATAACTAGACCAAGTATGACATGAAACAAGTTCAAACAACAACTTAAACATCCTAAAGCACAGTGAACATAAGAAATCCAAACACCCTTTTTGTTGACTGTAATGGACTTTTTCAAAGCAACTCTCAAATTTAAAACATGAGCTTAACTTAAGACCTTATAATATCATTAACTAAGACTACACAAGCATGAATCCACAGTAATAACAACTTAAAACCAAGACTTGATGATAATACCACTTTAACTGTTGAAACCAAATTTTTGCAAAATATGAAATGAAAAGAACAAACTATAGATTTTATGACTTAAACTAACTTAACTATGACTAATTAACATAAAGAAGCAGAAATTAAAGCACAAATAATAATGAAACAGTAAAATGGTAAAAATGGTAAAAATAGAACTCACATGTGATTAAGGTGAAAAATGAGTTCCAAGGTCCAAAAACCACTCCTAGCTTGGTGTCAACAAGATAGGAACCAGAAAACCATCCAGCTTAGCTTATTACACCCCAGAACTGCTTATTCAACCACAGTTGACTTCCATTGACTTTTCTTAGTATTTTTCTTGATTTTCTGAATTTGAAAGCTATAAATGTTTTTATGTATCTAAAAGCTTTGTGAGCTTTGTCAGGACCCTACATGAGCTTAAAGAGTCCACTAAACAACTACATACCATAAAATTAAAAAGACTTGAAATTTGAAGGAAATTAAGCAATACTTGAAACTGAAATTAAAATGAAATTAAACTGGAATTTAAGCTTTCATTACACTAATTTAAAGTAAATTACAACATTAAAGAGATTTAAAAGACATTTAAACTAGGAAAGCAATAAAACTACAACTATGTGACAATGACCTAATGCCAAAGTAGCTACTCCTCTCTTTCTTCTTCCTTTTATATTCCAATCACCTCCCCACTTGATTCTGAGTTTATCCCACCATTTTTGAGCCCTTGGATCACTGAAACTCATCAAAACCATACATGTGTCTTTTTGGCGCCAAAGTCTTTCAAGCAGGTTTTTGCTTTAATTGGGTTTGGTTGATGTAATTAAAGGTTTTGGAGTGTAGAGGGGTGTGGAGGGAACATAGCATGGAGGAGGGTTGAAAAGAGTGGAAAACCACCTCTGGTTTTGGTTGTTTCAGTGATTGTGAGGAAGAGCTACAGTGGAGGTAGTATTGGGCGGGTAAGGGTAGTTTTTGACTTTCTTTGACCGAATTGGTAATACTTGGGGCCGGGTCAAATGGTTTGGGAATGGATTGGGCTTGGATTATGGGCTTTGAATATCATAAGGGTCCGGATGGTTTAAGTGATATTAACAAAAGCCCAAGGATCAAATATGCAACTTCTCCAAACTTGAGGGGCTGAACATGAACCTTTTTCAATACTCTCACAAGGACCAATCATGCCATACTTTGATAAAACAAGGACCTTTTTGTATAAAATTTCTTTTTAAAACTTAAAAGGACCTTAAATGTAATTTTTGGATTTTGAGGGACTAAACTTGTAAATTTCCCAAAAGTTATCAAATTGTTCCATTTGGTAAATCATGCATAGTACAAGGGTATTATTTGTAAAATTCCAAGTTTAGAATACCCAGGGACCATTTCTGCCAATTTTGTAACTTGAGGGGTAAAAATTGCCATTTTGTGTAAACTTTTATCCAGGGATGTTTTGTGAACATTTTTGATTTCCCAAGGACTTAAGTTGACTTTTCATTCATTTAAAACTTTTAGGGACTAGTTTTGACAAATTATGTAACTCCAGGGACTGAAAACGACAATTGTTGTGAAATTGATCAAGTTTCACTTGTTTTTCAATCTTTTGTACCTGAATCACATAAAAACACATTTTTATGAATTTGTATCATTTTGAAAGACATTTGTGTGTTTTTGGTTGTTTTTGTGGGTTTATATAATACAAATATATGTGTATTTAGACACATATCAAATACTTTGGCAGGAAGACCTTGAACTAGGCCCAGCTTAGAGAGCTGGTTGATGGTCTTGTAATTGACATGGGCCATCCTCCTGTGCCATTTGGTGGACTCATCCACAGATGCTTTAGCCACCAAACATGTTAAGTCACCTGCTGGTTGAACATTAGTTAAGTTGAATGTATACAGATTGTGACTACGAGGAACCTTCAGTAGAATTGAAGTTTCTTCTGGGAGTTTGAAGTCTTTAGACAGCACAAGACATTCATCCTCTGTGAAGAGTACTTTGTTCTTAGTGTCACATATTTGTGAGACTAAAAACAAATTGAAGTGTTGAAGTTCCTTAACATAGTAAACATTCTCAAAGTCCAGCTGAGGTGTTCTGATGGTCCCTTTTCCAGTAATTCGTCCATCACTCCCTCCAAAGGTTACATTGCCTCCACCTTCAATAGGTATAAAGTTATGCATCATGTCCCTGTTTCCTGACATACTTCTAGAACAACCACTGTCAACAATTCCAACATCTTTATGCTTAAGGGGATGATCCTGAGAGATGCCCATCAAGGCAATCTGATCATGCCTATCCTCTGAAGTACAGCCTGCAATCAACCCAACATTATCAGGACCATCATTATCAGACTCCTCATGTTGCTTCCAGTCCACATTGCTATCCAGAGTGACCAAAGCAGTTGATCCCTTTGACGTTCCTGCCTCATTCTGATACTGCTGATAAGAGGTGTATCTTGTCTCATCACCAGCTTTCCTGTCCTTGCATTCTCTGGAAAAGTGACCCATCTGTTGGCATGTGAAGCATTTAACCTTCCTCTTGTCAAACCTTGCTGGATCACGCCCTTTGAATCCAAACCTTCTTCCAGCTTTTCGCTCAAAACTTTTGATGTCCATGGAAAGCATAGCCAACTGCCACTTCAGCTTCATCTCTTCAAATTCAAGTGGGTCCACTTGATTAAAATCCTCATAAGCCAGATCCTGCTGAGGATCATAATCAGCAAAGAAAGAACCAAGAACATCTTCCATAATCCCACTGGATCTAGGGAGAGAGTTTGATGAAGGAGCAGCATAAGATGAAGATGGATATGGGCTTGGACCATAGCTGGACTTTGGAGTAGAGGCTCCAACAAATGCATTATGACTAGCAGTAGAAGATGATCGAAAAGGGCTTCTAACATCATGTTCAAGAGCTTTAAGTTTGTTATACAGCTCATCAAAAGTCATCATGTCCAAACCACCTTTAGCTTTTAAAGCTATACTTACATGTAGCCAGGATGGAGGTAAAGACCTCAGAAACTTAGAGTTACAGTCATCATTATCCGGCTTTGCCTGTAGCTGGTTTAACTGACTTAAGATCTTGTGAAACTTATCATAGCCCTTGTGAATTCCTTCCTCTTCAGAGATCTGAAAGTCCTGAAACTGTTGTCTAAGCATGGACTTCTTCAGCCTTCTCGACTCCTCATTCCCTCCGAACTTCGCCTTAATAGCTAACCATATATCCTTGGCGTCATGCATGAAGTGAAAATCACTCAAGTGATCCTCAGGAATAGCTTGCAGAAGAATAGTTCTGACCTTTGTTTCTCTCTGAACTGCCAGTAACTCTTCAGCAGTTTTGGGAGGAACATTAATCATGTTCCCTGCAGCATCCGTGGTAGTTCTCTTTAAGCTGTTCCCCTTCAAAATTACCTGCCATAGATTCCAATCAATGTTGGAGATCCAGTTTTGCATCTTCATAGCCCAAAGATCATATTCCTCCCTCTTAAGGTAAGGAAACTTAGCATTGCTATTAGACAGACTTAGTTGCTGCAGATGGGTGGAGTTTTGGTTGTTGGTGAGTTCAGTATCAGCATCTGAACCAGGCATGATGTTTTTGTTATGGTTGTATGGGTGTTTAGAAAAAGCTTGTCCTTAGTATCGTAGAGACTCTCACGAGGCTCTGATACCACTTGTTGAAACAGACAAAGACCTTGATAGATCTTGAGCTCGTGGATCGTTATGTATGCCTATGTAATCACAAACACCATAAAAGACAATCTCTACTACTAATGTTTATCAGCGGAATATAAACACAAGTAACAAATAACTAAGAACTTCTTGATCCTCTATGGATCTTTATATTAACTAAAACTGAGTTTTTCCAATCGGTACATAAACCTTTCTAATGTGTTCCTTTTATAGATAAGGAACCCTAAACAATATCGCTAAACCGTTTTCCAAGAAACGTATAATCATAAAACTAATAAAGATATACACAATCACTTCCTAATAAAGCTCATGTATATCCACAATAAATAAACTAAATACGGAATAAACACTTCCGCAGAAACTAACTAATCACTATTATACTTCAGCAGAATAAGTCTTCGGCAGAATCCACTTCACTTCAGTAGAAACACTTCGGCATTAAGTTCAGCAGAATCCAGACTTTCACATAATTCCCAACACTAGGCCCTTGGCTCCTGGGGCTACTCGCTCAGTGCTAAGGATAGGGTCTCCGAGCAGTCGAAGGCCTAGTGGAAGGTCGGTTGGTTTTGAAGACGTTCCGGAGAGGGCTCCGACTAGGCGGGAAGGCACGATAGAAGGCTCCAATGGAAGGAGTCACCGAAGGGAGGCTACGGAGGTTAATTTGCCACCACTTTTGGCAGCTCATCTGGGAAGAACTGAAGCAGGGGTTCCACTGCAGCCTTCTCACGCATCCGGCGTAGAAGGCAATCCACCTCAAATGAATGGGGGAGGAAATCTTCCTCCTCATGGTATGTACCCTCCTTTTCAGGCTCAATCTTACCCTCAAGGGGTTTATCCCCCACCTAATGGGCAGGCTAGTAACCCCAGTTTCACTCAACCATACGGAAGTATGCCCTACGGGCAACCTATGATATATCCTTTGTACCCTGTAGGAAGTCACCCACCTTATATACCTACTGCTTACCCTAAATATGTTAACCAAAACCCTGTTGGAATACCTCCAAATCATAACCCGTACAATGCTGACCCTACCTACATGCCACCTTATAACTGCCTTTATTCGGAGCCCATGGGCTCCACAACACCCTTCGTAAGATGGATAGAATACTACCCTCTACCTGACGGGTTGAAAATGCCCGCGCATATTGGTACCTACGATGGAAAAGGGGATCCGGATAACTTTTTGCACTTATTCGAAGGGGCTATCAGAATGCAGAAGTGGGTTATGCCTGTTGCTTGTCACATGTTTACATACACCCTACGAGACTCCGCTCGTATATGGTGGAACGGGCAAAAACCAGGTAGCATTGTGAATTTGGATGATCTCAAGGCCAAGTTCAGATCATATTTTAGCCAACAGAAAAATTTTACAAGAACGCACCTAACGGTGCACAACATCAAGCAGAGGGAGAATGAGAGCACCAGGGCTTTCATTACCAGATACACCGATGACACTTTACAAATAATGGGCTTGCACGAGGACCAACGCATCTCAGGTTTCGTGCACGGTCTACGAAACATAAGTCTGGTTGAATTCCTCTCCACTGATCTCCCCGCAACCTACAAGGGTTTAGTGGAGAAGGCTTACACCTGGATCGAAGCAAAGGAAGTATCTACCAACGGGGCTCTGGTCGAAAATAAAGAAAGCCACAGCAAAGCTCCGAAGCATTCTTCGTGGGAAGGGTCAAGGAACAAACACAAAAATAAGGATAGGTTCACACCATACCACAAAAACATCAACCATGGGCTCTTGGCTAATCTGTCCAAATCTCCAAGGGAGATACTTGCTACGGAAAAGGCTGCGAAGGCCTTTGATCCTCCTCCCCGCTTGGCAAAAAAAGGAAGGCCCAGAGATACTTCCAAATTTTGTTACTTCCATGACGACTACGGACACGACACCAACAACTGCAGAGAACTCAAGAAGCAGATAGAAGAGGCCGTAAAGTCCGGCCAATTGGGACATTTGGTGAAGGGTATAAAAAGAGGTAAAGACAAAGCCTCCGACACACAGTTGGGGAAAGATACCACACCTGTCGAAGCACCCATCCTCATGGTATACAAAGAGGACTCTAGTTCAAAGAGGAAAGAAACAGAGGAAGCCTTGTGCGGAATAGGAGATGTCACTTTTCCTTCAATCACAGGGAAAGTTCTTTCAAATGACCCCGTAGTCATCAAAGTCTTGATCTCCAACAGAGAAGTAAACAGAGCCTACCTTGACTGCGGTAGCTCCTGCGAAGTTATCTACGAACGATGTTTTCTAAAGCTCAAACCTTCAATAAGGTCGAAGAGAATAGATTCGAAGGTACCCTTAGTAGGGTTCTCAGGGGAGCACTCATGGCCCTTGGGAGAAGTCCCTCTAGAGGTTACGATCGGAGAAGGGAGGCTAAAAAGAACAGAAACTCTGGTGTTCACGATCGTAAGGTCGGAATCTCCCTACAACCTATTGATAGGGAGAACATCAATGCAGAAGATGGGCATCGTTGTCTCAACCATACATGCCGCGATCAAATTCCAAACACCTTTCGGAATTGGAACGATTTTCTTCAGCTATAAGGTGAAAGAGTCTACGGCAGTAAGCAAAAGGATCAAACAGGTTTCGGAGGAGCCTTCGAAGGATGTTCTCAGTTGTACTGACGCTGAAGAACGCATTGTGGTAAATGATCTCTACCCCGATCAGACAGTGGTAATCGGAAAGCAGCTCCCAACCTCCTTTAAAGCAGAATTGGAAAAGGTACTTCGTGCTAACGCAGATGTCTTCGCATGGACCTATTCTGACATGACGAGGGTCCCCAGAACTCTCACCATAGACGGAAAGCCCTTCGGCACTGAACACAAGCTCAATGAGTTCAAACATATTGAACCCATCAAACAAAAGCGTCGAAGCCTGGCTCCTGAAAGAAATGCCGCTGCATGCAAAGAAGTGGACAAGCTCGTAGCAGCAGGCATACTCAGAGTGGTGAAGTATCAAACTTGGGTGGCCAATCCGATGATGGTCAAGAAGCATGACGGAGGATGGAGAATGTGCGTAGACTTCACAGATATTAACAAAGCCTGTCCGAAGGACTGCTACCCTCTGCCAGAGATTGATTGGAAGGTGGAATCCTTGTCAGGGTTTCGGCTAAAGTGTTTCCTAGACGCTTATAAAGGTTACCACCAGATAAAAATGGCGGAAGAAGACGAAGAGAAGACAGCCTTTTTTACAGGAAAGGGCGTTTATTGTTACAAAAAGATGCCCTTTGGTTTGAAAAATGCAGGTGCCACCTACCAACAATTAGTGGACAAAGCCTTCCACAAGCAGATAGGTAGGAATCTGGAGGCCTACGTAGATGATATGGTCATCAAGAGTAGATCGGAGGAGGATATGCTCTCCGACATTAAGGAAACCTTCGACCAGCTTCGCGCCATCAATATGAAATTAAATCCCAAGAAGTGTTCCTTTGGTGTGGAAGAAGGACAATTTTGGGGGCATCTGATCACCAAGCAGGGTATTAAGGCCAATCCTTTGAAAGTCAAAGCCTCACGGATTTGCAGCCTCCTAAGTCCCTAAAGGAAGTGCAAAGTCTTAACGGAAAGCTAGCAGCCCTAAGCAGGTTCTTATCGAAGGGTGCAGACATATCTTTGCCGTTCTTCAAAAAACTCAAAGGATGCACGGACAAAAAGACGTTCCAGTGGAGCATAGATGCAGAAGCAGCTTTCCAAAAGCTCAAGGAATTCATAGCTATTCTACCTACACTTACGGCCCCAATCAAAGGCCAAGTGTTGTTCATGTATATTGCAGCCTCCTTCGAAAGCATCAGCGCCGTGTTATTGGCAGAAAGGGAGAAGAAGCAAATCCCTATCTACTTCGTTAGCAGGGTTCTAAAGGGAGCTGAGCTAAATTATCCAGCATTGGAGAAGCTAATTTTGGCCTTGGTTCATGCTGCGAGACGCCTTCGAAGGTACTTCCAAGCTCACCCCATAACCGTACTTACTGACAAGCTAATTAAGCAGATACTTTCAAAGCCGGAGAAATCTGGAAGGATAGCTAAATGGGCTATCGGGCTAGGAGAACATGATATTGAATACAATTGCAGAAACTCGGTCAAAGGGCAAATATTGGCAGAATTTTTAGCAGAAACACCCTCCAAACCGAAACATGACACAAAGGTTGTTGAAAAGAAGCCTGATAAGGCAATCGAAGGGTGGAAACTTTATACTGACGGGGCCTCCAGCTCCGATGGTTCTGGCGCAGGTCTCATGCTCGTTGATCCCAAAGGGAAAGAGTACACTTATGTACTCCGTTTCGAATTCGATGCTACGAACAATGAGGCGGAGTACGAAGCCTTGTTAGCAGGTCTCCGATTGGCCAAAGATATGGAAGTGGAAGACTTGGCTATTTTTGTTGACTCACAACTAGTGGCCAACCAGATAAAAGGCTCCTACAAGGCAAGACAACATGTGATCAAGCAATACCTGGATAAGGCCAAAGAAATGCTCGAAGGGTTCGCATCCTACAACATAGAGCATGTTCAGAGAAACCAAAACAAGAAGGCGGATGCACTTAGCAAACTGGCATCAATGGCATTTGCTCATTTAACTAAGGAAGTTTTGGTCGAAGTATTGGCAGATAGGTCCATCGTCCGAAAGGAGGTGTCTGACGTAATACTGGAGGAAGACTCGAATTGGATGACTCCAATTAGAGAATATCTAATAAGTGGTATACTGCCGGAGGATCAGAAGTTGGCTCGAAAGGTGCGCATCAAAGCACCACAGTACAGAATCATGGGAAATTACTTATACAGAAGGTCTTTTCTGTCCCCTTGGCTCCGTTGTGTAGGACCAAGGCAAGCTGCCAACATCATCCAAGAAGTGCATGAAGGATCCTGCGGACTTCACGCAGGACCCCGTTCCATTGTCTCCAAAGTCGTGAGGGTCGGATATTATTGGCCTTCGATGCACATGGACGCTATCGACATCATATAGAAGTGTGAAGCCTGTCAAGTCCACTCAAGAGTCCCAAGGCTACCAAAGCAAGATATGACTTCCGTGACGTCCGCATGACCCTTCAGCCAATGGGGGATAGATATTGTAGGCCCTCTTCCAGTTGCTCCAGGAGGAGTAAAGTTCTTGGTCGTAGCCATCGATTACTTCACTAAATGGGTGGAAGCAAAGCCTTTGACATCCATCACAGGAAGACACATGGAAAAATTTGTGTGGGAACATATTATATGTCGGTTCGGAGTACCTCACATCATCATTTCAGATAATGGGAAGCAGTTTGCCGAAGGGGTATTCCCAGTGTTTTGCAGAGTTCTGAATATCAAACAATCTTTCACTTCCGTTTACCATCCTCAAGGTAACGGTCAAGTAGAAGTTACCAACAGAGACATCATACAAGGAATAGAATGAAGGCTGGGATACAGTCATCACGGTTGGGTAGATGAACTACCTCAAGTACTTTGGGCACATAGAACGCATACGAAGTCAAGTCACGGAGAAACACCTTTCAGCTTGACATATGGCACGGAAGTTGTCATCCCTTCGGAAGTAAGTGTCGAAACAGAAAGGGTCATGAACTTCGAAGCAGCAGATAACGAAGAAAGACTCCGTAGTAACTTGGACCTACTTGAAGAACGAAGGGAAATAGCCTCAATTAGAGAGGCTATCCACAATCAAAAGATTGAAAGGTGCTATAACAAGCGGGTCCGGCCTTCGACCTTCAAACCAGGGGAATATGTCCTCCGAATCAACAGTGCAAGTAAAGCTGAGTACCAGGGTAAACTAGGACCTACATGGGAAGGACCCTACGTTATTAAGGAAGCATATGGCAACGGAGCCTACAAGCTGGAAACCTTGGAAGGAGACGCTATTGATAGAACCTGGAATGGCACTACTCTTCGTAAGTTCTATGTATGAAACTTACAATGTCTAAGGACATATTTTATTTGCTTTCAATCAATGTATTTGCATTCTTCTCACTTAGGGAAAGAAGCATTAATGGTAGGCGTCTAGTATTCATTTCTTAAAATGATGTAATCCTCCCTACCCACTTAATGATAATAACACATTTCCCTCAAATCTCTTGTTTCGTTCAATACAACAAAGATTTGCCCACCAAGTCGCTTTATAAGTTTGAATGTCGAAGGGATGTACAAAGACTAAACAACATGTCTTGCTCATATGCATAACATCCATCTCAACGTCACATTAACTTTCCTATATGGCCTTAAGGTATTTTAAGCCTTTCGCTGCCCAAAGGATCAAGACTGAGTGGGTCGCGACCCTCTGTCAGCAGTTAAATTATACGATTGCTAATATTCTTGGTGAAGTAACTACACACAATGAGGCTATGCATCTACCATACGCCTTAGGTTGTAAAAAATATTTTTTACGCAAGTAAAAATAAAAAGAGAAGAATCACACATGGCAAAATTCGAGCCCTAGTGGCTTCAATGTAGATTAATGACTAGTTTAACTAGTCTAAAACAGGCCATAGCCTTAACGATCCAACAAAATAAAATATTGTCTTAGGCCGTAGCCTACATCACACATTCCACAAGTTAATTGTTTCATCAGGCAAGAAGCCTGGAAAGGAACACAGACAATTGTTTTAAAACAGGGTACACACCACCCTAGGGATCAAATTACAACCACATGGTTGCCTTCATCAAACCTTGGAGTGAGTGGGATCAGCTGAACCTGGAGAGGGAACCTTGGGTGACGGAGTCCTCTTGGAGGAAGATGGAGGCTGGACTGTCCTTGGCTTCTTGGCCAGCAGGTCCTCAATTGAGGTCGCTGGGTCCTTCATCACATCTGCAAGGAAAGGGAACTCTAAGGCAGTTAATTGATTGCCTACATCATCATACTCTTTTTCATGAGTAGCCCTGTAGTAAGGAATTTTTCCAGCACCACCGGTTCCCCAGTCTTGGCTACCTCCTCCACAGTGGTACACTTGCCATGGAAAATGGCAGCATTCACCACATTCCCAATGGAAATCCCCACATCATCACTATGGTAAAGTTCCGTAGCAACATAGGGGATCACCTTGGTTACCAAATCCACTCTGTCTTTCTTTAGCATCTTCAGACGAAGGTTTAACCCATCCACTTTTTCTCGGAGCTTGATCTCTTGGTCCAGCAACTTTGCCCTCTCTTGTTCGAGGCCCCCACACTTGGATGACAGAACAGATATCTGCTCCTTATAGCCAACAACCATTGAGCCTTCGACAGTTAACCTGCTGCACTCAGCCTCGCTCGTTGCCAACTGACCTTTGAGCTTTTCATTCTCAGCTCTAAGATCTTGCACCAAGGGGTTCTTGTCAAAATCCTCCAATGCATCCTCACACTTCTTCTCCAGGTCTGCATACTTCTGATCCCTAGCCTTCTCCCTCCTTAACATAACATCCATTTCTTCTCGAGCTTTGGTGACAGCACGGAGCAATTCCCTTGTCCTAGCATTGAGTTGGTTGTCAAGCATGCACTGGTGAACATAGCTTTTATCATGAAGGTCGCAGAGCCTTTCTATAGACATGTTATCCATCACCCCCTTCCACTTGGGTGGGATTACATTGCTCACAAGTTGGTGACAAGCTAGGCGAGAAGGAAGCTCCTTCGTATCAGGAAGTCCTGCAACATATGTACATTCGTTAATATATTATTGTTGGTACCTAATTTTGTTTCGCAGGAAAGAAAATTACCATGGATATCATCGCCGTTGGGCCCTTCGATGGCTGGAAATTCCACAGCCTTACGCTGGGCACTCTTTTGCCGGGTAGTTCGAGAGGGAGGAGTAGGTAGGATGAGCTTCCTTTTCAAAGCAGACTTCACAGCTTTAGCACTGCCACCTTTCCTGCTTCCGACCCTCTCACATATGGCCAGCTGTCCTTCGGATACTGGTTCGTCAGAGTCAGCAACGTTCTCCACCAGTTGATCTTCCACATCTATGGGTTCCTTTGACGGAGGAGCAGAGGATACAGGCTCGATGGGCTGGGCGTCCACATCATTGTTGTTTATAGACACTGATGGGGAGCCCACGTCATAGCTTGTCTCTTGAGGATTCTTTGGAAGGAATCTTACCTCCTTTGCACCACCGGCTACAACAAAGTTCCTGAATGACATCGCTGCACAAAGAAGCAAATAAGATAAATATCAGCGAGATAAGTTTTAGTGTATATGTTAATTTAAAAAAATACATACTTTCTCCATCACAAATTATCTCAGGTACCAACGGAGACCCCTCCCATCTTTCAGAAATGCCAGCCATGAACAGGATTGGCTCAGGGAAGGTCTGGCAGTCAGCTGGATGACGAGCCAAACGCTGATACAATGGGTTTCTTCTCACAGTATAAGGCAATGGATCGGTGAACCTTTTCTCATCATATTGAAAGTCTGGGTTTAACAATGCAAAGTATGCAGGAGGGATAATGGTAGTTTGGATATAAAAGAACTTGCCTTTCCAGTTCCTTATGTTCGTAAAAGGTCTATCTATCAAAATGGGCACATCCCTTTCACCCCTCTTGGCCAAGGTCAACCAATCTCCTCCCGGGTATAGATTCAAAAAACCCCTAAGCACAGTCAATGATGGTTCGTACCCATAAGCTTTGCACATAACAATGTATGTTGTAAGCTTGGCTAGGCCAAAAGGGTTGAACCTAGAAATGTGTACTTCATAATACCGGAGGAATTCTAAGATCAAAGGATGCAAAGGTATCCTAAGGTTGGAAGTGGTGAAAGCATGGGTATACAGGCCTACATAATTTTCAGGGGCATCAAATATCCCTTGATTTTTACTCGGTAGCATTATTTTATGTTCCTTTTAGAATGGGATAATCAGTGAGGAACACTTTAAGCTCCTCCCTGGTTAGTGTGCAGCCTTGTTGTTTTATCACAAATTTTTTATTGGTAGACATGATACCTTCTAAAGAACACAACAATGTATTTGAAATACAAAGAAGAGGAGCGCTTTACCTTGTTTGGTCGAAGGCTTGATCGGAAGAAGTTTTAGTAGGTGAAAAACTTGGGCGAGAGATAAACTTTGTTAGGGTTTTACTGTTTTTTACATTTTATATACCCTACAAACGTTGAATCTCAGCCCTACACGTGTCCGGACTTATCCCTTTCCTACCGGATTTCAAACCATTTTTAAATTTTGAAAGGATGTTTACTTTTATCGAGGAAACAGGGGTAGTTAGGATTAATCTTGCATTTAATATGGTCAATAATTACAAGACTTTTCATCTTCGTTCGTTTTTTGTGATGAAGAGGAGGTTTCGTTTTTATTTCTGAGTCGTAAGCAATATTTCTTGTTCGTACATATCACTTTCGACTGGGGGGCTTGATGACGTACCCTCCGATCAGGTCGAAGGACCCCCCTTCGGCCACAGTCGAAATTGCATTACGAAGACCCAAGTCTTTCTTCATAAGTCATTGGTGGCGTAAAACCATTCATCATTGACATGGTTACCAGTTGGGAATCCGCCAGCCGAAGGCCTATGCCCTTCTGTGTCTTCCCTTGAAGATGCCAAGACAAATAAGAACCTTGACTTGGTCTTCCCCCACGTTCCCACTATGTCCTTAGCTTCCCCGCCAAGTCCAAGATAGTGGGGATGAAGCCCTAGCGGTTACCATAAATCAGGGGACGCCCCCATGATCTCCTAAACGTGTGTTAACACTCTCCAAGCTATTTTCATCATCTATAAATAGGTTGGACGAGTCATTTCAATGGTATGTTCACTCAACACAGTATTTCACATACATCATATTATCCACAACTCATATCATATACTTATTCACACGCCGGAGGTGGTTCGCAGGGCCCAACCCCTGCGCAATCACTTAACGAAGTGTCTACTATTTCTTATTGCAGATTGACTACAAGTTTGGCGCAAGCATATCACCCCTCATACCCTTAGATCACCAGGCCTTGTCGTACGAATTATTGTACGATCAGTTATAGTAGCCTTTGATCTTATGCTTGTGCATTGCTTCTCGGATGGAGGCTATCTCTCTTCTTTCTTCTAGTAGATCAAGGTTCTCCCTGATCCTTTCATCATTTTGGGAGGCATCATACGTTGCCACACGCTCCGTGTGTACACTTAGTTCCGAAGGGATGACCGATTCTGTTCCGTAGGTTAGGCAAAAGGGGGTTTCACCATTGCTTGACTTGGGGTGTGTCCTATGAGCCCACAGTACTTGAGGGAGTTCGTCCACCCATCAATGGTGAGTTCTTCCCAGCCTTTTCTCGATCCCTTTGACGATGTCTCTGTTTGTAACCTCCACCAATGGTGAGTTCTTCCCAGCCTTTTCTCGATCCCTTTGACTAAGGTGGTGGTAGTCTATGTCTAATTAATGTGTGCTCGTATGATAGTTTAAAGATGTGTTTACTTAGGTTTTACTACTCCTTAATTATCTCCTATTGATGGTTGAGTTGTCACGTCCTTATTCTTAGTTGCGTTGTATGTCTAAAGTTGTAGGGTATGCGTTTCTCCCTAACTCTTTAAACTTACCAAAGGGTCTCGTCTACAAAACCCACTAGGGATAATAAACTCTTACTCTAAGGCACTCTTTGGATGGTTTAGCTTACAACTACTCAGGTAATTATATTCTAAGGTTCACAAAGATGAATCAAGCATTAAGTACACAACGAATGACCTATCGCATTACTAGATCATTAATCAACTAAGATAAGAAACAACCAATCAGTATTTAATAATTAAGTTTCATATTCCCTAAGCAAACACACAAATAAATTAGCCGGACATGGAGAACATGCAAGCATACACACAAATAATCAAAGACATAATTGAATTGATGAAGTAAATACTTATCTTGATGTAAGATAGGGTTTGGAACCCTAAAATACTGTACAAGACACCCTTGGTTCGGTTTTAGGTTTTTACTCCAAAAAGACTCTCCTAAAACTGAAAAATTCGGATTCTATATATAATATTACATATGCGACGGCGTCACCTTATGTTTTGTGACGCCGTCATGTCGCCGTCATTAGGGTTTCGTCTTGGCCACGTTAACCTTGCGACGGCGTCACCTTATGTTTGTGACGCCGTCCTCTTCAGCTTCTGACGTCATCTGCTGAAAATGGCCAAAGTCAGAATCGAGACACTCAAAGCTGCTGAAAACATAAGGTGACGGCATCAGGTGTTAATTGTGACGCCGTCGGAGGATCTTTGTGACGGGACAGAAGCCAAAACTCCCATTTTCAAGTGACGACGTCAAGTTATAAAAGAGTAGGCCGTCGCAACTCAAACGGCCTAGATGTAATCCAGACGGCGTCAGAAGCTGAAGAGGACGGCGTCACAAGCATAAGGTGACGCCGTCGCAAGTCTAACGTGGCCAAGACGAAACCCTAATGACGGCGACACGACGGCGTCACAAAACATAAGGTGACGCCGTCGCATATGTAATATTATATATAGAATCCGAATTTTTTAGTATTTGGTGTGTAGTCTTTTGGAGTAAAAACCTAAACCGAACCAAGGCTGTCTTGTACAGTATTTTAGGGTTCCAAACCCTATCTTACACCAAGATAAGTGTTTTACTTCATTAATGCAATTATGTCTTTGATTATTTGTGTGTATGCTTGCATGTTTTCCATGTCCGGCTAATTTACTTGTGTGTTTGCTTAGGGAATATGAAACTTAATTATTGAATATTGATTGGTTGTCTCTTATCTTAGTTGATTAATGATCTAGTAATGCGATGGGTCATTCGTTGTGTACTTAATACTTGATTAAATCTTTGTGAACCTTAGAATATGACTCCTTGAGTAGTTGTAAGCTAAACCATCTAAAGAGTGCCTTAGAGTAAGAGTTTATTATCCCTAGTGGGTTTTGTAGACGAGACCCTTTGGTAAGTTTAAAGAGTTAGGGAGAAACGTATACCCTACAACCTTAGACACACAACGCAACTAGGAATAAGGACGTGACAATTCAACCACCAATAGGAGATAATTAAGGAGTAGTAAAACCTAAGTAAACACATCTTTAAACTATTATACGAGCACACATTAATTAGACATAGACTACATACACCTTAGATTAGATAATTAGATAAGTAGAGTAATCGGTAGAAATACCAACCCCCCAAATTCAAACCCCGAGATTCGTACCTTTCCTTTCCTAAAAAAATATAAAAAAGATAAAAAAAATAATCTTCCTCAACCACAACCTTAGCGTAGTAACTTCTCACTAGCATTCCTATTCCCCTAGAGAACGATATCAATACCCGTGGCTTACCCTAATACTACACTACAACGATTAGGTTCACTGCCTAGGGTGTTGAAAAACTTACTCGACGAAAAGGAAGTTCCTTTGACCCCGAACGACGCGTGTAGCGTTATCAAGTTTTTGGCGCCATTGCCGGGGAATAGAATAGCTAGTTAGTAGTCCACCTCGTTTAGGTTTCTTTGCTTGATTCCTATCAAGTAAACTTTTTTCTCATTTTTAGCTTCCTCTTAGTCTATCCCCTTTCTTCGTGACCTTTGTTCGTAACCCCATCACTTTTCATCATGGAAGGTGATAACCACCCACCATTCATCAACCCACCATCAATTGACCCGCCAAGAGCCCGTACTCTTGGTGAATACTCGAGACCAAGCCACTTAGGCTATAGGAACACCATTGAGCTTCCCGACCAAGCCCAAACTATGGCCCTGCGATTCGACACCATCCGGTTGGTGCAAAACAGATGTGCATTCCACGGACTTCGTTCCGAAGATCCAAATCAGCATCTGAGGGATTTCCTCAAAATTGTCGATTCCATCGACCTTGATGCTACTACTCGGGAGACCACGCGCCTGCGTCTCTTCCAATTCTCTCTACGGGACCAAGCTAGTAATTGGCTTGAGCGACTTCCCGCCGGCTCCATCTCAAGTTGGGATGATCTTACCTCTCGCTTCCTTGCTCAATTTTTCCCACCGGGGAGAACCACTAAGCTTAGGAATGACATCTTGATGTTCCAACAACGTCAAGGTGAATCTCTCTACGAAGCATGGACTCGATTCAAGGACTTACCTCATAAAGTCCCTCATCACGGCATTGATCTTTGGCTCCAAGTCCAACTTTTCTATGATCATGTCAACTTTCCCACTAAGTGATCCATTGACCAAGCGGCCGGTGGAAAACTTAGTGATCTCACCGCGGAAGAATCATGGGGTATAATAGAGGACCTTGCCCTCTATGACAATGAAAGTTGGGATGACCCTCGTGAGCTGCCCAAAACCGTTAAGGCAATCTCCTTGCCTCCCATCGACTCACAACCTTCCGACCGTAGGATGATTAAACTTGAAGATCAAGTAAAATTCCTAATGAGTTCCTACGAAAATCCTAAGTCTTCACACCATGTGAACGAAGTTTCTTCCTCGTGTGAGCCGTTTTGTGATCCTCATAACACGCGCACTAGCACCCGATCCCCCGAACATGCTTCCGTTGACTACGCATCCTCGCGTATTAATGGAACAGGAGGAAGATTCCCTACAATACCTGGACCTAGGAATTTCAATGAAACCCGAGAGGCATGGAAAGGCAAGCCCGACTTCTACTGGGGACAAACCAAGGAATTCACTTCCAATGATTTTTCATGGCCCCCACCTAACGGTCCTAACCAACAAAACATCGAAGGGATGTTGCAAAACCTTGTTGCATCCCAAGAATCCCAAATAGCTAAGCTCTCGTACCGCTTTAACCAACAACAAGCCGAAATGGATAGGAAGATAGACAACCTTTTGAAAGCCATAACCAATAGTGATAGGAAGGTTAATGCTATCTCAACTCCCGAGCCTTCCGGTGTAGAGATTAAGGACCCAAGTAAGCTAGCTAAGCACGTTCAATTCGTCAATACCATCGCCTTAGTTAAACCTAATGGAACAAATGACGAAGAGGACCATACACTTGAGAATAATGAAACAACCAAGGAAGTAGATGAAGTAGACAATGACTAATTCAATAAGTTTCCTACGGAAGAAGAACTATCTCGCCACCCTCACTTAGTGCATGACCTCCGTCACATGTATGTTAGAAAAAGCCCTCGAATCAAGTTTGGGAACCCTTGGAATCTTAACATACCATGTTTCATAGGACACCTTTTTGTGGCAAAGGCCTACATTGATCGCAAATCCCCAATCAACATAATGACTAGCACCTACTACAATTGGGTAATGAAGAAGCCTATTCCAACTAGGCAAGACCCCGATAATCCTAGGGTTAAGTGCAATTTTCTTGGTAGAGTTAAGGGATTGCCCGTTTATGTAGGTAGTTTCACGTTTTCTACGGACTTCATAATTGTGGATGATATTAGCACGGCCATAGACCCTAGCTTGTCCCACGTTATTCTAGGAAAACCTTTCATAGAAAGCACCGAGATGACCTATGATCCCTCGTTAGGAGTAGTGCGATTCAAGGATGAGACCGATGACATATCTTACCAAATGCTGTTTAAGATTGAGAAGTTTTCATCACTTTCTAATGATGAAAAGGAACTTAAACTGTCGGTCTATTATAGGAATGATGAGGATAAGGAAAAAAGAGTGGATTATGTTATGGCTAAGATTTTCTGATTCTATAAGGATTGCTTGAACTTAGGACCAGAATATAGGACCAAGTGGGGAGAGGACGAACTCTTAGAGAGGTGCATCATAGGGCACTTCTACAACATGGAATCCCCCATTAGAGATTGTCAAGGTGGTGGTAATGAAGTAACGTAGGAGCACGACTACGAGTCTAGCTACAAGACTCTTAAATAAAGAAAAGCGCTTCGTGGGAGGCAACCCATGCTAAATTGTTTGCTTGTTAGTGTCATATATCTTTTATTGATTGTTTATTCTCATGTTTAATTTTGTAAAAATGCTTTATTTTGTTTTTAACCTCGTCTTAATTGCATATAAAGGTATTTTACATAAGGGATAAGTGTAGGGAGGATTACACACGTTTTCAAGGAAACGTAAACATGAGAATAACAATTCATTAAAAGATATATTTGTGTGTTTGTTCGAGTCAAATGCTTGTATCGAGTCATAATGGATGTTTTGCAGAAATTTTTTCAGATTCTAAAGATATAAATTTTCCAGAATTTTTTCTAGAAAATCGCAGACCATTGTTTGTCAGGATCGCAACCTGACGGAGTCAGGAAGGAGTAAAAACAACAGATTACTTTTTTCTCGTTTTCTGAGCTACTTAAAAAAAATTTGGAATTTTCCAGGTCTTAATTTTCCAGAAATTTTGTAAACATCCATTCCACAAGCATTATATCCTAGTTTAAATCGAGTCTTATATATATTATTACCGCCTATTTTACGCGAAGGTTTCGTTTGTTTTCTTCAAGTGTGCAGGTTTAATTTATCAAGAAGAAGTTACATAAGATTGGAAGGAGCTTTTCACGCATAAATTCTTCTTGGAAAGGATTTAACCACTACTTCACATACGGATCCTACCGAGCTAATCAGGGGAGTACTAGTTTCTTTCGTTTTTAATTACCGTCCAATTATCATAACTTTGATACTTTCGGGGAACATTGGGGACAATGTTCAGTTTAAGTATAGGGAGGGAAAATAAAACGGGAACTTTGAAACTATACTTATCCTTGATTATTTGCTTTGTCCAATTGTATTTGTGTAATAAACCATGAGAAAATGTCGGTTAGGGTAATTTTGGCACCAAATTTAAAATTTTTTATGACATATAAGAGTAGGCCATTAGTCTTAACAAAAGCGTCTCACGGATAGGAAGTTGCATGACTAGCACAAAAAACCCTTTACCACCTAAATTCCACCCAAAATGTGAGGATCGCCCTTAGATTAGTAGGAATTAAAAGCATTCATCTTCAATGCTTAGAGTGTGAACCGGTAGTATATTAGATTCTAGAACTTGTTTTGTGATGCATTCCGAGATCGCAAGTAAGACTACACTTGTGTAGTTAGGAATAACTAAATGATAAGAGGCATTAGGATAACCCTTGTTTGATACCCGTAATATAATTACTTCTTCCACATCGGTTGAGTAATTCCCCCACACCCTTTGTGTTGTACTCATCTTTAGTACACGATACCCTTAGTTAACCCCTCAGAGCCTATCCTTTTCGCGGTTCTCGTGATGTTTCGGTTTTCCGGAATATCAATGAAGAGCATTGTTTACACCCCACCCCCAAATATACACCCAAATCGCCTTAGCCTACCCTGTATGCACTCACTTTTAGTGCATTATTGTTATCACCCTAAACCCTTAGTTCAATTATCTAGTTGCTTGCATGAGTTGCTAAGTCGAGTCATATCCTTTGTATACAGTTTTGGGACGATTGAGATTCAAGGGAAAAGTTAAAGTTTATGAAATGACGGGAAGGGAACGTTAATTCAAATTCCCTTTGTTTGCGTAATAATGTACCCCAAGTGTTTTGATCTTTTCAATTCGGGTCAAACTAGTGTTAGAGTAATAAAAACTCAAGTGTAGGGATGTGCCTATAAATCCCTATTATTTTGATGTTACTATAGAGGATGGTAGAGTAAAAGTGTATGAAAAAAAAATCGAAAAAAATAGAAAGAGAAAAAGAAAAAAATATAGTGATGAAAAAAAAAAAAAAAAAACGGACTACCATCCTACAACTATCCTTTAAATTTATGTTTGTCTATTTCAGTCAGCTAGAGTTTAGAGTGTCGAGTCTTGGCTTAGCAACGTCATTCTTCGTATGCTTGTAACATAAGAGATTTTTGACCTACCACCACTATATAGCCTATCCCACCAAACTCTTTGTTTCCCTACCGTAAGCCTAACATTACAACCCTTTAAAGACCTTTTTGATAGTCTTTCCTAGATGCTTACGCCAAAGCGATGGAGGTTTGATCTATTCTCAAGCCTATGGTAATCTATGTACTAGGACCGGTTAATGAGTGTTTATCTTCCATTTCCAATTTGTTATATTTCATATACACCCGAGAGAGATGTGAGTATCCAAACACCCCATGTGAGGTGCTAGTATGTGATTTCCGTGCTTGTTATGACTTTTGCGGGGCTTATATGTGTTGTGGACCATTTTGAACGAATGCTTCATGACCCCTAACTTATAAATTAATTGGCTAAAAGCACATTTGCTTGAGGACAAGCAAATACCAAGTGTAGGGATATTTGATAAGGTTTTAAAATGTACCTTTTTGAGGGGTCGTTTAAGCCCTTATTTGATCACTTTTGTATCCGTTATTGCTTAATATCGTTCCTTTTCACTTTTTAGGTCTCTTGAAGGCAAAATGCTGTAATGACACTTATTTGGACGAAAAGGCGCGATTATATGAAGAAAATGGCCAAAGTCAGAATCGAGACACTCAAAGCTGCTGAAAACATAAGGTGACGGCGTCAGGTGTTAATTGTGACGCCGTCGGAGGATCTTTGTGACGGGACAGAAGCCAAAAATCCCATTTTCAAGTGACGACGTCAAGTTATAAAAGAGTAGGCCGTCGCAACTCAGACGGCCTAGATGTAATCCAGACGGCGTCAGAAGCTGAAGAGGACGGCGTCACAAGCATAAGGTGACGCCGTCGCAAGTCTAACGTGGCCAAGACGAAACCCTAATGACGGTGACACGACGGCGTCACAAAACATAAGGTGACGCCGTCGCATATGTAATATTATATATAGAATCCGAATTTTTTAGTATTTGGTGTGTAGTCTTTTGGAGTAAAAACCTAAACCGAACCAAGGCTGTCTTGTATAGTATTTTAGGGTTCTAAACCCTATCTTACACCAAGATAAGTGTTTTACTTCATTAATACAATTATGTCTTTGATTATTTGTGTGTATGCTTGCATGTTTTCCATGTCCGGCTAATTTACTTGTGTGTTTGCTTAGGGAATATGAAACTTAATTATTGAATATTGATTGGTTGTCTCTTATCTTAGTTGATTAATGATCTAGTAATGCGATGGGTCATTCGTTGTGTACTTAATGCTTGATTAAATCTTTGTGAACCTTAGAATATGACTCCTTGAGTAGTTGTAAGCTAAACCATCCAAAGAGTGTCTTAGAGTAAGAGTTTATTATCCCTAGTGGGTTTTGTAGACGAGACCCTTTGGTAAGTTTAAAGAGTTAGGGAGAAACGCATACCCTACAACCTTAGACACACAACGCAACTAGGAATAAGGACGTGACAATTCAACCACCAATAGGAGATAATTAAGGAGTAGTAAAACCTAAGTAAACACATCTTTAAACTATCATACGAGCACACATTAATTAGACATAGACTACATACACCTTAGATTAGATAATTAGATAAGTAGAGTAATCAATAGAAATACCAACCCCCCAAATTCAAACTCCGAGATTCGTACATTTCCTTTCCTAAAAAAATATAAAAAAGATAAAAAAATAATCTTCCTCAACCACAACCTTAGCGTAGTAACTTCTCACTAGCATTCCTATTTCCCTAGAGAACGATATCAATACCCGTGGCTTACCCTAATAATACACTACAACGATTAGGTTCACTGCCTAGGGTGTTGAAAAACTTGCTCGACGAAAAGGAAGTTCCTTTGACCCCGAACGACGCGTGTAGCGTTATCAGGAGGCCGCAGGATCCTTTGTAGACTTCAGTGATAATGCTCCTATCCTGTTTGGGTCCCATACATCTTAGCCAAGGTGATAGAAATGACCTTCTATATAGGGTTTCCCCCATTAGCCGGTACTGTGGCGACTTAACCCGTATTTTCCTTGCTAGTTTGGGATCTTCAGGGAGAAGACCGCTTATTAAATACTCCCTGATGGGAGTCATCCATGTCTCTCCTTCTTCATGAACCACGTCTGTAACTTCCTTGCGAATGATGGACCTTTCAGGTAGGACTTCGACCAGTACTTCTTTGGTGAGATGAGCGAAGGCCATAGAGGCTAGCTTGCTCAGTGCATCTGCCTTCTTGTTCTGATTCCTACGGACATGTTGGATGGTGTAGGAATCGAAACTCTCCAGTATCTCCTTTGTTTTTTCCAAGTACTGCTTGATGACGGGCTGCCTTGCTTCATAGGAGCCTGTCACTTGGTTGGCTACCAATTGACAATCTACGAAAACGGCAAGAGCTTTGACCTCCATATCTTTAGCTAATCGGAGGCCTGCTAATAGAGCTTCGTACTTCGCTTCATTGTTTGTGGCTTCAAACTCGAAACGAAGAGCATATGTATGCTCCTTCCCATCAGGACTGACTAGCATTAGACCTGCTCCAGAACCATCAGAGCTTGATGCTCCATTTGTATAAAGTTTCCAGTCATCCTGTGCTTCAGTGAGTTTAGCTTTGGGCTCTTCCTTTTCTGTGTCTGGCTCGGAAGGCGTTTATGCCAGGAAGTCTGCGAGAATTTGCCCCTTAATAGAGTTTCGACCTTGAACTCTATTTCATGCTCCCCAAGTTCGATAGCCCATTTAGTCACCCTTCCAGACTTTTTAGGCTTCGACAAGATCTGTTTGAGTGGCTTGTCGGTTAAGACTGTGATTGGATGGGCCTGGAAGTATCGTCGGAGCCTTCTTGCTGCGTAGATTAGAGCTAGTATTAACTTCTCTAATGTTGGATAGTTGATCTCTGACCCCTGCAAGGCCCTGCTGACAAAGTAAATGGGGATCTGTCGCTTATCCCGTTTTGCCATAAGAACAGCACTAATGCTCTCCATTGAGGATGCTAAGTACATGAACAACACCTCGCCTTTGATTGGGGCTGTAAGTGTTGGAAGGATTTCAATGAACTCCTTCATCTTCTGAAAAGAAGCTTCTGCGTCCTGACTCCACTGAAAAGTCTTCTTATCAACGCATCCTTTAAGTGTTTTGAAGAATGGTAGGGATCGGTCAGCCCCCTTCGACAAAAATCGACTTAGAGCGGCTAGCTTCCCATTCAGACTTTGCACATCTTTTAAGCATTTAGGAGCTTGGAGATCCGTAATTGCCTTGACCTTGGAGGGATTAGCCTTTATCCCCTGCTTAGTGATCAAATGTCCTAGAAATTGCCCCTCTTCGACACCGAAAGAGCATTTTTTAGGGTTTAGCTTCATGTTAATCGCCCGAAGCTGGTCAAAAGTTTCTTGCACATCGAGGAGTAGGTCCTCCTCCGTCTTGATTTTAATAACCATGTCGTCAACGTATGCTTCGAGATTTCTGCCTATCTATTTGTTGAAGGCTTTATCCACGAGCCATTGGTATGTTGCCCCTGCGTTCTTCAATCCGAAGGGCATCTTTCTGTAACAGTAGACACCTTTGCTTGTGTAGAAGGCTGTCTTTTCCTCGTCCTCCTTTGCCATCTGGATCTGATGATACCCTTTATAGGCATCTAGGAAGCACTTTATCCAGAATCCTGCCAAGGATTCTACCTTCCAGTCAATTTCTGGTAGGGGGTAGCAATCCTTTGGGCATGCTGTGTTGTTGTCAGTGAAGTCAACGCACATGCGCCACCCTCCGTCACTCTTTTTGACCATTACTGGGTTTGCCACCCAGGTTTCGTATTTAACTTCCCTTAGAATGCCCGCTTGTGTCAGTTCGTCAACTTCTTTGCAAGCTGTAGCGTTTCTTTCGGGGGCTAGGTCCTTCTTTTCTGTTTTATTGGCTCAATATGTTTGTATTCATTGAGTTTATGCTCCGTGCCGAAGGGCTGTCCGTCTATCAGCATTGATCTGGGGACCCCTGTCATGTCAGAATATTTCCAAGCAAAAATATCAAGGTTAGTCCGCAACAGTTCTGTGAGCTTTTCCTTGAAATTCGCATGGAGTTGCTTTCCTATTACCACCGTTTGTTTAGGGTAGCTAGGGTTAACTACAACTCGCTCTTCTGCATCTGTGCAGCTTAGAATTGCTATCGGAAGCTCCTCTGATTCTTCTTTGATCCTCTTGACACCATATACACCCTTATCCGCCCCATAATTAGAATGACCAGTTCCTACCCCGAAGGGGGTTTGGAACTTAATGGCAGCATGTATGGTGGAAACAACAATGCCCATCTTTTGCATAGTTGTTCTCCCTATTAACAAATTATAAGGAGAATCTGACCTGACTATGATGAAGGTGAGTGTCTCCATGCGGGATAAGGGGCCTTCGCCTATGGTGATTTCCAACGGTACTTCTCCAATGGGCCATGAGTGCTCGCCGGAGAACCCTATCAGAGGTGTTTTTGAGTCTACCCTTCGTGAGCGTATAGATGACTTGAGCTTTAGGAAACAATGCTCATAAATGATCTCGCAGGAGCTTCCACAATCCATGTACGCTCGGGTTACTTCCATGTTTGAGACCCGTACCTTGATGACCACGGGGTCAGTCGAAGGTGTCTGCGCCAGGATGGAAGGGAATGTTATCTCTCCTACGCTTCCCAGCTCCCCATCTGCTTCTTTCTGTTTCAAGGTTGGATCATGCCTGTGCACCATTAGTATTGGAGCCTCTGTAGGGGTAGCCTCTTTTTTGTTTCCTTTCCATTCACCCAGTTGGGTGTTGGAAAACTTGTCTTTTCCCTTCTTGATGCCTTTAACCAGGTGTGCTAATTGTCTGCATCATACCGCCTCTTCGATCTGCTTCTTCAGCTCCCTGCAACTGTTTGTGTCGTGCCCATGGTCTTCGTGAAAGTGGCAATACTTTGACATGTCCCTGGCTTTGCTTCGTGCTGACATCCGAGGTGGTGGATCGAAGGACTTCGCGGCTTTCTCGGTAGCCATAATCTCCCGGGGAGATTTGACCAAGTTTGTCAAGAGTCCATGATTCGAGCCTTTGTTGTAGGGAGTGAAGCGGTCTCTGTTCTTCTTCTTATTCTTGGATCCTTCCCAGGAGGACCCTCTGGAGAATTTGTCAGAGGCTTCCTTTTGCTCTATCGGAGCTCCGTTTGCTGCTACTTCTTTAGACTCAATCCAAGTGTAAGTCTTCTCCATCAGTGCCTTGTAAGTGGTAGGAAGATCGGTGGACAGGAATTTCACCAAGCTTCGAGTACGAAGGCCATGTACAAAACCAGAGATCCTCTGATCCTCGTGCAAACCCAGAATTTGTAAAGTTTCATCGGTATACCTTGTAACGAAGGCCCTTGTGCTTTCGTTGTCCCTTTGCTTGATGGTATGCACGGCTAGATGGGTCTTGGTGTACTTCTTTTGTTGGCTAAAGTGTGATCGGAACTTAGCCTTAAGGTCGTCTAGACTTAAAATGCTCCCCAACTTCTGTCCATTCCACCATATTCTTGCGGAGTCTCAGAGTGTGTATGTGAACATGTGACATGTTGCGGGCATGACCCACTTCTGCATCTTGATAGTGCCTTCGAACACTGTAAGAAGTTATCAGGATCGCCTTTCCCATCTTAGGTGCCTATGTGAGTGGGCATCTTTACACCGTCAAGTAGAGGGTAGTCTTCGATCCACTTCACAAAAGGTGTGCAAGCTCCAGAGGCTTCGGCATAGTAAGGGTTATATGGAGGTGGATAAACAGGTGTAGGGTTATACTGGTTAGGAAATGGTTGTGTGTATGCAGGGTAAACTGTAGAAGGTTGATACGAAGGGTTTCCACCCGTCGACTGTGTAGGAACGTGTCCATAGGGCATTTGCTGGTAACTTTGGTTGGGGAGAGAACCATTCGAAGGGTAGGTGTTATAGATTTGAGCAGGTAGGTAGGGGTTCATTCCCGGAGGGGGTAACTGATTCATCCCTGAGTATGGAGGAGGTCCTCCGACACTCGAGACATATGATGGGGGTATCGGAGCCCCCATCCCTTCTCTTCCTAAGTTGGCAGCTATGAGAGGTGGTAGGTTTACCCCTCCGTTCCCTACTGGGTTCATCTGTTGCAACTTCCTTAGCTCCACTAGTCCTTGAAAAGCAACACTAGAACCACGAGCCCTTTCAATCTCAGCCATTATCTTCCCACGATGATTGCAGCGATCGATTATCTCCGAACCTTTAGCCCTAAAATCTTCTTCATCTTCAAAAGTTGCTTCAACTTCTTTGCATTAGTGAGCTAACAAAATATCCTTCACAGCATTTGATTTTGCCAAAAGTTTGAGTTGATCACAAAGAGGAAATCATCCAACCATGTTATCATTTTTTTTTTTTCAAATAAATTAGTAGAATGAATGAATGAGGAGAGCGGTGATGAATAGAGATATAGCGAGAAGGTAAATAAGCAGAGTAACGGTGGTAAGCCTTCCCTACGCAAATAGATGCTCTCAAAATACTCTTAAAATATCTCATACATACTAAAAAATCTTCAAAATGTATTAAAAAAATAGTTTAAATAAAAGATTAAAATACATTGAAAAATAAATAAATAAATAAACTACATAATAAAGCTCAAATAATCTTAAAATGGTATAAAAGAAGATTAAAATACATTGTATAAAAAATATAGCATAGTACTTAAAAAAGATGACGACCTGGTCGAATTGGAAGAAGCTGTAGGTATTATTGCAGGTCAATCTATTGGATGAGAGGACTAACTTTGCCCCAAAATGACGTTTTTTTTTTTATGGCAGGACTAACTTTGACATAACCGTTATTATTTATAACATGGGATAAAAAATAGTAATCTATACTTCTATACTATATAAAATGAAAAAATGGTCAAAGTGGAAAAAGTGAAAAATGTTGAAAGTTGAATGTTGAAAAAATGGTCAATGGAGAGAGAAATAAATAATATAATTAATACTCTTATTAAAACACCCTATTACTTAAAAGTACAATAATTTATTCACATTGTACACCCAATTAAAAGCACATCCATCAAGTTAAAAACAATCAATTGAAACCGATACCGGGTTGACCCATTGAAACCGATACCGGGTTGACCCGGGACGCTTCAAACCCGGCGGGCTGACCCGGTTTAATTTGACATTTTTTTGACCCAACCTATCGGTTTAACTCGGTTTAAATCGACCTGTTTTTTTATCGGAACAGTTCAACCAGTTGAACCACCCGGGTGAAATCGGGTTTCAAATTTGACAAAATTATATGAGAAATGATGAAGTAGTTGTGGAACCCGTGACAATTTTTTTTAAATGAGAGACCAAGTAATTGTAGTTTTTGGTTTATTTTGCTTTGACACATGTAGTTTATTTTAAAAAATATTGCTCTTGCACCATTTAAGGGACTAGCATATATGAATCGTCGTTTAAAAGTTAATATATATTGTATAGCCCTTTGTCCAGTGTATCAATAATGTTATGCAAGTTTATTAAAATCACAAAAAATAAATAGTATTGTTATCTTTAGCGATAATTATTTGTACCTCAAACAAATAGCTTTGAACAATGCATAAATATCTATACAAATTGATAGTACAAAATAATCTTATATGGTGATATCCAATTTGCAAAGTTACAATTTTAAAAGCCACACACCAAATGATAAACGCTACACATGTAAAAAAAAATAGTTATCACTTACTGACAAAACAAGAAAAAGCGGTCACACATGTTGGCTATACCTCTAAACTACAATATAATATTGCCAACTACATAATACCGTTGCTTTTTGTAATGCTTGAATCTATTATTACTAAAAATCTTAATAACTTAAAACAATCCTATTAGAAAATATACTCACACACTTAGATATACTCCACATAATTTTTTTTAAAAACTATATATTTATGCTGCTATGCAACTACGCATCAGAATTGTAGTTATTCGAAAACGATTCTCTAATGCTACAAATACAGTTTGTTGAAAGAAACTTATGTGTCGTCGGAACTTTGCAAAAAACTAGACATCGCTGCCGCTAGGCGCGGGTACTCGTCTAGTCATGCCAAATACCTATTTATTTGTAACATTATTAAATCAAGAAATTGAAAGAGTACGTGGCAAATTTTCAGCAAAAAACATACAAAAATTGCACGGATGACTCTACTCGTTAAGAAATCTAGAATTTGTTACATTTTTATGGCTTCAAATTCTAGATTTCTTACATCCTTAGGGACCTCTCAAGTAGTAAGAAATTTAGATTTTGAAGCCATAAAAATGTCAAAAAAAATTAAAGCAAAAAACGTGCGACAGTGCGCGGATGACTCTACTAGTTATATTGAATTTTGCACAGATGCTTCACAAGTAGGGGTGTCAAATGGGTCAACCCGACCCGAACCCGATAAAGCCTTATAGGGTCGGGTTGATTCGAGTCCAACTTAACTTTTCGGGTTTATCGGGTCAACCCGATTAACCCGATAACGTTATAGGACCGGGTTAAGGTCTTCATTAGTTTGTTATCGGGTTGACCGGATATACCTTATCAACTATATAATGACATATTTAAAACTTTATAAAATCTGAACTAAACTCCCATTAGTCACAAATTTTAATCAGTAAATCAACTTTAGAGTTAATCTCAATACGTATGTCAGTATGTGCACTACTTGCTATATTGATCTATATCACAGCGGTTCATAAACCCACCCACGAATCATTATACTCTCATATATATACTCCTATAGTTGAGATCAATATAGATTTTATATTTACCATATATCCAATAAATCAATCTTAGCCATTTATTTTTGATTAAAATTAATAAAAAATCATTTTCCACATTTTGTTTAAAATAACATATCTTGCAAACGGTAAATCTTCAAACTACAAAAAATATACCATCGCGACGAGAATTAAATTATCTTTCTACAGCCATACACTTCTCTATATTTTCGGCAAATTTTTTTTTTCAAAAATTCAGCCAAAAAAATCACATATAATTTGTAAAATCTTATATGATTTTCAAAAATCACATTTGATTTGTGAAAATCAAATCAAATGCGATTTTTACAAATCATATGTGATTTGCAAAAATCATATATGATTTGTAAAAATCGAATCACATGTGATTTTCAAAAATCATTATGATTTTTCTGGGGCGAAATTTTGAAAAACAAATTCGTTAAAAATATATAGAAGTGCATATCTATAGAAAGATAATTTAATTCTCGTCGCGATGGTATAATTTTTTTCGTGTAACAATACGGTTTGTGAGATATTTGATTTTAAAAAAAAATGTGAAAGTTTATTTTTTTGTTTTGATTAAAAAATGAATCACTATTATTGGGTCATTAGATTTATGGTAATTTTGAGATCTATATTAAACTTTTGCCTATATACTCTTATAGTCCTATGGTTTAAATCACTATATTTATTCCAAGTTGAAAAAGATAATTGTTTCATGTTTATTTATAGTTGTATATTATATTTTGCATGTTGAAACGAATGAATACGGATACTGACATTTTATTACACTAGACGAGTACTCGTGCATAGCAACGGCATTTTATAGCGGCAAATAGTTTTAGTGATAAATTTTTTTTATGGGTTATAAACAAAAAATAATAAAAGTTTGAGGAATTGAGGATTAAACATAATATTCTGAAACCCGGTTCGACCCAGGAGGTTCAACCGGTTGAACCGTTCCGGTCAAAAAACGGATCAATATAAACCGGGTCAACCCGACGGATTGGGTCGAAAAAACGGGTCAAATTAAACCGGGTCAATCCGCCGAGTTTGAAGCGTCCTGGATCAAACCGGTTTTCGATGTGTATTAATAGTTTCCTTTTGACACATATGTGTATTAATAGTTGAAATTGTTTATAATTAATTATTTCAACATTTCCTTTTTAATATTTTTCACATTTCACTTTTATTGACTTTTCACTTTTCACTTTGACCATTTTTCCTTTTTAGATAGTATAGATAATGTATTAATTTAGTATTTGATAAATTGTCCAATAATTTAGTTTCTCATTGTAACATTATTTATTTTGGAATTCCATTGTTATAAATTTGTAAGTTTTTTATACCAGGACGTAATTTTAAGGAATAAAGCAAGTTGTAGAATGATATTAGCATGTACCCTGATAATCCGATAAGCCCGATCCGATAACCCGCAACTCGATAGACCCAATACCTTATAGGGTCCGGTTGCGGGTTAATTTTTAATTTTTTAAAACTCGAAAGACTCGACCCGATAACCCGATTGACACCTCTATTCACAAGCGTGGAGACGAAGCCTAAGTGTATGACCGATTGCATGTCCCACTACGGGTGTAATAAAAGCTGACCTGAACCCGAATATGGTTATTCGGGTTGGCTCAACCCGGATTGACTCGAGTTCTAAACAAGGTTAGGTTCGGGTTTAATATATGTATCTTACTCGGGTTCGGGTCAACCCGAATGACACGAGTTTGATTTTTTTTTTCTTTCTAATTTTTATGTATTTTAAGTTTGAACACCAAAATTGTATCATTTTTAAACGGACTAGACCCAAAACCGAGTTGACCCGACCCGAATTGACCCGGTCCGAGTGATTCGAGTTTTAAACAAAGTTGAGTTCGGATATGTTTTTTTTAGCCTCGACCCGATTGACCCAAACCCAACCGGATCGACCCGCATAACACACCTATGTCCCACACCCAAGTATTTTTTTAGTAAATCGAGCGTTAGTTAAGGCTGAATGCAGTAGTGCAAATCGTCTATCGATCGAGGCTCCAAGCGATCGATTTCATGTCGATCTTGCTTCTGTGGAGGCAGTCGATCGAACAAACATTTGGTCCAGTTGGTCGCGAGGCCGATCGAGTTATAAAGCTTTTATTCAAAAAATTACCGTTTAAATGCAACGGTTTAAAAAAAAAATAAAAAAAATTTTAACCTTTATAAATACACAATACAAACACACTTCAATCCACAAATCTATTTCAAACACAATTCAAACTCAAAATTCTTCTCAACACAAGATTTATTATGGCTTGCCGTTTCCCCATATCGTTTTAATATTTAATATATTATTGTTTTTATTTAGTATCGTTTTTATTTATGTAACGTTTTAATTATTTAAAGAAATTTTATTTTGTGTTAAAAATGTTTAAAAAAAATAAATAAATAAAAAAAAATTAAAAAAAAAGAACTTGGTCGCCCTTACTGAGGCACCTAATTGCCTGAAAGTCGCTGGAGAGAAAAAGCTGACGTGCCAAAGAAAATGAGGAGGATTGGGGTTCTGGGGGCAGCAGGTTCTGGGGGCAGCCTAAGGAAGACTTGTTTCAAGTGTAAACTAAATAATCTAGAAAGAGCATTAAGAAGAGAACATCAAACGATGAATGCCACGTATTTATTTCTTCTACATGTTTCCTTCCTTTATTTGACCAACTACCCATCATAATAACATATAATCCAAAAAGACAACTACTTCTTATGTCTCACTTGTACTACTATACTCACAAAAAACGTGCGTTTCCTTGAAAAAAGAAAAGAAAAATGGGTGGAAAATGGTGGTGCTTTGGTAAGGACTCCAGTAACGAAGAAGTGAGTGACCTTGATCCTGTACTTCTAGTGAGTGGTGTTGGTGGTTCTATTTTGAACTCCAAGTCCAAAAGCTGGTTTGGGTGCACCACCCGTGTTTGGGTCCGTATTCTTCTTGCTGATTTGGAGTTTCGTAAAAGAGTTTGGTCTCTATATAACCCACAAACTGGTATATATATATTTTTCTTAATAATGAATCTCTTTTTTTTTTTCGGTTTGTTTATGTTGCATTTGTTAGTTAATGTGTTTTGGATGTGGGTTGGTTTTATGGGATTCTGTTTGTTTGTCATTTTAACTTTTAAGGGGTGTTTTGGATATGAGTAAATTATTTATAAAAAGGGCTACTCAAGCTACAAAAATTGGACCGAAATGTGTTCGGTATGGTTTGTTGGTCTTGTGAGCTGTGACAAACCATATTGGCTGCTGGTACGTATGAGTGTATGGCCGGATTAAACCGGACTGATTATGAGGCAAAAGGTGGACCGAAATATGTTCGGTCGGGCAGGTTTGTTAGTTTGGTTTGGTCCGCGGTTCATTGTATTAACTGAAGTGAGCACAGCACAAGGTACAGGGTGCCATTGGTGTGCCAAATTCATGTCATTTGTGTGACAACCATACCGGAACATCGTGCCATTCGTGAGTCAAACGTTAATGGCTCAAGCCATTTGCATTTCTGTGTGTTTTTTTTCTTTTCTTTTTTTTAATTGTGAGTGAGTGAATATTTTTAGTGGGGTATTTTGTGGGACCTAATAACATGTTAGTGATGTGTTATGAGGGAGGGTGTTTTAGTTAGTTGTGTGTTATTGGGAGGTGTATGATGTGGCGCTGAGATGACATACCAATAACGTGTTATTGGTATTGACCATACTTTGTGCTCTACTTGCATAACTTTTAATGCGTCTATTTTTTTTATTCTTTTAAATTCAAATTTTTATTTCACCAAACATTATAAAAGTGATTACTCGGTGTTATAACTTTAAAAATAGCAACAACAATATTTGTTTCATGAGTACGATGTAACAGAATGAACTAAATGACCACAAAACTATATATTAATATAATATTTAACCTTACAAAAAATCACTATATTTCATATATAATACGAATAAATGAAATAAACTCATTATACACATCATGATTGTTATATATGTATAATAGATAAAGTGTGTTTACAATAAAAAAATATATTACTACCAACAAGTTGTTTATGAATAAAGAAAATAATTTAAAGTATCATTAGTATAACATATACAAACCAAACAAGTTTATAAAGTCTTTTTCTTTAAATTTTAAAGGCATTTCATGAATACTTTTAAAAAACACAACTTATTATTATTATTATTATTATTTATTTATTATCTTTTCTCGAATAACAAGTTCATATATATTATGTGCGTGCGAACTTTCGAAATAAGAAAAGAATTTTTTTTTGCAAGTAGCCTTAGATGAGATATCATCATCGGTCTCAAAAATTTAATAGTTTATAGTGACTGCAAAAAGATTCTTGTCAACTTTAAACTTATTGTCACTGTGAAAAAGAAAAAAAATTATTCATAAAAAATATCAATTACATAATAACCACTGCCCCAACGCGAAAAGCCGCTAGATTTTATAAAACACCATACAATAAAACCTTTTTGTGAGTTGTTTAGGCCCTCCAGGAATATTCTTTTATAATTAAAATACTAGAGTAAGATATCTATACTACTATATAAAGTGTTTGTGACTTTTTTTAAAAGGAAGTCTTAAAAAAAAGGCTACACACTTACTATAAGAGGAAGACTTAAAATTCAATACATCACATTATTCTATGGACATAATTTTCAGACGTACAAGATAAGAAGCATAGTCTACACCATTTTAATGTACATAATAAAAAACATAACACCTCGTTAATGCTATTTAATATAGTCAATTACAGTAATTTACTGGTCAAACATATTGTACAACCAAACATATTGTACAACTAAATGAAACACAATTCCTGCATTAAATGTCATTAATACAAATAATAAAACACATTATACAAATATTTAATCTCTAACGGACAACGGGCCAAATGGGCTTGAGCCTGAACGGGCATGGGCTAAATGAAATTCTTGATATCTGTAAATTTATTGTTAAAAAGAACATAAAAAAAGAAGATGTCGGTCGTCTTACTTGCTTAAAAGGTCACATGAAAAGCATTTGTTCGATATAAAAATAGTTATCGGGTACCCGCCGCCGCAAGTACCCTTCTAGTGATTTAGCAAAGGATTAAGAAAGACGTGTAGGAAATGTAAACAAGAAAGAGAATTAAAGAGAGAATATCCAAAAATGAATTCTATCTATCTTCTACATGCTTCCTTTATTTGACCAACTACCCACGACATAATAATATATAATCCAAAAAAATAACTTTGTCACTACTAGTACTACAAACACTCCAACTACCCCCACGAACATAAACAAACGTGCCACATTAACGTTTCTTATAAAGACAAATGGGTGGAAAATGGTGGTGCTTTGGAAAGGATAATGATGATGAAGAAGTGTGTGATCTTGATCCTGTGCTTCTAGTGAGTGGTATTGGTGGTACTATTTTGAACTCCAAGTCTAAAAGCTGGCTCGGGTTAACCACCCGTGTTTGGGTCCGTATTCTTCTTGCGGATTTGGAGTTTCGTAACAGAGTCTGGTCTCTTTATAACCCACAGACTGGTATTTCTTTTTTAAATGATTTTTTTTTTTTTTTTTTTTGGCATTTGTTAGTTAATGTGTTTTGGATGTGGGTTTGGTTTTATGGGATTCTGTTTCTTTGTCATTTTAAGGGGTGTTTTGGTTTTGAATTTAATTTGGATATGAGTAATTATTTATAAAAAGGGCTAATCAAGCTAAAAAAACTGTACCGGACAGGAATGTGTTCGGTCGGGACCGAACCGAACCAAGGACCAAATATGAGGAAAAGGATAGACTGAAATATGTTCGGTTTGCTCGGGCATGTGTTTGTGGGTTCAGTTCGGTGCGCGGTCCAATGTACTAAGTGAAGTTACTTGCCTAACTTTTAATGTATCTGTTTTTGAAAAAAAAAAAAAAAATCAGATTTTTAAGGCTCCCAACAGTCCAACACTATAAAAGTGATTACTCGGTATTTTAACTTAAAAGCTCAGTGCAACTAATTGCGTTTGCCGGGTTTATTTTATTTTATGCGTTTATGGGATTGTTTGTAAAAAACTGGTTATATAACATTTGTGTTTTGATGCTAAGTAGTTAGGAAGGTGTTTAGAATTCTTTATACAAAGTTACAAACTAGTTACTTTAGGTAAGATACACAGTTTCAGACTTTTATAATGGTATTCTGTTATTGTTGTATACAGTTTCAGATTTCCAGTTAGTAAGGTTACGAGTTGCTTATTATGAACTGCTTATCCGAGTAATTTAAAATGGCATAAGCAGTTGCCAAACACAACCTGATTATCTTATGTGATATTGTGATTATTCGTTATCACATAATTGCAAACATCCGAAAGTCAAAATAAGGCATTTAAAGTTGTTATGTAGTTACTGGTAGTAGTTTTGATTTTTTCCTTTTTGGAATTTATTGCATATATAGTTTGATTAGATTGCTTAAACATTCTTTCTTATGAAATATGTTAGATAGTAGGTAAATGAATAATTAATTACTTCTAAAATAGGAGCAGAAGCAGGTGGCTGTTCTCATCAGATTAATGATAGCTATATGCGTTTATTTTAATTAGCAAATTGTGGAATCTTGTTAATCTGGTAAAAGTTGTGTTTTGGTTTTTCAGGTTATACAGAAGAATTGGATGACAGTTCTGATATTGTGGTTCCCGATGATGATTATGGGCTTTATGCCATTGATATTTTGGATCCCTCGTTTGTAAGTTTTCGCTAGCTTCTGTTATAAAATTTTACTATACAGATATGGGCAAGCAAGATTATATGAGTGTATATTTTGAGAATGGGTTTCATATATTTACGGCATTGATACCTTGTGGCATTTCAGTGGATAAAACTTTTACATATTACGGATGTATACCATTTTCATGACATGATCGATATGCTCGTTGATTGTGGATACAAGAAAGGAACCACATTGTTTGGATATGGATATGACTTCCGCCAAAGCAATCGGTACTTCCGTTTAGCTTTCATCAATAAAGGGATGTTTGGACATGTGCTTATGATTATTGCTAATTAAGGAATTATATTTAAAACTTCAAATACACTAAAAGCTGGTTTATCAATTTAAGCACCATCCAGTGATATCAGTTAACTTTTTCTGTATTTTATTGTAGAATCGACAAAGCAATGGATGGCCTCAAAGAAAGATTGGAGACGGCATATGAAGCTGCAGGTGGTAGAAAAGTCAACCTTATATCACACTCGATGGGTGGATTGTTAGTGTCGTGTTTCATATCACTCCATTCCGATGTATGCCACACATCCAATGACCTCTTTTCTACTTGTTCATGTGATTATATGAATGTGAACTTCATTGTACATGAAGAAAATGACATGTGTCGACTTGCTACAGGTGTTTGCCAAGTATGTGAATAAGTGGATAACTATTGCAACCCCTTTCCAAGGTAATTATGCTGCTTTTGATTGTTCAATGGATATGATTAATAATTATGTGCTTGTCATGCGTTGACCGTTGTCATTTGATTCAGAATTAGTAGGAAATTATGATTCTTTCTTAGATTATATGACCACTTGTAACTGTAACACCTAGTGTTTCGAAAGCGAGAATTCTTTTTTGTTTGTTTAAATATCCCACATACAATGGTGTGATGTTAAGAAATACTTCCTGAAAATTCTATATAAACGAATTGATAACAAGTTTTTTTTGTTTACCAAGTAAGCCATGCATTGTCTAAATCATTCAGATGCACCAGCGGGTTGCATTTGGTGATAAGCCTCCTTTTGTTATTCTTAGTATTTCAAACGTCCTAAATCGACATGACTAAACAGAATATTGTGCATCGGGTGTTGTAGATGGTAAAAGGTTAATGATTGCCAAAATCTTAGATGAGCTTAATGTAATCCAAGTTTGGCAATGTTATGATGACTTATATTTATGTTTTGACTTTTTGAGCAAGCTAAAATCTAAGTGTATGTGTATCAGGTGCACCGGGATGCATCAATGATTCTCTTTTAACTGGATTACAGTTTGTGGAGGGACTTGAAAGCTACTTCTTTGTGTCAAGGTGGTCAATGCATCAACTGGTAATGTTTCTGTTCGGATATTTTATGACTGCACTGTTTATGTCATACATGGGTGTTTGGATCTGCATTTTGTAGCTGACAATTCAAAGTCGCTATAATCACCTCTTTGATGTTTGGTTACACAAATTGTGTTTCTGGTAATCTGGTTTAATAATCAGTTTTACCCAGTTAGCGGATGGCCGGCCGCCTTGATAATGCAAAACATAACTATCTCAAAAAGAAATTAAATAAATATCCTTGTTTTGACCTAATATGAAGGACCTTTACTCCCTTTTCACATAACGTTTCTGATTCAGTTATAAAAGTTTCTTCTTGTTCACTTAATCTATCAATCACTTATAAAATCAGAACTTTTCAAGCACTTCAACGTCTAATTCTTATAACCTCAAACAACAGAACAGAAACACATCCAAACACTGCTGTCTAAGGTACATCCTGTTATGGCTGAATTTTTTATTCTGATTATTCGATATTAAATAATCACTTTCAAAATGCACATCCAAACACCCCCATTACATACATAGTGCCTATAAAAGAAACGCAAGGTCAATAATTTCTTGTGACGAAAAAGATAACCAGCTATAAAAATCAAACACATAAGAAGGTGAATGGTCAATGGTTTGTGTTTTTCAGTTGGTGGAATGCCCATCGATATATGAAATGCTGCCTAATCCTGAGTTTAACTGGAAAAAGCAACCTGAAATTATAGTTTGGCGAAACCGTTCAGAAAATGGACAAGATACGGTTAAAATGGAAAGATATGGCACATCTGGAAGTGTCGGTCTGTTTGTAGAAGCATTAAAGGACAATGAGGTACTTGCTTTTTACCGTGTGTCAAATTTTCAACTAAGAAGTAGTAGGTCTGACTCTCTGTTTTGGCATTCAAAAACTGGCAGATAGAGTATAACAAGGAGACTATACCCTTGCCATTCAATTATGATATCTACCAATGGGCTGCTACTACACGCAAGATGCTAAACAGTGTACAGCTACCCGAAGGAATTTCTTTCTACAACATATACGGAACATCATTGGAAACCCCTTTTGATGTGTGGTATGTTGTGAAGCCTTAGTCTTGACAAAGAAAGAACTTGGTTTGAAAGCTTAAAAAAAAAAGGCTTAGTATAGAATGTAACCAACTTTGGTTCAATATCTATTCCAGGAAATTAATTTTGCTTTCACACACAAAAATTGTCAACCTCAAATATTTTGACTTGTTAGATGACGTGTCATTATCTTAGAAAGACTTTTTGTGGTGCTGGGAAATGAATTACGTGTTGTCATGGGTGAAAATTACCTTACAGTGAGATTTTGTCGAAACTGAGGTTTTATGGTTGTAAAAGCCGCTTGTTACCCGAAATAGAACTTGGACCATCTTTGATACCTTCTTTATGCAATTAACCTTAACATGTAGAAAACCTTTTTTAGCAATGTGCCATCGGCCGTTTATCACCAATAATACTTGTGTCGTGATGTATGATGTTTGTGTTTTTCTTTTTTATTGAAATGTGTGCGTTCTCAAACACATGCTATTTTGCAGTTACGGCTCGGAAACTGATCCAATTGACGACGCAACTGACATATGCCATACTTTGGTAAATCATTCAAACCCTTTAATTAACCACTAAAGTTATATATGTTGCAACACCCATAGCCCAAAGTGATAATCAAGCTTACAGACCTCTAAATCAATTTAAAAACATGGTAGAACTTACTATCATCCATGTATATCGACTTGTTGGATACATATGACAGATGTCGTTCTTGATGTAACTATAGCTCAGTTTGATCGGATTTGTTACATCTCTTATACTATATTTGGTTTTCATGAAGTGATTGTTATTTTCTTTTGTGCAGCCTGAATATACATATGTGGATGGAGATGGAACAGTTCCTGCCGAGTCTGCAATTGTACTATTCCTACTCTAGTTCTGTTTTATATGACTTCTCTGTTTCAAAAAATAATCGGATCAAACTAATCACTTTTTATTTTTAATTATTAAATATTTTCTAAAGCAAGTGATGGGGCGATTTTGCTAAAAATGAAATATCAGACACAAATATATTGGTGTTTGATCTCTATCAAAGTTGGTTTAAAATTGAAATTTAGAGTGACATATTTGACCACGTAAGTCAAAGGGTGTTATTTTCATTCTTGCGAACAAAATATTATACATAATCAAAGGAATGAGTCAAATAGGTTGAACAAGCTGGGAACGGCTCAAAGTTTAATTTTTATGCAACCTCTTGAATTGTGGAATTCGAAGATTTAATATTATCATTGTAATAACCTCGTTTTTTAATTCATGACATAACACCATTCATTCTTTCTACAATTTGACAAAGATGAACAAAAAGTGTTTCCGGGTCAAATCCAACTTGACTCGGCGCGTCCCCATGAGCACTAAAACTACTCATATGTTTCTTCACTCATTACATGTCAGGCTGATGGATTTGAAGCAGTAGAGCGTGTAGGAATCCCTGGTGCCCACCGGGCGCTACTCAGAGATGAAACTGTATTTGAATACATACGAAAATGGTTGGGAGTCGAAGAACTGAGTAGTAGGTCACGTGTTAAGACCTCTAAAGTTGTTGATGTTGGTTTAGCTTGAAGTTGTGGTTAGCGGTATTAATCTGGTTAGAGGTATTAGTTTGTGGTCTTGTATCTTTGTGATTCATTATTTTAAGAATTGACAAGGAAAAAACTTGGAAATATTATTTTCACTAATGATGAATGTAGTTTATGTATGTGAAAGTACATTCATGTATGGATAATGTGTTTAATGTTTAAATAAGCGATCCCTTGGTGTAGTTTTCAGTTAATAATGGGTTTCGCCTTGAATAATGCCAGACCTTATAAGATCAAGTGTTTTTGGTAATGAATCGTGAAATAAGCAGTGATGACTGTTTTGCTAAAATCATACCTTTTTTATGTGTGATTTTTAAGACTTTTAAAGCTCTAGTCAAATGCAAAAGGCTCTGATCCAACAGATAGGCGTGCTGCATCATTGATTTTTCGGAACGAGTATAATGAGAGCACATATGTGCATGCTAAGTTAATGATTAAAAAAGCATGTTCCATTTATAAAGAAGCTAGTCTTGACGACATATTAGCTTTTATAGAAATATGAAAGGATTATAAATTTCATTTATGAAAGTTAGTACAAAATGAGAAGAGGGAAGGAGTTTATAAAGCTACTCCCAACCGGCACAACAGAATTACAAATTACTTGTTGCTCAAGTTGGAGAATCTGGAATTCCCAACTTGTCACTAAGAAAGGAATGTTGAACTTTTCCCAATGCATTTGTCATGATGTCTGCTAGTTGTAAATGTGAAGGAATATAGGTTGTTTGTAGAAAACCATCTTGGACCTTATCCCTTGTGAAATGACAGTCTACTTCCAAATGTTTTGTTCTATCATGAAAGCATGGGTTAGCAACAATTTGTTGAGCAGCTTTGTTGTCACAAAAAAGAGTAACTGGAAGCTTTACCTTGATCTGCAAGTCTTGAAGTAAGTAACTTAACCAAAGCAACTCACATGTTGTAGCAGCCATTGCTCTATACTCTGCTTCAGTGGATGATCTACTAACTGTGGGCTGCTTTTTAGTTTTCCATGAAACCAATGAATGACCAAAAAAGATACAATAGCCGGTTAGGGATCTTCTAGTCATGAGGCATGATGCCCAATCTGCATCTGTGAAACCTGTAATTTCCAGATGTGGTTGAATAGGATAAAAGAGACCTTTTGATATTATCCCTTTCAAGTACCTTAGCAAATGTATAGCAGCGTGCTTATGAGCATTTCTATAAGCACTAGGATCATTTAATGGTGTGCCTTTTTCCAATGACAACTTCAGTTCAGTAGGTAAAGGGAATTCAACTGGTTTGGCAGCTGTAAGACCAATATCAGATAATAGGGCTAATAACCTATTAAAGCATCATACTTGTCACAAATGTCAGTTCGACGTAGCGAACAAAAAAAAATACCTCTTTTAGACATTAAACTTGACATTGTTGTCTTCAATTGAGTATTATGACCATCTTACCCTTCCATATTACATAAATGGTCCCTGTGGGTTTGCGAAAATTGCATCCATCGTCCCTAGGCTAAATTACAAAAATAGTCCCTGTCGTTTGAAAAAATTGCGTCCATCGTCTGAAAGATTCATTCTGGTGCTGGGGTGCGGGGGAATTGATATAGGATATAATGGGAGAGCGGTATTCAACTATATTATATTTTATTCCCTCTTAAAGTGAGTATTGGTTGTTAGGTCACTAGTTTTACAACACAAGCTTATAAGAGAAGAGATAAGGCGATTGAACAAGTAAACAAACACACACACACACACAATAGTATGAAACGGTTAGGCGTAATGTATGAGTGAAAGAATAACTTGAACAACCAACCCTCAAATGAGGGTTTACAAGAGTTTATATAGGCAAGGAGCTAGGGCAACACTCCCTCTCCTTCCCTATTCCTTATTGGGCTTGGATCAAGCTTATGGGCCTTCTACATAAGCTTGACCTTAAACAAACATAAAGGCCATAACAAAGCTACCTATTACATATGAAATATAAATACTTGAAATACTGTTTAGGAGTGATTCCAACAATCTCCCCCTCAAGTATATATGAATGTAAACGGTGAAGGCGTTGATGTAATAGTAGCGGTGACGTCTTCTGACATTCTTCTTTCTTGTGAGAGGAATTGTCTTGATTCGAACAATCTCCCCAGTGTAGAGAGATCGTTATCTTTGAACAGTTATGTTTTGACGTCATCTTTAACTTTGTTCTTTGATCATTGTTCTTTGTGGTGAAAGTGATAGTATGTTGTTGTCTGCATCAGTCTGCCTCAGGTCTGCTTCGCTGCTCCAGTGTCTCCACGTCATTCTTCAACATGCTCACACGCTCTTTGACGTTGGAAATCAATACTGATGAAGTTCTTTAAGTCTTTGACTTTGTAGATTCTTTGATTTGATGAAGAATCATTCTAACTGTTGTGTTGCATTGGAATAGAACTTTCATTAGTGATGATGTTGGCGTGAGCATGAGAAGAATCAGCACGATCATCCCGCTCCGGAGCTTCCATAAGAAGAAAACATTTCAAACGGTTAGTAATAAGCGGTTTCCGGCACTTACAAGTTTGAACTTCGAGAGTGTCAACAGCATATTGTGAAGACACAACTCTAATTCTTACAAAGGCCGTTCCTGAACTGGAGTCCCACAAGTGAGATAACGCGATGTACCGAAGTACATCTACAGTTCAGATGAGTCGCTGAGGTACACCGAAGCATCACCTCACGACTGTAGACCGTTTGAGACACACTCCGCGTAATCCACGGGGAGTTACCGAAGAGACCTGCTGTCAGGGCTGTTTGATGTTGACCCTGGCAGGAGTTTCCATTCAATCACTGAGGATCACAGATGTGAACCTCTCATAAATGTTCTCGACAGATTGCTAAGATCTGTGAAGGACTCGATATGAACCACTGATGATCTTATTGTTGATCATCAAGTGATTAAATTTCAAGTGTACTTAAGAGATCTTTTGATGAATCTCGTGGCTCTAGACTCAATAGTGCGTTTTGGTTTTCCTGAGCGGAGACAAGGGAGAGGGTCTCCTTCTTCAATACCAGCGATCTCTAAGAGAAAGCCAATAGATTATGTAGGGTTCCCTGTGAGAATGAAACAAGTTTCTGTTGAGAGAAACTTGAGTGGCTAAGAAGGTTTAGTGCATGCGTCACTGGGTCCATGACGACTTTTAATCTTCAATACCGGTGTCACTAAGTGACAACCAGTAGCATATGAATTGAACCCGGTGTCTGCCCTAAGTTGAATAATCTGGAGGGCTATTTCTTTTCACCCTTTACTTTACATTTCTTTTTGATTCTTCAACTCCTTCTTTCTCCGATTCTCATTTTCTCCTTTTACAATCATTCCTAAGGACTTCTAACACTAACTAATGGTAGTGTCCTTGGGTAGATCCCTCCAGCTCTGGCGGATCATAGGACGGTTATTCCTAACCTTAGTCACCTTATAACTTCATGACTAACCTATGTTTGCCATTATAACCACTGTAAGTTAAAATATCTCTCAAAGGGTTTGTAAATGAAAAACATGTTTGAACCACAGTGAGAGATAAGTTTTTGCATAAATACTCCCCCTCCACATGTGCTTAATAGTTTTAATGGTTAAATGCACAGTGAGGAAAGAGCGCGCACTTTTTGAATTGATTCACTGAAGATAGACAATCCCCCGCGAGACACGGTTACGTTGCATAGTTAAAGAGTTATATTGTCGGCTTTTAGGTGACAACTGGCTCTAATAACTATCTTGAAGGTGTAGACAAACCTCGAAAGGTTGTCATACCCGTCAGAGTTCATGTCTATCAAGAGTTTCTCGAATGGTACTTTCTACTTGGACAAGTCCTTTGCGAGACACGTTTACATCACTAGCGAACTAGCTTGAAATTATTACCCGTCCAGGACAAGTCTTTTCGAGTTACTAACAGTTTAGTACCGTCAATTCGTAGGTTAAGTCTGAGGTACACAGATTCATTTGCATTTTGTACAACATATTTCTTATCACACAATTTTCTCCCCCTCAAAAATGGCATATAAAATGTTATTTTTGAACGTTTGAGAATAAATATGACCATTTTGAGTGTTGCGGGAAGAGTGACCACTATGAACAATTTGTGAACAAAGTTTTAATTCAAATACTCCCCCTCAACTAGTGATATAAACGGTTGAGGTTTTAAAATCATATGGGGAAGTACTTGTCTTTTTGAGCAAAACCTTGAAAAATTGAAAGGTTTGATAGGTTTTACTCAAAAATAAGAAGCTTTCGCTCCTTTTATAAGGATTGTGGCACTGAGGCGTACCACAGGGTCCTTTCTTGACCATTACGGGTTGTACACTGTTATGTGTGCACAAGCCATACACATATAAGATCATGCATCCAAAATTTTATGAAGGAAACAATTCAAGGGGTACCAGGAAGTGCAGTGATGTTCCCAGGAGTGCGCACAGGGCGTTGAAAGCCGGTGATGTTTATCCTGGGTCGACCACCAACATAGCTCTCCAAGCGTCTGAACTGATCCCTTCTGAACAACCGTTCATCAATCATGGTGATGATACGTCTCACATCCCTCCTTTCCTGAGAATTCCAGCGCTTAGGATTCCCAACCTTCAGGCGTATATCCTTCAATCTGTACGCCAATCCATCCCTAACCATCTTCAAGGTATGATCCCCGAATTTATGGAGCTCACTACACGCCATTAAGCAGTTTCTGCGAAGTTCACTGCGGTAAACAATGCCGAAAGGTTTGCTGATGAGCGTAAGTTGTTTGAGCTGGTTGATGTCAGGAAGATCAAGCTGTGGTGGAGTGAAGTTTACACATTTCTGATATGATTCAACAGCCATCTGGATATCTTCGACACGTTCTTTGATCACGATGCGTCTAATGAAGATGAGAACTGACTTGATAAATTCACGTTGAACTTCAGTTGAGAATTGTCTCATACGACCCTGTACTTTGGCAAGGTACATGTCTTTGATGTCGTTGAGGGATAAGTTCTCAAAGTCAGCCTCTGAGAATTCATAGTCCTGTTCATCTTGTCGTTTGACTATGATATTCTTCAAGAATGTGTAGTCCCACTTAGACTTGAGATCAATGTGTTTGATGGCCACGATGTCCTTTGAGCAGTACACTTCATGTTGAGACTTCTGAACCAGGCAGCTTCTGTAGTAGATTCTTCGGCGTTCAGGCCAATGATGAATCCCATACAATGCATCTTGGTCATATGCTTGCACGTTGTCAGAAAACAAGTGAGTTGCACGTTCCTCGATAGCTATGCAGTTTGAGTAAATAGCCGCTGGGAATGGAAGAGTCAATGATGTAGCGTATTTTCGTGAACCATCGCCACCATGGAGAAGAAATTCCAGGTCTTTGTTGAAGAAATATCTGAAGGGAATCCTTGGTTCATCTGGTTGGCCGATTGTTGGTAGAGGTTTGGTCCAGTCAGTGTAATATGGAGGGTTGTTCCGTTTAGTGAAGTCGATGTTTGCTTCTGGGTTGAGCCAATCCATGTTGTTAGACATGGCTCGAGCAATGTTTTCAAGGTGATATTCAACCTCGATTGCACTTTCCGAGCTGTTTTTCAAAAGAAGGAATGCGTCATTCTTGATGCGCTTCAACTCGGATTTCGTCATCTTCTTCACACGGAATCTTTCTTGCAAGATTTTTGCATGCTCCAAGGTACTACCGTCTACCAATTCTTGACCTTCTTCAGGGTAGGGAGTATCGTTAACAAGAGTAGCAAACCAATCAAATTCTGCAGTTTGATCGTCATCAAGCCATGATACGACGTCATTCAGAGTCGTTTTCTTCTTCTGTTTTGAAGGTTTTGATGATGATTGTGGTTTCTGCACTTGTTTAGGTGAGGTGGGTTGTTGTCGGGGCTCAAGGACCTCTTCATCGTCACCACCCGTGTACTCAAAGTAGTCACCTGTTTTATGAGTCAGGGGTGGTAACTCGGAATCGTCCTGAGGTTTATCAGTAGAAGACCGAGGTGATGGAGACTTATGTTGAGAAGAAGTCCGATGTGGAGGAGGTGGCATAGATGTAGATTGACCAGACTGCTTCTGACGTTTAGGTGCAGAGTCCTTATCCTTATCATCGTCATCTCTTGGTCGTTTGGATTGAATGGCTGACTCCTTGCATGATGAACTGAGTTGAAAAGCAAGTAGACCTTCGAAAAATTTAGCTTCATCCGAAGTAAACGTTCCAGATCGCTTTGACATTTGCATCACTAGTTTAGCGATTAACTCAGATTCAGAGAGATCAGCTTCTTTGGCCATTGTATGTTTAACCAATGCGACGATGTTAGGGGTGAGTTGTCTGGAGAATACTTCTTTTGTCACACTGGGGACAGTGTCGAGAAGAAACTTATGGGTTTGATCTCTAGCTGACTTCTCCAGTTCCTTTTGGACTTTAGGAACGATATCCTGAAGATACTTTTGAGTGTAACCTTCAATCATTTCATTCAGTTCCTCCTGACGATGACTTCTCATGAAATCCTGAATAGCTTTCCTATCTTTCCGCATCTTGTCATTCTCATCATGTAAGTACTGCATTTGTTCAGCATACCAATTAAGTTTTCTGTGGAGCATGTCCTTCTTTCTAACTTGTTTGACAGCTTTCACAATTCTTGCATGTGTTTGAGAAATCCAAGATTTAGGTGGTTTCTTCACTGATTTGGATGATGATCTGGTTGATTTAGTTGATGGTGGTTGTGATGAGTGAGACGAAGAATCCGATGATGAGGAGACATGAGGAGACTTCATGTCCTTAGGAGTTTCTGAGGTTTTCTCCTTTGAGTGTGTTGGACTGTCTAGAAGAAACTTTGTATAATCATCCTCGTCATCTCTAGACTTTTCTTTCTCAGTTTCCTGTTTCTCAAAATCATACACAATGGTGTCCTCCACAGGCGGTTGTTGTTGCAGAAGAGTGGTGGCACCAGATCCCTTATCGGGTTGATTAACCGCATCAGGATCTGGAGAGGAGTGGGCAGCACCACTTGATCCTCCGGGGCCACCCATTTGATCTTTAGCAAATTCAGCGGCCTTTTGAATGTGTCGGGCGTTGTGAAACTTTTTTCTGTATGATTTCTCCAATTGCTCTTCTTCTTCTTCTTCTTCAGAGCTCTCATCATAAGGTACAATAGCTGGAGTCTTCCCCTTTTCTTGGACAGCTGGAGGACTTGGAGGTTTTGTCACTGAGGCAGGTGTTTCGGTTGCAGTTGCAGAGTAATGAACCTCTTCATCTGTCTCAGTATCTTCAGAGCTCTCATCCCTAAGTTGTCTTTGAGGTTCAAGTGTGGGAATAGGTTCGGCTTCCTTTACGGGAACAATCCTTTTAGAAGGAGCTTTCCTTTTAGGAACCTTCCTTTGACTCACAGAACTTGTTGTGCTTCCTGCACTTCCTTTTCTGGTTCTCCTGACAGGTGTTCCAGAAGATTTTTCGTCAAGATGACCAACTTTGCCTTGTCTAACTGCTTCCAGATATCTCTTGTACGTTTCGAGCTTTCTGACATCTTCAGTTAGAAGGAAATCTGGCAATACAGCACCTTGTTTCTTTGTGGACGTTTCCTTGATTCTGACAGATAGAATAGGTTCCGTCAACATGTCGTGATTGTCGGGGTCATTGAGCCTCTTGGGAATATCAGGATGAAGTCCAAGTGCTCTCTGTATCAACAGTTTAGTATATCTGATGTAGGGAATCTTTGAGCCAAGTTTGTTGAGAAATGACATCATGTCATCCCAAATCAGAGCTTCAATAGCGATGTGTTTCATGTTGACGAATGCCCAAAATATTTGCAGTTCTATGAGCTTAGGATGCTCATAGCCGCTGTCACGACCAGAAACAGACTTGGTGATGATCATGTAGAGTGTTCTCCATGGTTGAGGAATACTCTTAAGCTCTACGTGAGAGTGCTTGGTGATTACTCCTGTAGCCTCGTCATAACCGATATCGATTAAGAATTGGAGAGTTAGCTCTTCAGCAGGTGTGGCATAAAGTTTGGTTGGATTGACTTCAGGAATAAGGAGAGCAGCCCTTAAGTCTGCAGGTGTAATAGTGACTTGTTTGTGGTTCAGAGTCACTGTCACAGCAGTCCTTCCTTTGACCCTTTCCATAGTGTTCCAGAATTGTTGGATGTAGATCTCAGGAATGGTTGCAGAGTGAGTAAGCATGTTCTGATACGGATGAGTCCTCAGAATATCAATAGCAATAAGACATGAAGATTCAGAGCAAGTGAGGGTGTCAAAGTCAACACGGAGGTTATTCTTTCCTATCTTCATTGGATAGCCATGAGGATAGATATCAGCAATGGAGAGAACTTCAGGTGCATCCACATTCATTTGTTCCGCCATGTCGTGATCTGAAATAACATTAGCCAAAATAACCAACATATCGAAAGACATAATGTTAGTCAACAGAAGGTCTTATTGTCTAGTTATTGAATGTACAGTGTCAATGATTGTTACGAGTCCTAAGTCACTTGTATGTTCAATAGTTCAATGATGTCGTGAAATGTTTCGTGAGTTAGTTAACTTTAAGTTTTAAAGTTTATTTTATCACTTATTGTTCACAACATATCAGACGATTTAAGTTTATTAGTGACAATTATTGGATTCGTAATGATATGATTAGTTTATTTACAAGGTTGTACACGTAACAAATCATCATGAAGGTTAATCCAGGGTTAAGCGTAGTTTTGGCAAAGTTATGCGTAGACAGGTATGATATATGCTTAGGCGTAGACTTACGCGTAGAATCCTATCTTACGCGTAAGAAATGTTACGCGTAGGAAAAAGAGACATTATGCGTAGAGCTTATGCGTAGGCATATATTATCCTTACGCGTAAGGCTACTCGTAAGAGTTGTCCTTAAGCGTAGGGGTCACTGTTTATGCATATCCTTCACAGGATACGCGTAGTCTATTGTAGAACCTTATGCGTAGACGCTACGCGTAAGACTAGTCTTACGCATAACAAGCTACGCGTAAGGTGATCCTTATGCGTAGATTAGTAACCACCTTGATTCTGAATATTACGTGTAGCAAAGGCCTGAAATAAATCCATCAAATCATCAACATTAACACATACATACATTTTATCAACAGATCATGGGAATAACATATGTTACACAGTTATGCGTAGAATTGCATACGCGTAGACTAAACCCTAGATCTACGCGTATGATATCTAGCCATGGATTATGCACCAAAGTTTTTCTGGTATATTATAGATGTTGTGAGAGCATGTAGACCAAGTTTTAACACTTATTATGCAGTGAATCAAAAATACCCAAAGTTTATGAGCTTTAAACCCTAGTTTCGAATTGATGACCAATTCGTGTTTCTGGGTGGCTATAGACTATGGAAATCATCAATTCAACAACGTAAAAGCATGACACAACAATCTTTTTGACCAAATCACTTATCATTCGAAAATACCCAAATCGACTTATAAACCCTAATTTTCAAAAATCTTCAATTAGTGGTTCTGGGTGGAATTTGATGGTTAAACTGGTATCATTGATGTAATATGAACGTTTTGACACAAATTATTTAACCACAAACACACAATCTTGATCATGTGATCATACACTTCTGCGTAGACCACAAAAACGAGATTATACATAGTTTTAACCGTTGGATTTTTGAAAAATTCAAAACCATTGCTTAAAAACATGTTGTAAACGCAGAATCACTTACAAAATGATGATCTGAAACACGGATTTCTTGAGTGAATATTATGCGTAGGATGATAATAGGTGTTTTGTAATAAATGTGAAGTGAAAGTTAGGTGGAGGATATTTTTATTCAAAATATTTTTAAGGTTTTGACAGTTTTGGTCCCTCCACCTTTTCCTTTTTCATCCAAAGCTTTTTAACTTCCATTTTGGTTACCAAACGAAGATTTTTGGGAAAGAAACTTGACGACACTCCCCCTCGACTTGAGAAAATAATGAAAGGTTATTAATTAAAGTCCGAGGAGTGTCTTTGAATCAGAAAGTGTACCACCATTTGTAAAAGAATCAACCGAGATGTGATAACATGCAAGTACATAGATGTTTGAAAATAGTTAAGAGTTAATTTTCTCCCCCTCAACACTTGATCGGAAAAATACTGAATTTTGAAAGATTGAAGTGTTGACGGAAGAAATGTACTTGCCATGTTGAAAGAAATATAGATGAGAAGAATATTTTTGTTGTTTTATCGGATTTTATATTTTTGTATTTTGTTTTTGAAAAATTTATTTACAAAAGATGTTTTGGTGTTTGACAGGTTTTTAAGACTGTTTTAAGAGGTCATCCAATTCCTCTTGAGTCAAACACCTCATACCAATTCGGTGGACCAACTCATTAAACCTAGCGGGAGGCAAGGCTTTGGTGAGCAGATCTGCCAATTGGTATTCAGTACCCACAAAGTATAATTCAACGGTACCCTGTTCCACATGGTCCTTGATGAAATGATAGCGTAGATCGATGTGCTTTGATTTCGAGTGCTGAACTGAGTTGCACGAGATTGCAATGGCACTCCGATTGTCGCAGTACATCGGGATTCTGTCAAATACGTAACCATAGTCTTTGAGTTGTGTTCTCATCCAAATGACTTGAGCACAACACGCGGACATGGCTACATATTCTGCTTCAGTTGATGACAGCGATGTACAGTCCTGCTTCTTTGATTGCCAAGACACCAGTTTATCACCGAGAAATTGTAGAGCTCCTGAAGTACTTTTCCTTGAGTCTAAGCATCCTGCGTGATCAGCGTCTGAAAAAGCGATTAGTTCAAAACCAGAATCCTTCGGATACCAGATCCCCAAGTTAATGGTTCCCTTGATGTATCGGAGGATTCTTTTAGCCTCAGAGAGGTGGGTTTCAGTTGGTCGCGACTGATAACGGGAGCATAGATAAACGGCAAAGACAATATCAGTTCTGCTAGCTGTTAGATACATGAGGGACCCAATAATACTTCGGTATTTGGTAGGGTCCACTAATTTCCCATGTAAATCAGCGTCTAACTTCTTGGTATGAGTCATTGGTGTGGCATAAGTATCACAGGTTTTCATTCCAAATTTGTTTAACAATTCAAGGGCATATTTGGACTGACTCAAGAAAATACCACGGGGTGATTGATGAACTTGCAGTCCTAGAAAGAACGTAAGTTCACCCATCATGGACATTTCAAAATTTTTCTTCATTAGTTTTGCAAAAGCGATTGAAAACTTTTTATGTGTGACCCAAAAATGATGTCATCCACGTAAATTTGAACAATTAAGATGTGTGCCCCGTGATATTGTATAAAAAGAGTTGGGTCAACCGAGCCATTGGTGAAATTATTGGCAATGAGGAAAGATGATAGCTTATCGTACCATGCCCGAGGGGCTTGTTTGAGACCATAAAGAGCTTTGTTCAGTTTGTAGACATGGTTCGGGAACTAAGGATCAACGAATCCATCTGGTTGGCTGACATAGACTGTTTCTTTAAGTTGCCCATTGAGAAACGCCGTTTTGACATCCATCTGATAGACCGTCATGTTCATATGAGCCGCGAACGCGAGAAATATCCGAACAGCCTCAAGACGAGCAACCGGAGCAAAAGATTCTTCAAAGTCTATTCCTTCTTCCTGACGATAACCCTTAGCAACTAGACGTGACTTGTTTCGGATGACGTTCCCTTCAGCATCCAATTTGTTTTTCCAAATCCATTTTAGACCAATGACGTAGACTCCTGTTGGTCTTTCAACCAGTTCCCATACTTCAAGACGTTTGAATTGGTTGAGTTCTTCTTGCATGGATTCAATCCAGTTGTCTTTTGTCATTGCATCCTTAATGTTTTTAGGTTCAGATTGGCAGACAGTGAGTGCATAAATGCAATGTTCACCGTCTGAGTGAAGACGTTGTCTCGTAACAACTGGTTGATTCGGGTTGCCAATAATGTTAGCCAGAGGATGGTCCTTAGTCCATCTATGTGTAGAGGGTTGATGTTGGTATACATTGTGCAGATTTTGAGGATTCAAATGGTTTGTGGAAGATTCTGCGACATCTGGTGCAGCAGTCTCATTTGCAAACGGATTGAAGAACGCATTTGGATCAAAATCTGCAGGTGGGGGTACTTCATTCAGAATATCATCAGCTGGTTCATCATTGTTGGAAGCGGTGTGTTCAACTGTTGTGTTGGAGTCAATTGGTGTAGGTGCATCTTCAACAGTAGTTGTTGTAGCAGGTGTATCAGGTATAGGAATATTATCAGGTTGTGCAGCGGAGACAGCGGATACACCAGGAGCACGTTCATCAATATCATCACAGAACAGAGGAGCAAATAACCTTTCCATTTGTTGACGAGTTAGCTGAGGGCTTTCTTCAGCTGATGATGGGGGTTGAGGGAAGTTTAAACGGTTGTGACCGGGTTCTAAGCTGTTATACTCAGAAGCCATTTCCGTGAGTTCATCGAAATGAGCATGAATCGTTTCCATTACCTCCTTAGTTCGACGATTCCAGATTCGGAAACCTTTAGAATTGTCACAGTATCCAATAAAGACTCCAATATCAGCTTTTGCTTTGAGCTTTCCAAAATCATCACGATCATTATTCGGATAGCAAAGGGATCCAAATACATGAAAGTGTTTGAGGTTCGGTTTATAGTTGTGGACAAGCTCAAAAGGTGTTTTGTTGTGGCGTTTAGTGATCATGGAACGGTTTTGAGTATAGCATGCAGTAGATACAGCTTCTGCCCATAAGTAATCTGGAAGTTTAGCATTGATTAACATTGTTCTTGCAGCTTCCACTAACGTTCGGTTTCGTCTTTCAACAACTCCGTTTTGTTCAGGTGTTCGTGCAATAGATGTTTGATGCTGAATTCCCACTTTCTCATAAAATTCACGAAGGGTTTTGTTAACAAATTCAGTTCCTTTGTCTGTTCTGATGATTCTGACGGTGTTGCGGAGCTGAACCTGTATCTTTGTGAGAAAGGTGATGATCATTTGTGGAGCTTGGTCTTTGCTACGTAGAAAGTAGACCCAAGTCCATCGTGAGTAGTCATCAACAATTACTAAGATGTAGCGTTTGCCATTGATCGTTTGCACGCGCATCGGGCCACACAAATCCATGTGAAGAAGATGAAGCACATGCTGAGAGCTGTGTTCCACCTTTGAAGGAAAATGAGCACGAGTGCTTTTCCCTTGTTCACAGGCTGAGCAAAGGTGATCTTTTGAATACCGGAATCGTGGGAGTCCTTCAACTAGTTTGTGTCGAGCAAGGTTGGTGATGGTTTGAAAGTTTAGATGTGAGAGACGACGGTGCCATAGCCAGGATTTTGTAGATGTTGCCTTTGAAAGTAAGCAAATGGGAGAGGAAGCAACCATGTCTTGCATAGAGATAGTGTATAGACTAGAATTACGCGAGCCAGACATAAGGTCATTTCCATGTAGATCACGAATGAAACAAGTTTTCTCCCTGAAAGCAACCTCCAAATCTCCATCACAAAATTGACCCACTGAAAACAGATTGTGACCGAGGCCTTCCACATAGTAAACCCTGCTGATTTCGATGTTCCCATTAACATAATCTCCGTAGCCCATGATGGCTGCGAAGTGATCGTTCCCGAATCTGACAGTGCCAATGAACTTTGCAATAAAGTTTGATAACAGTTTAAGATTGCCTGTCATGTGTCGGGAACATCCGCTATCAACAATCCAGAGAATGATCTGTATCACCTGCATTACACACAGACGACACAGATGGAATAGAAGTAGATGTGGAACCCGAAATGTTAGAGGGTTCCGAAGCAGATATATTAGACATACACACATTTAGAATTTTAGGCATCCACTTAAATCCTAGTGTGTTATATATCCATTTCTGCCATCTGTAACTACTCTTTGCTTTAGTCTTAGTGAAAGCACTAGGTGGTACTACATTCTTAGGAGGTGAAGCGGTAGCTACTGTGATAGTAATGGTTGCCTTAGAATCTAAAGAAGGTGGTTTACCAAGCACAGACTTAGAATGATTAGTGGGCCTAGAGGTATTCCAATTTTTAGGATTCCGTAATCTAGAGATTATAGCTTTAGCAACACATTTGTCATGACAATCAGAATTCATACTCTTTTGACAAATATCACAAGGTGCATCAGACTGAATATCAAAGGTACTTAACGGTTTAGCATTCGTTACATCACTATTTCTATTACATTTGCCAGACGCAACATCTATAGTGGAAGTAACATGAGTTTTATTCAGATTCCTAGGGTGTTCTTCTACTTTAGCATTCCTTATTGATCTTTTCTTAGGTCGCAACTTCCTATTCTTCGTTTGAGTGCTCCTAGGCTGTGAAGTGCGGACGTTTGGAAAAGATGCAACTATTCCTGTTTCAGTAGAGGGAAACACATTAGCAACTTGTGATTTGGCAGTGGGAATTCTTGGTTCACGATTACTAAGTGTGACTGGTGCTAATCTCTTAATCACAGTAGGCGGGAGTTGTTCATACTTTCCTAACATTTCCCGTAACTTAGAGATGGTGTGAATCAGATCTTGATTTTCAGAACGAATATTACCAGCAAAATTCATGACATCTCTAGTGTGAGCAAGATAGTGATCAAGTTCATTAGATGCTTCAAGTCGAGTCTTTTTGAGTAAATCAAATATGACACCATATTCCTGTTTAACTTTTAAAAGTTCTTGTTCATATTTTGAGATTTGACTTTTCAAAGACACGTTTTGATCATCCAGTTGCTCAATTTTATGATCAGAAGATTTTGCACTCAATTGAGCGATTTTCTTTTGAAAACTGAGTTGATGGTTGTGAATATCTTTTTCACACCAATGAAGACGACGTTTTGCATTGTTAATTTCCGTGTGTAATCGTTTATTTTCAGCTTTTAAAGACTCGATCTGAAGCACATTATCGGTGTTCTCAACAGTTACAACAGTTTCAACAATATCAGCAGAGATATGATCAGATGCATATGGCAACGAATAGAGTAGCACAACATTATGGATATCAGCACAGATAACATCTTCCAAGAGTCGATCAACATCTTTTCTCAACAGTTTCTTTTTGCGTTTTGTGTTAGTAATAGATGTTTCTGTTTTCTCGAAAACGTTTTTCATTACCCCAAGTTCCTTATGAAAATCCTTTTCCCAGGCAATTGCACAACTTTTCAAGTTTTTAACATTAGGTAAAAGATTTTTCTGAAAGATGTCTCTTTGTTCTCTCGCCAGAGGCGATTGAAAATGTTCAACTTTGATTTCAGATCGATATTCTATCTCATGTTGTAAAATTTTGAGGTCAGCCATGAAAATGTCAAAATATCGAAGGATTTTTCGATTTTCAGGTGTTGAGTTTACTTCACTAATGGAAGGTAAAGGACCATAAGTTTGTGCAAAGACTGTTTTGGGATTAACAATAGAAGACTCGGGTGTTTTGATGATAACCCTGGGTGTGTTTGAAGAATCCGTTGGTGTGACGAAAGTGACCGCGTTTTTATAATTAAAAGGTTTGTTGTAAACAACATTTTTTAATTTTGATCGACTCTCGTCTTCTGCATCTAATTCCTCTTGACGATGATATTCAACAACACTCATGACAGTATTATCAATTTTGTGTTCTGCACTGGAAACTTCAGGAGTTGGTTTGAATGTTTTTAGTGAAAGCTTTGGTTTGTAATCAGCTAGATTTTTTCCATATCCATTTGGATTAGGTTTTAAGGTAAACTTTTCAATAGCTGTTACTGATTCACCATGTTTGTAAACAACAGTTTTAAACTCTTTAATTTTGTTTTGCAAACCGAGAATTTCTGCAAGAAGGTCATCTACCCGATTCGTTGAATGCTTTTTGTATGCTGAGAACTGTTTTTGACAATTTAACAACTCAGCCTTAGCTTTTTGATTTTCCAAGGTGAGAGCGTTAATTTGCTTTTTATGTTCATGTTTCAGTTGTTCTAATTCGGACAACAAAGCATTCTTCGAGGCGGCTAGATCACGCATCTGTCTCTCTAAGTATTTTTCGTTTTGATGAGATTTTGCAAAAGCGGCTTCAAAACCTTTTTCACGGTTTTCTTGAGTTTTGAAAAAGTTGAGTTGCATTTGTAAACATTCAAAATCCTTGGTTAACAGTGCATTTTTACTTTTTAAGGATTGATTTAATGCATAACATTCCTCCATTTTGATTTTATGGTCTTGAATTAACCGAGCAAAATCCGGATGAGGCAACAGATCATCTTGTTCAACGTGAGTCTCAACATGATCATTCTTTAGATCCTCAAGTACGACCACGGAGTCAATTTGATTATCAAAGGAAACCATGAGGTCATCTTGATCGTCAAATGTAACTACAGGGTTAACTTGAAAATCATCAGAGGAAGATGTAGAAGACTCATTTTGAACAGTCTGATCCGTGCCGGATTCAGATATTGGCGGAGATATTAGTTCAGATATGATGATGGTTTGTTCGGGTACCTGAGACAAGCCATCAGTGTCATACACTGGGCCTGAATCACTCATGTGCAGCTCATGCATATTAGCCATCAACATAACAGCTGCATTAGCCTGCAAGTCCTCCATATCATCATCTGAGTCTGCATCTGCCATAAAGCTCTGTTCTTTGTTTGTGAGAGATCCACCAGCTTCATCCTTAAGAGCCAAAAGTAAGGCCTCTTTGAAATAAGCACTGCCCCTAGTCCTTGGCTTTGGGCATGCATTAGCCAGGTGTCCCTTCTCATTGCAGTTGTAGCATCGAAGACCATTTAACCGAGTCTGAGCATTTCCCTGTTCCACCACTTGAGCTCTGTTGTTATTCCTGCCCACAGCATTAAACCCTTGACCACCGCCCATCTGACGACCATAATCACGATTCTGAACTTCAACACGTCCATTGTTCACAACAGCTTGAGTCCGTGTGTTAGATGAGGAACAAATACGATTGTTGGATTTGTTGGTGTAACGGCCAAAAGCATTAGCAATCATCACAAATCCTTGTTGCAATGCTTCGAACGGATCTGTTTCCTCAGTAGCGTCACTGACATATGCTTGAGCATTGTTGCTGTATGGAACCAATTGATTTTGTTGAGGTTGAGGTTGTTGCTGTGAAGGTGTGTTGGAAGCAGTTGGTTGAGTTGCTGGTTGAGAGGGATAATTCTGTTGAGCATACAAGGCAAGTTGTTGATTGTCCGGTTGTGACTGTTTAGCAATTTGAGCACGGAGAATCCTTTCCCGATCAACTTCCTTTTCATGAGGCTTCAAGTAATCGTACAACAATCCATAAGTAGAATGATGCATATTCTTCGCTTGACGGAGAAAAATGACATACTTATCCCATTCTGGACCAAGACTACTCAGGAACTTAGTATTCACTGCAATTCTTGGCATGATGATGTTGTGTTTATCCAAATCATTGATGATGTCTGAAAATCGATGATGATATGACTCGAGTGTCTCTCCAGGTTCAATCATGAAGTGTTCATACGCCAAGTAAATTTTGGATTCCAAATCCTCCTGATTGAGTACCGATCCTTCCATAAGAAGACGAATATGATCCCACATTTTTTGTGCAGTCTTTTGAGCATCAACACTACGAAGAATTGGGTTTGGTAATCCTAAGAGGATGTATTCCATTGCAAGTTCATCAGCTTCATAGTGTAGAAGTTCTGTAGGATTCAAATCTGCAACAGTAGCAATGTTGGTTTGTTCATCTCTTGGTGGAACAGCAGTTGGATCTCCGGGTACAATGACGCTAGGCATCTCAAATGGACCTTCCAAGATAAATTTCTTTAAGAACTTTCCATGTGGCTTCTTCAGATCACAGAACCTAAAGAACCTTATCACCCATTGATCGTAGTTTCCTGGAGTGAGCATTGGAGGTCTATCAAGTGATCCAGCTTCATGAATTGATTGTTGGCTGCTTAAAGCTTCACACATCTTTGCAAACCAAGTGGGTTCCTTCATAGTGCTTCGTGATGGATGTTGATTGAAATCGTTTGTGTAGGGAAGAGTTTGAAGACTTGGTGGTGGTTGAACCATTTGTGGTTGTGGAATTGCACCAAGTTGTGGAGTATGTTGCTGATTAAATTGTTGTTGATAAATGGCTTGTTTTTGATTCCATTGTTGATGTTGTGGAGTTAATTGTTGTTGTTGTTGATGATTATAAGTATGAGGGAAATAGTTAGAGTATGGTGGTTGAGACATGATGATAAACTTGTGTGGTAAAGATGGATCTTTGTAGTCGAATGAACCTTTGTTGATGAAGTATCCTTAGGCGTAGAAAAGACAAGAACCAAGTAGCACTTATGCGTAAAAACACCAAAAGTTACGCGTAACAATGAGGAGTTACGCGTAGGTTTTAGCTTACGCGTAAGTAGGGAAAACACTAAAGTTAAGCGTAGACAAAAGTTAGGCGTAGAAACTTAGGCGTAGGATTACCTTATGCGTAGACCGTAGTTTACGCGTAAAGTGAATCTTATGCCTAGGAATTCTACGCGTAAGCTTTTTGCTTAAGCGTAAGATTAGGGTTTTATCCCAAGTGATCTTTTACACTTCACAGTGTAAAAGATATCCAAAGTCGACGTATTTTCAGACTTATCCAAGTAAGAAAACACGGAATAAACCAGGAGAATGAAGATCAAGCTAAGAACAAAGTTACGCGTAGAACTACTCGTATAACTAGGGTTTTGATACGCGTAATCCTACTCGTAAGAATGATTTTGTCCAAAGATGTTTCTAAACCAGTTTTTTGTTATGGAATAGCTTCAATAGTACCAAAAGAACACAAAAGTGTGAATTTTGATGTACCAAAACTGCTAAACGGGTTACGCGTAGAACGATACCCACGAACAAAAACAAGCTTAAAAACGTAAATCCACGCGTAAAGTTTGAAACTTTTTGCCAAAAACAAGTATTTTAACACCTCAAAACATTGAAAGTACAAGAATCTTGGATTAAAAAGTGTAAAAAACGAGTTTTTAAGATAACCAAAGAATTCGTTATCTCTACGCGTAAGATCCAAAACCAAAACTTCAAAAACAAACGAGTACACCCAACTATTTGGCGATTGATACCACTGTTAGGTCACTAGTTTTACAACACAAGCTTATAAGAGAAGAGATAAGGCGATTGAACAAGTAAACAAGCACACACATACACAATAGTATGAAACGGTTAGGCGTAATGTATGAGTGAAAGAATAACTTGAACAACCAACCCTCAAATGAGGGTTTACAAGAGTTTATATAGGCAAGGAGCTAGGGCAACACTCCCTCTCCTTCCCTATTCCTTATTGGGCTTGGATCAAGCTTATGGGCCTTCTACATAAGCTTGACCTTAAACAAACATAAAGGCCATAACAAAGCTACCTATTACATATGAAATATAAATACTTGAAATACTGTTTAGGAGTGATTCCAACATTGGTCTTGGGCCTTATTTCTCTGGGTTGTTTGTTAGCCCCCATTTTGGGGTCCTTCTTATACAAACTGCAACAGGAGATGATTATTCATAAACTTTCTCTAGAAGTTTGTAGTTTCCTCTCGGGTCGGTGACACACTTTTCTGGTAGGTTTCTGAGATCTCGCTCTTTTATGTTTTGCATGCGTTTTGAGTTGGGTTTCTTGGTATTGTTTGTGAGGTGGTGTTTGTTCATTCGGGTTGTATCTTAATTGTGAAGCTATCTGTTATAAAGTTAGGTTTTTGATTTGATACATGGTATAGAATCGATAGCGCTCTCCCATTATATCCTATGTCAATTATGAAGTTATCTTTTATAAAATTGGGTTTTTGATTTGATACATGGTTAGCTGCGATAAGTATTTGGCGGCGGTGGTGGTAATGACGGTGAGGGGAAAGGTGGTGGTGGCGGCATTTTGAAGATGGGTATATTTGGTTTTAATTCCTTTGAGGGATCATGGATGCAATGGATGCAATTTATGTAATAGAGGGATCATTTATGTAATTTACCTTTTGGACAATGGATGCAATTTTTAAAAATTCAAGGGTAAAATGGTCATCACAATTTTGTATTTTATCTTTATTACTCAATCAAAGACAACAATGTCAAGTTTAATGTCTAGAAGAGCTATTTTTTTGTTTGCTACGTCAAACTGACATTTGTGACAAGTATGATGCTTTAATAGATTATTAGCCCCAGATAATAAGTCTACAAAATACTTCCTTTGATTCAAGTGAGTACCAGTTTATGTGCAGCAAATCTCAATTCCCAATAAGTATTTTGCTAACCCCAAATCTTTAATGGTGAATTTCTTGTCAAGTGCTTGTTTCAAAAGAACAATCTCAGCTTCTGAATCACCAATGATATATTATCAACATAGACTAATGATGCAGTGAAAGTACTATGAGTTTGTTTCACAAACAAGGAGTAGTCATGTTTAGACTGAACATAGCCTAAACCAACCAAAAATTTAGTAAGTTCATGATTCCACTATGTTAATACAAATAAACCGTAAAAACGTTTATTCATATTTAGCGATCTCGTTATGTTTTGTTGATAACAAATATAAAGTTATCATAAGTAAAATTATAAGAATAAATGTTATTTTTCAAAGTATATACATTTGGTCATTTACATAAAATGTTGTAATAATTTAATTGTTGTAATAGTTTATGTAATAGGATAGGTAATATCTAAAACCCATGACCCATACCCATGGAGCTAATTCATAACCCATGACCCATTGCATGACATCATGTTGGGTATTATCCATGACCCATGAACCAGTGTCCATGACCCATGACCCAAGACCCATGACCTATTGTGTTGGGTACCAATGACCCAAAGTCCATAACCCATGGCTCATACCCATAACCCATAACCCGGTTTGCAACCCAAAATCTGAACAGTTCTGACCCAGACTGCCGGATCCCTGGTTTTGCACTGGCTGGATCCCCCAAGTGAGGGATCCGCCGGAATCGTGGGACATAAGGCTTTTATGCCTATAAATAATGAGCCATTTCTTCATTGTTACTCACCCTCCTTCTTACAACTCTCTCACATATTATCTCACTCTCCTAACCTCTGATCATTTGACCATTCTAGTAGTTCTTCTATCTTTTGTTGTGATTCTCATATAGGTCCTTCACAAAGGCGAGATCACGCTATACTACAAGTCATCCAAGCAAAGGGTCTTTGATTAATTTTTCCATCCACAAACTTTCTATAGCAAGATCTTGTAATTCATATTTCACATAGTTGTTGTGTAATAGTTGTGTAAAGGTTTGGTTCTACCTCGTGGAAGAACTCGGTATTTAGCTTTGTACCGGAAAAAGTGTAAGCGACGTTGTGAGGCTTCTCCGCCAAGTTGAAGGAGCTTGTTGACATAGTGCTTGAACTCTCGAGTGGGGTACTAGGGGAGTGGAGTAGGGCAAGGAAGGTGTCCTTGTAGCCGAACCACTATAAATCACTTGTGTCACTACTTTCTATCCTTTTACTTTACTTGCTTTCATTATTTACTTTACTTATTGTTTCATACTATCTATCCATCCATACGAATTCACATAATATCGAATCTAATTCTTTGAAACTTAAATTAAAATCGGTAAAACTATTCAACCCCCCTTCTAGTTTTCCACACACTACCTTGAAGCTTGTTTAAGCCCATATAGTGACTTGTTTAACTTGCAACCTGTCCTGGTGCAGCTTTATCATAGCCTTGTGGTGGTAGCATGTAAATCTCTTCATCAATGTATCCATGTAGAAAGGCATTGTTTACATCAAGCTGGTAAAATGGCCATTGTTTGGTTGTAGCTAAGGCAATTAAAACCCTTACTGTAGCCAATTTTGCAACTGGTGAAAAAGTGTGCTTGTAGTCTAAGCCCTCTTGTTGATTAAAACCTCTTACAACCAATCTTGCCTTCTTCCTTTCCTCTGATCCATCAAACTTGTACTTAGTTTTAAACACCTATTTTTAAGTAATTGGTTTATGATCATGAGGTAAAGAGGTTAAAGTCCATGTGTTGTTTACTTCTAAAGCTATTATCTCTTGATCCATTGCTTCTTTCCACCCAACATCTGTTTTTGCTTCATCATAACTAGTTGGGTCCTTCACAGCCAATGCATTTGCTAGAAAGGCAATGTAACATTGATTAATTCCTTTGAAATCATTAGGAGCAAACAAAGGATATTTAACTATAGTCATTGCATTGGCTCTATGTGGGGTTACAAAATCCTTAAGCCAACTAGGTTTAGCAGACTGTCTGGTTGATCTCCTAGTATTTATGGGCCCATTATTCCTTTGATCACTTGTTGAAGATATTTGGGTAGGTGCATTTAGATCTGGTGGATCATTTGTTGTGGGTGCAGATGTATTTGGATATGGTGGATTATGCATTGTAGGTTCAGGTACATTTGAATTTGATGTTAAAGGAGTGTTTGGCAAATGAGATATCTCCTCATCAAGAGGTAAATCAACAAATGTGTGCATGCTAGGAGTATTGGTGACTAGTGTAGAAATGACTTCCTTAAAGGAAAAACCTTTTCATCAACTACAACATATCTGCTTAAAAATACTTCCTTAGTCACCATATTATATAGCTTATACCCCTTTTGGTTCCGTGGATAGCCTAACAAAACACATTTGACCCCTCTACTATCAAACTTAACTTTATGAGGTTTTGTCACTCCTGCATAACCCAAACACCCAATAACTCTCAAATTGCCATATTCTGGTAATTTGTGATGTAAAACTTCATATGGAGATTTCATAAGCTTTTTTATAGGCATCTTATTAATGAGGTACGTTGTTGCTAAAACACAATCACCCCAAACTGAATAGGTAGATTAGTATAAAGCCTAATTGACCTTGCAGTGTCTAACAAATGTTTATGCTTTCTTTCTACAATTCCATTTTGCTGTGGAGTATATGCTATAGACTTCTGATGTAGAATTCCTTTAAGCTGAAACAATGCACTACATTCACTATTGACTATCTCTGTACCATTATCAAACCTAATGAACTTTTATTTAGCTTGAAAATGAGTTTCTATGTAGGCCAAGAATGAAGTGATTAGTGTAGGGATTTGAATTTTGGTATGCACTAAATATGTCCATGTAGCTCTTTTGTGATCATCCACAATAGTGAAGAAGTAATGAGCCCTATTTAAAGCTGCTTTCTTATAGGGACCCCATAAATCCATATGTATCAACTCAAAGGCTATTTCAGACCTAGAATGACTCAACTGGAAAGGCAACCTATGACTTTTAGATAACATACAACCTTCATATGAAAATTTCTTCAAATCCATTGATTCACAAATAGGAATATGAAGCAACTTTGATACAGAACTGTGACCAAGTCTAGCATGAAAAGTATGTACATCAACAGATTGTTTATACACAGAATTGCTAAAATCAGTTTCATTGAAACAAACAGTGGGAAATGAATTTTTATGAGAGTTTTTGAATTCATAAACACTATTAGAGAATGCAACTTTGTCAGTGGTTGGTTTGCAGATATAAAGGCCTCTTGAACCTTTACCAACAACTACAATATCTTTAGTTGTAGGGTCTTGAAACATGAAATCATTGGGATAAAAATGAGCAGTGAGGTTGTTTGTTTGAATCAATTTTCCAACTTAGAGTAAATTTAGTTGGAATTCAGGTACATAAAAGACATCTGTGAGAATCAAACTAGGTGTCAATTGTACTTCTCCAACTATGGTAATAGTTTTGAAAGTACCATATGGTAGATTAACAATGGTTGGTTTAGAGAGGGTTTTGGTTGAGATAAACAAGTTTTTGTTTAATGTCATATGATCAGATGCCCTTGTATCATTGATCCAGTCCAACTTAATGTCCATACAAGGATGACAAAACAGGGCAAAAGAGGCAGTGAAAAGGCACATTATACCTGCATGAGAGGAGGTACTAGCATAGTTCCTTTCCTCCATAGCACTTTTTCCTTTGAACATTTTCAACATTTCTTGACACACAGTTGCAACTAACTTCTGATCCACACCACTATTTTGACCAAGTCCAACCTCATTTTCACTGCTCATATCAAAAGGAGACTCCCTATGAAAATGCTCATCAAAACCAGAATTGACATGAGCTGCAAGTTTTCCAAACTTCTTTGCCTTTTCCCTTTATACCAATCAGGATAACCAATTTTTTTAAAACATTTTTCCACAGTATGACCTTCTTGATTACAATGAGTGCACAACCTTTTCATTTCATTCCTCAAATCACTTCTATTGTTCTGAATATCTCTTTTCACAAAAATTCCCTTTTTGTTGTTCATGTTAACAAAGAAAGCAGTTGGTTCAAACACATTACTAGTAACTTGTTTTTGTTTTTCAATTTGTTGAACAATATAATAAGCCTTGTTCACACTAGGTAATGGATCCATTGCCAAGATTTGACTTCTGACATTCTTATAATCATCACTCAACTTCATCAAGAACTAAATAAGATTTGAATTACTATCTCTTTCAACAAATTTCTCAATGACAACACAAGTACATTCTAACATTTTACCACAATTACAAGTAGGCATACCATTGAGGTTTTGTAATTCATCCCAACATTTCTTAAGTTTGTTAAAGTATGCAGCAATTGTGAGATTACCTTGAATTATATGACTTAACTCCCTCTCTAATTGATAGATCAGTGGACCATTACTCTGCCCATATCTCTCTACAATTTATTTCCACAATTCACATGCAGATTGAGAATAAAGAAATGCATCTGACAACTCATTAACCATGGAATTTAGAATCCAGCAAGTAACCATGTAATCACACCTTATCAATCTTTGTAAATCCACATCATCTACACTAGGCTTATTGCAAGAACCATCAATGAATCCCAACTTCAGTTTCGCACCTAAAGCTATTTTAACATTTCTACTCCAACCATGAAAATAGAACCATTAAACTGCGTATTTGTTAACGCCATGCCTGGGTGACCAGAACTAGCAATGTAAAGAGGATCATTGACAGTGTTAACAAAACTTTGAGCCTGTGTAACTGGTGGTGGATTCGCCATTGATGAAGTCAGTAATAAAAAAACTTCAAAAACTGAATTAACTGTGTTAACAAACGCAATTGACCATGAAAATCAATAAAGAACACGATATAATCACAAAAGAATGAAGATAATTAAGATCGATTCACAATGATTAGGGTTTGAAATTTAATTTAGGGATTTTTTTTTTATAGATTTTAAGGTTTTATGATCGAGCTCAAGTCTGTGATACCATATAGAATTATGAGAGGATTATGAATTTCATTTATGAAAGTTAGTACAAAATGAGAAGAGGGAAGGAGTTTATAAAGCTACTCCTACCCGTTACAACATAATTACAAATTATTTACATAACAAGTCCCTATACTATCTTGACTAATGAAACTAGGCCCTTGTACTTCAATAGCTATTGCAACAAAAACCCACCGACCAGTATTGATGATAGCGATGGTTGTTCCTCGTAAGCCCGGGCCTGGAGAACTGATGTGGCAAAGTAGTTACATATTTATTTTGGTGACCATTTGCCTTTTAAAAACTACAGTGTAAAAAACATTCCGATATTTTGATAATTTTCATCCACATTTGACCCCAAAAGGTATTCATGATGGTGAAACTCGGTACTAAACTCCAACCAAAAATGAAAATGCGCATTGCAATAACATTCTAAAATCTGTCGGTAACTCATCCAGAAATGTTACGTACCAAAACAGCTATAAACCAACGCACATGGAGATCCACATTCAAGATGGGTATATTAATAATTTTGAAGACCTCCGAAATAAACCAAATCCAATGTTTTGAAAATTACCAAAACCAAGAATCTATATTTGTAATTTGTTGTTGGGTGAATAAAACCGGTTGTATAGAGTGCATTTTACACTGTATAATCCTTTAAGAGGGGCACTTTCTTAAATTTTGTCCATGTAAGAGTAATGTATCCCACATTTCAAATAAAAAAGCATTTGTAATGAATAGTGCTTAGAAAAAAAATTACCAAACAAAACGAGAGAAATATTTTACCAAAATGAACATATTTTATTCATGTTTCGAAAAAGAACCCAAGCGCACCACAAAGCTCAGGCGCCTAAATAACCATACACGCCTATACGCTTTGTGTTTTGGCATTTTAGGTTATAGCATTTAATTGACTTTACTTTACTTACCTAATGCTCTCTTTATCTTCTTATCTTTCTTTTTTCACAATGCAATCATATCCCCGCATACTAGATCCATCGAAGGCGCACAAGCTTATACATCAAGCGCATATCATGCGTCTACTCAATAGCCGTTGGACTTGCAAGATGTCTTATATATAAGAAATGGCTGTGAAAAGTTTATTTGGTAAAATAGATATACATAGTTAGCTAATCTAATATCATAAAGTGTTCGTTTAAAAAAATTTCTCTTTGGTTAGATAGGTGGTACAAATTTTGTATGTTTAAATGGAGTCATATTTTTGGTTTGGGTCGTGTATTTGGGCTAAAAACAAAAACTAAAAAAAACCTAAGGAAATATGCAAATCATCTCTCACAAAAAAGTCTTCCCTATTATATTCATTCACCGACATCATCAATGACCTTCTTCTTCTTATCTCGATCTTCATCGTCATCTCCGTTAACCAATTAAATCTTCTTTCATTTTATCATTAGGTATCGGTCTTAATCCAACACTAGAGGGACTGTATTAGCTTTTTTTTTTTTTTTTTTTTTTTTTTTTTTAATTTTATAATTATTATTCAAGTTTTTGTAGCTCTGTTATATATTAAGACTCCTTTTAGTTATATAGAGGGCTTTTAGAATGCATTTAATCATATTAATATAATTTCAGTTTGCTTACTGGTTTTTTATTTAGTTTGCTAAACACAGCTATCGTCTTCTTAAATTGTTTTAGGGGGTGTTTGTCTAAGCTTATATAGCGGCCTTATGGCTTTTTTGGTTTTCGGCTTATGTTTCGTAAGCTCGCTTTTCGTGCCTTTTTTGAAACTTATATAAGCGTATCATGTCATAATAAGCTTATATAAGACGAACAGTTCAAGATAAGCCGCAAAAATTGAGCTTATTAAACGTGAGCCGAAAACCAAAAAAGCTTAAACTAACACCCCCTTAATCGAACATTTGCTTTTGTTTTGAAACACAATTTTCCCCTTATGCTAAATACTCATTTCATGTGCCTAGCGTTTTGAATATAGAATACACTGTTGATCACGATTTAGCATTCTTAATTAGCATTAAAAATCTTCTTTTTCATGCTTGCATTTACGTACTGACTCATGCTATGACTCGTTTTCATGTTTTATGATGATAATATCTATTTGAGGGTATATATGTAATTTAACTATTTAAGATACGCAACGCTGTTAAACGCCAGTTGCTTGTTGCCAAACAAGATTTGTATTTAAAACACTAGTCGAAACAAAACGATTCTAAATGCTTGCTACCAACCACGCTCTTAGTTTGTTCAAGGCTTCTTTTTATGATTTTATCTGATATCTCAAATACTGACATATACACAACCTACTTCACTGGGGCCCTCACCCTTTTGGGCCTCTTGCGAGAAGGTTCAGTTGCACGTTCGCCTTTTACTACCTTGTTTATGGTTACTATAATGGATCAACAGTTTTTTAGTAATGAATTATTTCCTTCCAAAACTTCACGAGATAATAGATTTTATTAAGCTTTCAAAAAATTGGCTTCTTTTCCTGTTTCAACTTTTATTTCTTCCAAATAATTTTATTTCTTTATCAGTGGATCATGTATTATCATTCTAAGTTATGAGACTGTCATGTTTGGAAGAGTGTTGGGCATGATAATATAGTTTCATCTTGGCACGTATACTATTTTTGGCTTTCCGTGGGTTGGTGAGGAAAGTCATTGTATGCAGCGATTTACTTGTATTGTATATAACGGCTCTTTCGATGTACTAAACAATCGTACACGTTACACGGAGTCATTTAGTATTATATCATCGTAGACTTAACATGCATTATGTTTTTCCAATTTTTTCAAAAAATGTATTATGGTGTTTTCAATCCTAACTATTGTAATCTCGTCCCACCATAATGACACTAGGTGATATGCAGTCTACAATGGACACAAATAGCCATGCAAATGGCGGTATAGAAACTGCTCTCCACCTTAACGGCGATACCACAAAAACTTATAATGGGTATGCACAGCCTGGATACGTGAGTGGATGGATGTACGTCAATGAACAAGGACAATATTGTGGTCCCTACATTCAGGAGCAACTGTACGACGGTCTTTCTACTAACTTCTTACCCGAAGAACTTAATGTGTATCCCGTCATAAATGGAAACCTGGGCAATCCTGTGCCTTTAAAGTACTTTCGACAATACCCTGATCATGTTGCCACCGGCTTCGTTTATTTAAGTGCTTCTGCATCTAGTCTTAAGAAGAATTCCGATAAATATCCACATGTGAACACCAACAATAACAGAGAAGATACGTTTACAGATGCAGTTTCTACATCGCAGTCAGAATTGCAGATACAGAAATCCGAAGCAGCTGACTCAACTTTATCGTTACCGTCACTGGTATGACCAAATAAACCTATTCTACCTTGTTAATGCTTCAAGTATGTTCTTATTGATTTCGTTGAATTAACTGTATATTATGTTTTGATTTGAGCATTCAGTCAGGTGAAGAATCATGCTGGCTTTATGAAGATGATCTGGGAAAGAAACACGGTCCACATTCGCTTTTAGAACTTTATTCTTGGCATCATTATGGATATCTCTTAGGTTCGGTCATGGTAAGTCATGGCTTGGGAGATCATAGTCGCGTTTTGTAAAATATCGGTGTAAACTGTTCTATTGTGTTTATATTTTGAAAATATGCATAGAACGGTGGTATATATTCTTTAGTATTTATTACGAGCCTATCTTTTAAAGTGGTTGGCAATATCCACTTATTGCACATGAATTTCAACTGTCCAGAATTTAAAGTTGTCTCATGGTAATGTAATCAAATTCATATTTTTGATTGTCATATGATTGATCATAATAGCACAATTAAGTTGCCGAGTTTTTTTTGTCTTGATTCACTATCAAGCAAATACTTTACATCTGGTAAGATGACTATGCAAATGTTGTTTAGATTGAACTTTAGATACAGAAAGTGAATTGTGTGGTTGATGCTACCCTTCCTTGTCTTCTTTCTTGTTGCTCTCCTGAATTTACTTTATGTATTTGATGGTCGTACTAGATCCTATGGGTCCCTTTGTCTATATATAAATAATCGATGGAATGTTTGTTATATTACTGAAAAACTAGTTTGCGGGTGTGAACTTTGGTCACCCCTGAAGATGTTGTGATCTGTAAATGCTTGGGGTTCATTATACACAAGTTTAATGTCCTAGAATACTTGAACGTTTCTTCGACAGATTTCGTGATGCTGTTAATCAAGATTCTCATTTGTACTGCAAAAGTTATCTTTGCCCCCATGGGTTTTTGTTGCTGAGTACTTATCAATATTTTACCTTACCAGCTCTATGATACCCTAATTCCTATGTTGATACTCTGCAGGTATATCATTCTGAGAATAAACTGAAGCCCTCCATATTGCAATCTATTATAAGCTCATGGGTAACTACTGGACGTGAAAGTGTTTCCAAAGCTCATCATAGTAACAATGAAACTGACTTTCAACCCGGTTTCGTTAATAACATTTCTGAGGAGGTTTGCTCCCAGTTGCATTCTGGAATTATGAAAGCTACAAAAAAGGTTTTGTTGGATGAAATAGTAAGCCATACAATAATGGAATGCGTGACGGCCAAGAAAGCTCTAAAGCAACTTGATAGTGAAGAGTCCACGCAAGTAGTCAAAACCTGTTCAACGGATGAAATAACGGTAATTCATATTGCTGCCTATATTACTCGTGTACTTTTATCCAATGTTTGGCTGTCTGTTTTATCTGAATTTTATGACACAAACCAGGAGTTGGAGGACTATTCTGAGAATGAAGGACCTGCATCTCATAGTGTTTGCATACAAACATACTCTGCGGAACCTCTTGGAGGCAAGAAACTTGTTGGAAGTTTAGAGGATTTTTCTGAAGCATACATTAATATTTGCAGAAAGCTCTTCGATTCCTGTATGCAAGTCACGTGGAATGCTGTTTTTTATGATTCAGTAGCAGAGCAAGTATCTGTCTGGAGAAAGGAAAAAATGTGGTCCTCTAATGAATATCATGAGTTGACAGAGAGGTTACCTATAGATGATGTAAGTTCTCTGTCGATTATGTACTGCTTTTACTTTGTAGTTGTTTCCATTCAATACTGTATTTAACTGGCTTTAAAATTGCAGTCTGGAGACGAGTCTTCATCTTCTAAGAATGATTACCCTCCTGGTTTTGAAGTGTCTGTAATGCATGAAGAAGTGGTTTCTAAAGGTGGTGGTTTTGGCGTTGATGATAGTTGTGACTTGGAACATATAATGGAAGGTGTAGAAAGTGACATCCATTTATCTGCGAGGACGTCTTTGCTAAAGTATATTGAAAACCTTGTTGATGAGGAAGTGAAGAAAGTTGTTAAGGGCAAAAGAAAAGCTCAAAGGAAGGAGGTACGGTCAAGCTAAGTCTAATATAGAATATGGAGTTCATTTTGAATGATCATAGCTCCCTGTATAAACACTACCTTGAATATTTGCAGGTTATTGCTGGCTCCCCAGTTCAGCGAAGTCGTACAAATCAATCTGATGTTTCTAAGAATTTATCACAAATAAAGTCATCTCAACAGAATCTGTTTGTATCTAAGATGCCTTCGTCTAATTGGTTTGCAAATGCTTTCATGAAAGTTTATGCACACGAGGAAATTGTTCAAAATAAATATAATCGGCAATTGGCTGTCTCTAAGGGGAATTCTAGAAACATTGTTCCACAAGTAGGTCAATTCCGCCCTCCCAGGGCAATGACTTCTATTCCCAAGATTGGGATTTACGTTATATTGGCAACATGTCGACAGAAGTTGCATGATATTGTGGTTAAGGAGTGGTTATCCACATCTGTGAATGATGCTATTGATAAATATAATAAACCCGGGAATGCTCCTGAGAAGAAAACGAATCATAGTACAACTGTGGTAAGGTTATTGACCCAAATTCAGTTTTCTTTGGAGGTGTCAATCTTGAGTTAAGTATGAAGGGGTTGATTTGGGTTATGATTTATTTCAGAAGGGTCAGATTAAAAATAATTGCTTAAAAGGAAACGTGTCAAATGAGTTGAATTTCACACAGATTGTTTTTCTATGCATAAAACCGGGTATATATATTATTTTTTATTCTGCTAGGAACTTTGACTTTAGTTGAAATGATGTACTTTGTAATTCTACTTGACATACTAATACTCCATAAAAATTTGAAGAATTTTGGACAAAAAGTGTTTCAGGTCAACCCGTAAATTATTAGAACCTGCTTGCACCACCCATTTTGGGCATCTTGTATGCCTTTTTTTTCTCCACCAGGAACAAAGTTTAATTTTATCTTCTTTTAGGGTGGAGCAAGTAAAAGAAGAAAGGAGAAGGCTGTAGAGTTTCTTTCTGCATTTGACAAATATAGGGAGCAATCAAGGAACGGTCCAATTCAAAGCACAGGACCTTCTGAACCATCTCTTGGCATGGGTGATTATACTTATCACCGCACAAGGAAGTCAATGAAAAGAAAGCTCCCATCTTCATCTGGGCAATTGAAATCTAGACGATTGGTTGAGACTTCAAGGGGACATGATCCATCCGCATTCACAACTGATCGTGAGGTTGCTGAAAATTTGGTTAATCTTGGTGATGAACTTGAAGTTAACTATCGCTCAACTAAACAGTTGCATTATCCCAATTTTCAATTAGTTCAATCATCATCCGATAGTATGACATTTCAAAAATCCGCGAAGGTTTCTACTATAGATTTTGGTATGTCTTTTGATGTATTTGTGATTTATTGTCAATCAAGTTCTAAAGCCCAGTATCGTTATGCGTTAAGTTTGGCTTTATTATTATCTTCTACCTAGATTATGACACAATAGTCGATCAAGTCAAATCTACCAAAGAGAATGTTTCGGATTTCACTGCAAATTCTTATGATCTTAGAAGTCATGAAGTTTCTGCTCCTAATACTTCCAAACATGCCGCGAGATGTAAGTGTAAGCCTCATTTCATGCATACAGTTTGATTCTGCTATGTATTAATGTGTCAATTTGGGTAATGTTTTATTTCTAGTGGGTGATGTAGGAAACACATGAAATGGATAGAATTGCAGATGGTTTTAGGGGTCGCCCCAAGTGTATCTTAAATACATAAAACCGCCTGAATCATCTATAAGTAAACTCGAACCTTCATATAAAGTGTGTTTCGGGTCAACCCGATTAAAATCTTATAATTTTATATCTGTCCATTTGTGACCTCTAACTTCTAATCTGCTACATATGTGACCTGATGGTTGTTCATATTGTGCTTTTGTTTACAGCACTTAAAGTAGGAAAACTAAAAAGGAAGAGTTATATAGATGATATGCCTGAAATTCAATCTGTGAAAGCTCCCAAACTAGCAATTGGTGGTGCCAAGAAACTACAGAAGATTCAAAATATCAAGCCCATAAAATCTCAAACCTGCCCCTTATCTGTCGGATGTGCTCGTGTGTCAATCGATGGGTGGCAATGGCGTAAGTGGTCACAACATGCAAGTCCTGCTGAAAGGACTCGTTTTCGAGGAACTCACATCAGTGCTAAGTATACTGTTCTAGAGGCTAATGCATCTCCTCAACTTTCAAGTGTTAAGGGATTATCTGCTAGAACAAACAGGGTGAAGCTGCGAAGCCTTCTTGCTGCTGCAGATGGTGCTGACCTTTTAAAAGCTACCCAGCTAAAGGTGATAAAGGATAAGACTGCTTTATTTTGCCTTGTTTATTTTGTGGGTGGATGTGGCAACTCCAGTCCTTGTATGGGTATACGGTTATAAAAATGGGTTATACTACGTCTAACGGGTCAAATTGAAACTAATGGTAAAAATGGGAGCGGGTTAAAGTAGTCCATAATGTGTTTAAATAAAAAAAATATCTTTGGATCATTTTGTTATAGAAACTAGATTGTCATTGTAACAATCTATTTATCTAATCATAAACAAGTATTAGTTATTTGTATTCCAAAAACGGATAAGAAAAAGGTTTTGCGGGTTGGCCAAATGTCTTTTAAAATATTACTCGCCTGCCATGCTCTGCACATATCATATAACCAAATATCTTCTAAAAGTTATTTGTAAATTTATAGTTTATGTTGCTTTTCAGGCAAGGAAAAAGCGTTTACGTTTTCAACGCAGCAAAATACATGATTGGGGTCTTGTTGCACTCGAGCCAATTGAAGCAGAAGATTTTGTTATTGAATATGTTGGAGAACTAATTCGTCCTCGCGTAAGCCTGCCACCCGTATAACTTTTCAATGATCTTGTTATGTTTCTTCTGGTCTCATATAAAATGAGCAACTTGTATTGTGTTCTTGTTAGTGCACACTGTTCTCCTTATCCTCTAATTCCATATTTTCAGATTTCTGATATACGTGAACGCCATTATGAGAAGATGGGGATTGGTAGCAGTTATCTTTTTAGACTGGATGACGGCTACGTGGTAAGATATGCTTAGCAACTTATTTTTAAAGCAAACTGTTATCACTAAGCTATAAATGCTTATAAACCATCTGTTATTCAATTTAATAACATTCATCAAATCGAGAAGTGGAAGTATAGTTTGGGGACCTTCTTTTTCCATATTGAGTGTGCCTTCCATTAGTTGAATTTGAGACATTAAAACAGAGTCTGAGGATCTTCCTTATATTGTTTATTTAGTTTTCTTTCTCAGTAAATGCTGCTACAATTTGTGTGTAGGTCGATGCTACGAAGCGTGGTGGAGTTGCAAGATTCATTAACCATTCATGCGAGGTACATTGATTCAATAAATTATCTTATTAGGTGAAGCTGTTTACCAGTGTCGCGTTCAATTGACATCTGGATTCTAAAATGTTTTGCAGCCGAATTGTTATCCTAAGGTTATAAGTGTTGACGGTCAAAAAAAGATATTCATTTACGCAAAGAGGCATATAGCTTCAGGAGAAGAAATTACTTACGATTACAAGTTCCCATTGGAAGAGAAAAAGATCCCCTGCAATTGCGGTGCTAGGAGGTAATCATAAGAAGTTAATTTTGTTGGTTGTGATTTGCTGTATACTTTCCTGTTTCACTTTTAGTTAGATTGTTATCGATTAGCATTTCTACAAAATTTGGATAATATTCAAGCAATAAATAAATATTAACTGCATTTTCTGTAGATTAGTGGTCACCAGTTGGTTATATTGTGGTGGTTGCTATTTCACATGCTAGGTTACTTAGATATCTTTTTATGTGTTGCATTTCATCAAGTCAATTCTTTTGGTAATGCAATTAACTAATGCAATAATGATGTTATCTTAAGTGAACCATTAACTTAGTTTTGAAAGATATTGACTACTGGTGGCAACATGGGTGGGTGGGGCAGGTTGCCTACTCAACTATGAACTTGCTGTATTGGCTAATAATGGTGAATGCGGGTCCTAGTGGGTGGAAATTTCATGCTCGCTCGTGGCTCGTGGTTAAAATGTTTATGTTTGTTAATCTAGCAGTTGATATGACACCTGTTCTGAAATAAGAAACCACCAGTTCTGACATCAAGTAGTTTTAGTTAGTTATACCTTAAATAATCTAGTATAATTTTAATTGGTTTCTTGAAAATTGATTCTGTGATTTGTAGATGCCGTGGATCGATGAATTGAGAATTTACAAGGGCGCCATATCAAGCATGTTAAATGGAGACTTATCTTTCATGGTAATGACATTACGCTAATGCGGCAGAGGATGTAGGATCAAATGACCATTCTTAGCCTATGCTGCCTCAGGATTTGTTGAATATATTGAAGATGGACCATGATTCATGTGCATATTCTTATAAGCTTGTCTCAGTTGCAGATGAGTTTCTCCCCTTAAATTCTGTAACTTAGTCGTTCATTGGTTACTTTTTTGTTTATACTTAGCTAAGTACACACCATTGTACAGGCATGCCCAAATTTTGACTCGAATACCATCAATACAAGGCTTAGTTTTTTATAGATAATTTAATACCTTTTTTTTGTATGCGTTTGGGAGTGGATATAGCTATTAAGATTATTCTTATGCGTGTTTAATATGTATAAATAGCTAACAAAACTATAAAATCACCATTTGCAAAATTGATGTCATTCTCAAGCACAAAAACTGCTATTTGCAAATTTGCTTTGATAGACGATGTACTCTTTAGTTTTTTCGTCATTTAATTAAATGTATCTTGATTTATCCCCGACTACTTTTGGGATGAATTTTACTCTAATCAGAAGCCCAAATAGTTCTTTGGGCTTGTTTTTCTAAAGTAAACCCTGTGACTTACTAAACTTTTTGATTAGTGTCCTTGATAAATTTACAAGTTCATATATTTTATGGATGATGTCTTTCTGTATAGGATGTTAATTCCCAGCCGGGTTTTGTTACCACATATGTGATATATTTATTCGTCTTCATATAGTATCATCAGCAAATTCTTATTGCACAAGATAATTATCTAATGTGATAGTGATTCGTAGTTTTTCTTCTTTTCCTTTCTTCAATTGGTTTAGGCGGAGGCATAAGTCAACGGTAAAATTGGTTTCAACCTCGAGGGCAACGGTGGTGTTTTACAACCGTCTGGTATGATTCCTCGCTTCTCTTGCAATAATTTGTTTCCTATTGCAGTTGTTTGGTGCTTCCTAAGAGTTCCAAGCCCTTAGCCCCTTATACTTCTTTGGATGCAGTGATCAAACAACAATCATAAAATACAACTTCAGAGATCAAACACAATAATAAAACCAAGTGTGGTAATTGGACCGAGTGAGACTCATATCAATAAAATAAAATGAGTGCGACTATGTTGTACAAGCTTAATATTTTTGTAACTGTTATAATAAGGACCAAGAAACTCGCATGATGTTAGTAGCAAAGCATTGATCTATGATTAAGGGTGCTCGTTTGGGTAACGTGAACTTTTTAACCAACCCCGAATATAAATCGTGTATGTTGTTGGACCAATTGGTTGAAGCTAAACCTAACCTCGTCTTTGTTAACCTCAATTTATGGCTAACATGTGTTTCGGTTAGCGGTTAACCTCTATATGCTAAACAAGAAGAATTATACATTCACTTATCAACTCACTCATCGGAATTAATAGGTTCTATAGATACACTGGCCAAACAGAGAGTATATAAAATTTAGTGGGAACTTTAGGATTTCAATGCAAGAGTGAGTTTGAACTAAAGTTACAAAGGTTGGCAGTTTTTGTTTAGTTAGGAATTTCGACTATTTTACTCAAAGAATATGAAATAGTTATATGTCAGTTTACTGTGTTTGTAGTTGTTTTTGGATATCATAATAAATTTTCGGTTTGGCTTGGTTCGGTTAACATCTCTTTAGCACCAAACACCTAAAGTGATCCACAAAATGCTCATTACCAAGTTTTACCTACAGAAGGCGACCCATCGGACGGTTTCAGTGAACAGCTTTACCATGACAATTTGTCTAAGAAATATTCATTGGTATGCGAACAAGGGTATCATGTTTGTGTTTCTTATCTCATACAAACAACAAAATGACATATTATAGTCGTTCATGAATATTTTGTGAAACACAAAAAGGGAACAATTAGAGGTACACTGTTTTTGTTGTAGGACCTCATGAATTGTCAATATTGAATAATATGACTGATTTTCAAACATTTTTATGTGGTAAACAGAGTTATTCCACAAGAAGATTACATGATGCCCAAATATATGGTGTGAATTGGTTCCGACCTTAGCTCAAATGGAAGAGTAGAAGGATTTGACTAATCAGAGTGTCACCTCTGGATTTTTGTAATCCTTTTGGCTGTCGGTTCGAGTCCGACAGGTCGGTTTTGGTTTCATTACACCTAATCTACTTTGATCATCTTCTTTTTATGTGGCTTTTATTTAATGAACATGCTTTCTTAATTTTAACCCACATTAACTAAATTAACTCTAGTTGAGAACATGATTGATATCCTCCGATTCCTCCCCCATTAAGTTAAAACTCTAATCCTCTCTAAAGTGTGATTCATAAAATTGTGAAGAGCAACAAGTTAGAAACTATGCTAAATTTTATTTCAAATAGTAATGTCTAATGCTGTATCCTTCAGATTTTGTATGCAATAAATCCCACGTGTATAAAGTTTATTCATGTTAATTGGAGAGGTGTTTAGCATGGACTTGGTGGATCAAATGTGTTGCAAACACTTTACTTCCATCAATTGACCTATGTCGATAATGCCTCAACAGAATTTGACCCCGAAAACCTCTTGGTTGGCGGGGCTCTTATACTTTTGCACCAAAGTCCTTTTGTTCTTCATGCTATATAGGTGAATACCCAAATTTTATTGGAAGGAATCTGAAGAAACGACATTGCAAAGCCGGGCAATCTTGTTGCATGACGATTCTGATTTTGGAAGCATGCTTATGTACCAAAGAAGGCGGTGTATGCACCAATTGCTATTGCCGTTCTGAAAAGAATCATACACAATGTTGCGTGGTCAAATTTTCAAAAGGCTATTAGACTTGAGTTGAAGTCTGTCTTCCCATGTGACCGGATGTCCGATGAACTTTTAACTTGTACTCATAAGCTGAGATTGTGTATTATGTTTGTCCTTTGCTATTTGATTGTATTACATACTATGACAAAGAGTGGATTGTCTGGCTCTATGCAACTATAGCAGTGATTAGGTCAAAATTATAATTGTACTTCAAAAAGACAAAAAGAAGAAAAAAAAAATTACTTGAGAAGCCCATTGTACTTAAAAAATATGTCAAAAACACACTGTTTTTTTTACTAGAGATAAATCACTATATTAAGAAGTTGAAGTTCTTATGTGTTAAGCTAGTGGTCTACTTGTTTGAACTTCAAATTTGAATAGCAAAAGTGTTATTATCTCAGAATTAGTAGGTGATGCAACTAATGAAAATTGTCTAATTGCCTTTTGAACCAAATTTTAGATGAGAAGGGTTTAACAAGTTGGGATCTCTCGTCTATATGTCATTTTATTAAAAAGATTTACTGATGAGAAGGGTTTAACCATCCAATGACAGATAATCACACTAATTAGAAAGGCTGAATAACCTTTGAAAATTGCAACATATGCATATAGATTGACACATAATCCATAAACTATATATAAAGAATCAAACAGGATGTATCATGGTTCTGACCTTTCCCTACATCTCTTCGTACTACTCTTGGATTTTCATGAACTATGTAAGGGTGAACTGATGTTATATACACAGCTAATTGGCCATTGACTCACTGTATTTGTATCGAAGATATGCTTTAATGAAGGGGTCTAACTCACCATCCATTACTGAAACAATATCAGTTGTCTCGTACCCCGTTCTTACATCTTTCACGAGCTTGTAAGGGTGAAATACATAGTTTCGGATTTGCTGTCCCCAATCCGCCTTTACTGTATCTCCACGTATCTGCTTAATTTCTGAAGCCCGTTGCTCTACCGCTATAACCAACAATTTAGCTTTCAAACGGCTTAGAGCTTTGATTTTGTTAGCAAGTTGGGATCTCTCTTCTGCAAAATGAGCAAGCAACAAGCATGATAATCAATTAGCGGTGAGCAAGTTGGGTACCAACACTTTTTGTCCTTATAAATAACAAATGGATTATTTTAGACATATTCAAACCGCTAGCCCTTGTCGCTAGTTGCTCCAAAAGGCTCATAAATGCTTGATGCCAAACATAATAATAAGAAAAAATTAATAGTAGGTTGTATTACTTGTATGCATTAACAGTCGACTTCGACTTCAAGTTACTTCTAACCCTTTAGACATTTAGTTGACTAATACATAACCTTTTACTTGACTAATACATAACCGTATGAAAATTCGTCACTAGAAGTCTAAAACCTTCCAACCATCAAAAACTGTTATGAGTGCCATTCAAAATCTAAAACATGTTGTAATAATCAAATCTTATAAAACGTTATAAAGCCATTTTGTCAAATCATACGAGAATTTTCATGGGATGAAGGGGATGTCAAACTTTGAAGTGAAAAAATACGTAGTTTGTGACTGAGTCGGACACATGCTATAATGCCCTTTTGTGACTAAATGGATCTACCCGGCCCAAATCAATACAAGTTAGGTCTTAATAATCACAGGTAAATAGGTAGCTTTAATATGAATACTCTCCAAAAGCTAAACTTATATATATTTAATTTCGAGGATATCTAAGAAGTAAAGTGTTCCAAATATTCATAGGATCTTAGAGCAGAAATAGCGTACAGATTAAGGGTTGGCAACTGTGACCCATTTTCCTAAGATTTGGGTAATTTTGGTATCTCCAACAGAAAATATTTAGAAAACCACTTTACTAAAAACACTTGGGATTATTTTGGTAATAACATAGCTTTTGTAATACTTTGCAGATAATATATTTATTACGTTCCAAAATACGGATCTGATTAATACTGTTTGCAACCGTCCAACCCACTCTAACCCATTTTGACCCGCAAAGTAATAAAGCTGATAAAACATGTGAATTCACGGAAACAAGGAGAGAAAGTAGTACCCGTGCAACGGACTGTGACGCCAGTCGGAATATGCGTTATCCGAACAGCAGTTTCGACCTTATTAACATTCTGACCTCCACTTCCACCTGCTCTTGAGAAGCCTATTTGCAGGTCTTCCTCAGGTATTTCCACATTTAATGAATCTTCAGGAAGAAGAGGCATCACTTCAACGCCAGAAAAGCTTGTCTGAATAAACAAACAGACACAAATGTTGAATAAACAAATAAGCACTATTGGAGGGAGGATATCCTAGACAATTAGCCGATATTTAATAAGTCATACCTGACGAAGACCTTTTGCATTAAAAGGAGATTGCCTAACAATCCGATGGGTTCCTTTTTCACCGGATAAATATCCAAATGCATAACGACCTTCGAGTTCAATTGTAGCTGATTTGATGCCAGCTTCTTCTCCCATTGACTTCTCGACCACTCTTGTTTTGTATCTTTGCCTCTCTCCCCATCTCACATACATCCTTAGAAGCATATCAGCCCAGTCCTGCACTGATGATTATCAAACAATTTTGCATAAAAAAACCAACAGCATATCATGGAACAGAAAATATCCAAAATTTAATATATGTATATGTGTGTATCCATTGATTTGACTACTGTAACAACTGTCCTCGCACTTGATTTTCGTATTATCTTAATTGTTAAATTTGCCAAAAGATTAAAAACTGATTATTGCGACTTCAAATCATAATAATTAGATAGTCAGTTCCATCATGCAAATCTAAACATCCTCTGATACATTTTTGTTTTTGTTTTAATCCCTTTCATTTCAACTTATGCTTGATTACATGGTGCAGGATATAAAACTTTGTATCATGCAATTCATGGCCTTCAGATATACTTTACCTGTGCATCGGTACCTCCAGCACCAGCTGTTATATTAATAACTGCACCTTCCTTGTCATAGGGGCCGGAAAGAAGCTGACTTAACTCGAATTTATCTAAAGCTTTATTCAGTTCTTTGACAATAGTGGCAGCCTCTTCAAGAAGTGCAGTATCAGTAGCCTCCATCTCTTCTGTAAGGTTGACTATGGTTTCTGCATCATCAACCTGAACAAATCAATCATATCGGTGCCCTGTGTCAGTACACGTAAACGTAAGGCTTTGGAAGCCACTAAACGAATCTCAGTTAAAATCATGGATATTACAAGTATCATGACGGGACAAGAAGGTGTTGTAATGAATTCTTGGTTTTTTTCAAACTAAAGTAAATCTTGTGGCGAGAATCAATGCAATAAATGCTGACAATGAAGCACATAGATTATTTATGCAGAAGAAGGTAGTGTAGCAATATATATGGGACGTGCCAAAACAAGCATTGTTTGAGCTAGTAGTTACTTTTTAATACTATTTGCAGCTTCATTATCAGATACTGTAACGAGTTCGTGTTCACATAAATTGTTTACTCTTTATTTCATGCTTTGATCTTTTGATGTATATACGCAAAACTTATCTAATAGGAATATTCAACCTTCCAAGCCACACATGTAATTTCCAATCATGTTACAGAATCCACATACTGCTTCAAGTGAATCAACACTCCAACCCACAAATGTGACGACCATGTTGCTTTAATTGAAACTCATTAGCCCGTTGTTATGATTCTAATAATTCATAGTATTTGGGAAAATAAAATGGAATGGGGTAACAAGATCACTCAGCACATGGTATATGTTCTATTAACTACTCAATTTCTTCTTGTCAGGGCATATCAACCATGTTGGAAATATTACTATTAGAATATTAGATTATAACTATTCATGAAGGAAAATGTCTATATGATCGACACTAGGTTGTATTGTTAGTATTGCTATCCATTTTTGGTAGAAAATTGAGTTTAAATAAGTTGTAATGTTACATGATCAAGCAAAAAAGACACTTAGCACATCATATAACCTACTTCACATTCAAAGATCCATATGGGCCAAGTGTAATGTTAGTAAGGGCTTGTAATCAACTCAGTACACTTTTATTTCATTTGGTAGCACTAAATCATACAAAGGCTAAAAGAGTGATTTTTCAGTACGTCATTCAGATTGTCCTTTGAAAATCAAGTCCACACAAAGCCTTCAATTCATTTAGCACAAAAGTATATTAAACATGCCTTCTATTCTATTCCGGATCTTTATCTAAACATGCCTTATATTCTATTCCGGATCTTTATCTAATTACTAACACACCCATATGAACTGGAACAAAGATATTATCTTAATTTCATTATCTCCACATTGACTTGTGAGGGAATGGAAGTGGATAACCTGCTAATAAGTAATAACAATAATAAAAGCAAGCTTTTGCAGAGTAAACATAACGCCTATTAGTATAAAAGAGGTTGAAACCTGCGATTGAAATTCCTTGAGAAGATTTAACTTGTCTTTAACATCTGTGAGGGCCAAAAGTGTTTGTTGAGCTGACGTACGATCATCCCAAAAAGAATCACTTGCTGTTGCTGTCTCCAACTTAGCAAGTTCTTCTCCTAATTGCTCCAAACCAGCAGAATCCCTAATTTCTTTAACACGCTGAGAGGTAGCCTCAACTTCCTTTCGTAAACTATAGAAATCTGTCGCCAAGTTATAACCAATGAGAGACCGTGCAAATGATTATAAGGGGTGGGTGTGTATGCTGTACTTTTCATGTAGTTTTGATAAATCAGAACGAAATACTCAGAAAATCATATTTGACTTCTAAATAATATGATGACTGGATGGAGAATTTTGAGACAGTAAGAAGTATTTATTGCGACTCAGATGATAAGTTTTGTGCAAATCCAAACGCCCCATTAAGGCACCAGCAGCAGATATTTCAAAAAACTAGTTACGGTTTCAAATATAACCATTTGAGCGATGTTTACGAGTAACAATATTAACTGACAATTACCTTGCATTGCCCATACACCTGTTTCACTGCTCACTCCCGCATCTGGTGTTGCGAATATAACTGAACTAACCCCAAATGCCAATTAAATAGAAACATAATTAGCTTTAATACAATACAAGAAACATAAAAAAGATTATTGAATAAATCATAAGACAGTGCATCTATAAATTTATAAGAATGTATATATAGGCCTAAAGCAAAGTTTCAACTAGCAAATGTATCTCACTTTGTAGCGGAATGGATATAACCATCTAAATGTGTAAATGTTGAATGATCAAGAAACATCTGGTCATGTGAGTATTATTTAGAGCTGAATGGATCAAAGGGAGTCTCTCGAGTTGGTCTTGTATAAAACAATTTGATAAGTGTTCTCTACGATAAACTATATACCACTTTAACCGTGTGTATGAATTTGTTTGGAACTAAATATGAAGATACGACAACTTGAAGAGTTAAACACATCAAGAAACTATTAGGGATGCACATACTCAAAACAAGCTCTGCTGCACTAAGTAATCAGGATAAAAAGTGGTAACAAAAGTTGGCACGGGCTATTGAATAGTGATGACAAAGTCTAGTACACTAAGCAAGGGACATGAACAGAGAAATTTAACAGCACAAGAATTAAAAACATAGGCTTCATAGGTAAGAAAAATGTAACAGTAAACGTGTTCAAGTTTACAGCTTTAGACTCAAAAATAGATCAACCTAATGTTGATAACATGGTAACACCATACTACTAGACACAAAAGCCCATTTGTAACCATCTCCGAGATGGCCTAGTGGTAAGGTGTCCCCGAAGCCCGGATTCAGACCACTTTGGGTAAACATCTTGGGATGGCCGGGAAAAAGTCCAGAAATGGCCACAGGAATACCGGTTAGGCAAGCCAAAAAGTCTCGACTTCCACGTGTAACCTACCCTTCTCCGGTTCTTTTAAATGCACCTGGTGGCAAAACATCATAGGCAAAAAGGCTAACCTACCCTTGTCCATTTCCACAACAAATTGTATGCAAAAAAGATCATATACTACATGGTTAGACTGACTAATTAATAATCAGCTTCAAGAAACAGTTTATGGGTTCTCATAAAAAAAAAAAAAAAAAAAAAAAAAAAAAAAATGAATTACCTTTGGAAGGTGTAGTAGACAAAGAATGTGAAAAAGGATAAGATTTAGTGGTGGTGAGCTTATTATTATTAATATTAAGTGTGTTGTTGAAAAGACAAGATTTATTACATGAGACGATGGGTTGTGTTGGTGATAAAAACATCATCTGCACAACACTTTCCATGTCTTTGTGTTTCTGTCTGTGTTTCAAAAAACAACTTCGGAATGAGATAACGCAGCTTTTCTTTCTTTTTAGGACTGGATGCTCCTCCATCTTTTATCTATGTTTCAGTTAACACCCTTCCAGTTACATTGGAATTTTGATGAGGCCTTGTTTGTGATTAGGGGTGTCAGTAGGGTCGGGTTGACCCGACCCGAACCCGAACCCGATTAGGCCTTATCGGGTCGGGTCTAATCGGGTCAAAAATCTTGTCGGGTTGTTTTGACCCGAACCCGATAACCCGATAATGTTATCGGGTCGGGTTAGGGTTATAAAAATATTGTTATCGGGTTATCGGGTCAACCCGATTAGACCCGATAATCAATTATCCAATTTTAAATAACTTCGTTTAATTGGCCCAATGTCTATATGTTAAACGTTTGGTTACCCCAGGTTAATATCACACGTTTGGTTCCCTCCCAAAACATAATCTTCTTGATATTCACCTCTGACATTAACACCTCAGAAGAAAAAAAACTTAATAAAACCATTACAACTTACAAGATCAAGATCATCATCAATCAAATAAAAGGTATTTTTCTAATCTTGTTGATATCAATCAAATAAAACTAACTCGAACCATTACTTAATCGAACTGTTTCCTAATATAACTTTTTTTAGTTTTTTTCTTGTTGTCTTGTTGATGTTTCTTGTTATTTTATTGTTATTAGATGACGTTAGAATCAAACTCTGTTAATCAACAAACCCCTGTTGATGTTAATCAACGTGAGAGCAGTGACACGGAAGAGGAGATAGAACAACCAAAGGGTCGCAAAAAAACATCACTTGTATGGATCGATTTTGACGAACTAAAGCTTAAAAAAGGTGAGCAACCTACTGATAAAAAAGCTAAGTGTAAACATTGTGGCAAAACTTACTTGTGCCACTCTAGAAAGCATGGTAACAAAAAATCTTAAAAATCATCTAGAGACATGCAAACCCTACTTAGAAAAACAAAGTACGTCTCAAACTAATATAACTTTTGAGGGTGGTGATGCAAAAAAGATGATGGCATGGAAGTTTGATCAAAAAAAAAGTAAGGAAGCATTAGCACACATGATAATTGTCGATGAGCTCCCATTTAGCTTTGTTGATAATTCAGGTTTTAGGTATTATCAAAGAATCAACCAACCTATGTTTGATATTCCGTGTCGAGGTGTAATAACACAAGAGTGTTTAGGGTTGTATTTACAGGAGACAAACAAGCTTCGTGAAACATTTAGGAAAAATATTGGCAGGGTTTGTTTGACTACCGACACTTGGACGTCCATTAAAAAGAAGAGTTATATGGCTCTTACGGGCCACTTTATAGATAATAACTGGAATTTGGTCAAGAAAGTCTTGAACTTTTGTCTTCTTGATGGTCATCGAGGGATTGATATAGGAAAGGGAGTTGAGAATTGTCTGAATGAATGGGGTTTCAATAATATATTGTCTATTTCAGTTGATAATGCAAGCTCAAATGATAATGCTATTGGTTTTATGAAGCTTATATTTGAAAAAAACCATGATTGTTTGTTATTAGGAGAATGGCTTCATATTAGATGTGCGGCTCATATTGTCAACCTTATAGTGCAAGATGGCATAAAACATGTTGGTAATTCAATTGAAAGCATTAGGTGTGCCGTTAAATGGATCAAAAAGTCGGGTACTAGGATTGAAAAGTTTAATAAATGTGCTCGAAGTGCTAGATGTGATAGCACTAAGAGTTTGGTACTTGATTGTCCAACTAGGTGGAACTCCACGTACAATATGTTAGAAGTAGCTCATGAATATAAAGATGCTTTTGCTAGGTATGATTTAGAGGATGTGGATTTTGCGCTTCATATTGTGAACCAAGGTCATTCGGTTCCAACATCGGAAGATTGGGTTAAAGCTAAAAAGTTGTGTCATTTTTTAAAAACTTTTTATGATATTACTTTGAGAATTTCCGGGACTAAGTATGTGACATCACATACACTAGTCAACGAATTAGCCTCAATTCGTGCTCTTTTAAGAGCACAACTAGATTGTGATATTCATGATGAACCACCTATGGATAAACATCTCTATGACATTGCTAAGGCGATGAAGCCAAAATATGAAAAATATTATGGTGAGGTTGAAAACATGAATTTGTTGGTGTACTTTGCTTTCATTCTTGATCCAAGGAACAAGTATGAATTTTTGGATGTAATTGTGGAAGACCATTACGGAAGGGAAGGCATATCGGTTGTGGTAAAGAAAAAAGAGTACATCAAAGAGAAAATGAAATTTCTTTATGAAGATTACGTGCGTATTCATGCTCCATCTTCTAATTCATGTTCAACCTTAGGAAAAAGGCCAAGGACCACTAATACTAGCAACGAACTCGATCATGGAGATATGTTGAGAAGTAAGATGAAAACGGGGCAATCATCTAGTTCATCAAATAGTGAATTAGATAAGTACAACGGTGAATTTTGTGAACCTTTTGATAAAAACGTGCATTTTGATATTTTGCTATGGTGGAAAGTAAATAGCCCTCCAATTCTTTCTTTAATGGCTAGAGATTTGTTGGCCATTCCAATCTCAACAGTGGCTTCGGAGTCCGTATTTAGCACTAGTGGTCGAGTGTTGGATTCATATCGGAGCTCTTTGGGTGAGAAAACTATTGAATGCTTAGTTTGTGCTCAAGATTGGCTTCGTATCAGTTTAAATCCTGAAAAAGAAGAAGATATGGATACAATTGCAAAAATAGAAAAAGGTACCTCTTTTATCTTATATCTTTTACTATATACGATACATATTATATAACGCTAAATAATTTTAATGCTCCTTTAAAGGTATTTTTCTAATCTTGTTTAATGCTCCTATGTAGAGTTGATGGAGCAAGAAGGTGCACGTTCCGGAGCAAACTGATTCTGGAGCAAACTGATTCTGGGTGAACTGCTGCAACTGCAAGATTTTTTAATTTATGTTGTACTGATCTTGTTGTAGGGATTATGTAGTTAGTTTATGTTGTACTGATCTTGTAGTTAGTTTATGTTGAGGTCTGATGTGCCTGTTACAGTGTACTTAGTTATGCTGTTTGTTTTGAGATCAAATGTTTTTTTAGCACATGTTACAGACTTACAGTGTACTGCAGTCTGCTGCACAGCCTGCACTTATATTGTTGTACTGCTGCACATGTTGAGGTATACTGAGTATGTTGAGGTATTATCCATTAGATCTTGCTTATAATGCTTTTGAGTGTACTGATTCTTGGCAACATTTTGAGTGTACTGCGTTTGAGTGTACTGATTCAGTGGCCAAGTTTTAAGTTTGTCTGCTGTTACTTACATGATTATTTTATGGTTGTCAAAAGCTTACTTACATGATTATTTTATGATTCAGTGGCCAAGTTTTAGTTTATGTTCACCAACTCATGATTATTTTATGATTGTCAAAAGCTTAGTCATCGCTAACTTTAGTCATTCAATCAGTGGATGATATGATTATTTTAACCCGCCAACCCGACTCAACCAGACCCGACTAAACCCGTCCCGACTAAACCCGACCCGATACCACCCGAACCCGATAACCCGATTACTTATCGGGTCGGGTTGCGGGTCACTTTTAAGAAATTCAAAACCCGACTCAACCCGACCCGACAAACCCGATAACCCCGATAACCCGACCCGATAACACCCCTATTTGTGATGCTAGGACACCGAACGAATTCGGGTAAAGCCTAATCCAAAGGTGATAAAAGAGGAGGCGCATCTCAAGGAAATAAAAACTATAACATGAGAAAACTCTTAAAAACATGATTTATCAAGTGATCAAAGATGTATTTTAATGATAATGAATCAAATATTTACGACGAAAAAATTATATTGAAGAAAAAAAAGAAAGATAATTAGTTAAAGTAAAAATTGTAAATTAAATGAATAAACATTTATAAAATAAATAAAACGCCAAAACTGTGAAACGAACTAAATGTGAGGCTTGATGCAGCGCATGTGGCCATTTGGTCTCAAATGTGAGTTCAAATGCGGCGCATTTGGTTTCCAATAACTCCAAACCCCCCTGATGTGGGTTTCTTGCATCTCCTTTGCTTTGTATGCTCTAGTTGCTTCATGTAAACTTTCGCAAGCTTTTTCCCAAGAATTTTTGTCCTTAGCAGTCTCACCTTCTATAGATTTTACATCACTTCCACATTACCAATCTTACATTTCTCTTTTTTCTTGCACCACATTTTGTCTTCTAAATTCGACATGTGTTCCCATTTTTGTTATCAAAATGCCTATGAGACACAAAACACACACAATACCTGATACGCGTTGATCAGGTCTTAAAATTTATAATCTCTCGTCTACCTGATTGGATCAACACTTATACTAACGAGCAGTGTACCCGATCGTCGTAGCGGGACAATAGTAAATTCGAGGTCGTCCCAAGAGCTACGAGGTGGTTTATGTATTCGAGTTTTATATTAATCAACTTAATTGTCACAATTAAATTGAATAAATAAAGTAAATATTAAAATGAGAGCGAGTGTGTACTAATCAAGGAGAGAAAATAGGTCAACCTGGTAAATCCATAATCAATTCTATGTCCATGTTTCTACTTTCACTAGTCATATTTGATGATTCTACTTTCACTAGTCATACTTGGTCACCATGACTATGCCTATAGTATCTAGTTTAGATGTGATGGTCATCACATCAACACTATTCACTAGTCATTACGCATCAACTATCTATGTGACTTGTCCACATGCTAACTTATGGTCTAATTAGCAATATAGAAGCCTAAGTGTATCATTTAAGCAACTAATCTTACATTGTTTGAGTATTCATCATTATTTAGGTGGTGACTAAGTCGGTCCCTATACAACCAAAGGGTCGTAAATCCCTTAATCATCCGATTTTCTAAGGAACATGATCAGTTCTCCTAGTAGTCGAAACTAAATACTTCTAAATACTACTACAATACAAGGATCTAATGACAAGCACATAAATATCCAATGAATTCAATGATTAAACGACAAAACAATGCACTTAACAAACAATTACTTCATTACTAGGCTAACACCAAAGGTGTTTAGCCAGACATGTTGTAAAATACAGCAAATATTATGTTTAAAACTGAAAAAGTAGAAAACATAGTGTTTGATACAATTACTCTATGTCGATATGTCTTCATTGATGTTTGCTTCGTGATTCTCCCTTGAAAAGATCTTCAATGATGTTGGAAAATGGCTTGGAATGAAACCTTGTAAAACCTGAAAATTTAAAATCCGAATAAAGACTAAAATACCCTTGGAACTAAAAATTATAAAATACGTAAAATCTATTTATAACATTTAAAGAAATTAAAAGATTAACTTGCGAATATTTAAAAACCTTAACAAAAATATATTACGTAATTGATTTGGTACGACGAAGAGATAATGTTTCGTAAATGATTTGGGTCGCGTCCACACAAACCCTCAGAGCCGGCTCGTTTCCTTCTTTTCTTTTTCTCTCGTTTATTTTGATCCCAAGGTTTGAATACTAATACATACCATATATATCAACATCATAAACTCAATTTGATCCTTTCACTAACCCAAACCCAAACCCAAACCAGGTTGGCCAGTGTGTAGTAGTGTGCGTGGTGGTACCCGAAGCCGGGAACCGAGTGCTTGTTTTTGGTTGCGCTGGGTTTAGTAAATGCTTTGTAATAGAGAAGCAGCATGGTTTAGTTAATGCATTATATAAAAACAATTCCAAAAATTTATAAGCGTTCAATTAGAAAATTAAAGAAATTTACAATATTTATCTAAAATGCATAAAATATTAAAAATCAAGGTTCCCATAAAATCAGAAATAAGCCTAAAATTTAAAAGTCCAAAATGT